>SJYQ01001062.1:833343-847967 GCA_006410935.1 Redunca redunca | reverse complement strand
ACTTAGCAGCAGCAGCAATGCATGCATGCTAATATTAGTTCAATTTTCAAATATAATCTTTATTGTAAATTCTTTCTGAACAAATTAGAACTTATGTATGATAAAGATGAGATTCTAGTTTGATTTTTCAAAAACTCTCCCAAAGATAATGAAATAATATAAAATAATGTGTCTTTGATTTGTTGTTAATCCCAGTGTCACTGTCACATTTATTTCATGGTGTCCACAGTGTATTTCTGAATACTGACTTACTGATGTGTCCGTTCTGGATAATGATTAACAGAGGACCATTGTCATTATGGAAAGGACTGGAAACAAGGAAAAGACTGTTGGGGTTTATAATGTCCTTCTGTTTAATCCATGAAGTCACAGTGTTTGGAGATTATGATTTTCATAGCTTTATCATTCTGTTGTGTATTTTTTCTGACTTAGATTTCTAGTTATAAATTTCATTTGATTTTCACTGTCACTGTTCTTGTCAATGTTAGCATATTATTATGAAAATATGTGTATCTTCTATCATATTTACTTCATTCTAGTTCATCTCTTATTCTCAATCTAACTAGGCAAGATTGGTCTTTCAAAATCTAGCGGTTTATACATGTGTCCTCCAATTTAAAGGCCTTCATTGACTCCCCAACGACCCTTTTTTTTCATGCATCAATTACATACCTACTTATATTAGACCCTCTGCATGTAGAACACAAGATCTAGCCCCAAGTCCTTGTCCTGCTTTTTTATACTTAGTTCCTATCTAGTGTGCCATACTCAGCTCATTTTCTTTTCCATACAAATATTCCACTTTAGCCAACTGTCTTCTACTTGCTACCTGGACATGCCATAATTATTCTGTTCCTTTTTGCCAGAATATCCTCTCCACTTGTTTAAAAGCTTTACTTTTATTCTTTTTAAGTTCTACCTGTGTATTGACACATTTAATTTTATGGCATCTCTGTGAGTTAGGTATCACTGATATCCCAGTTTTTCAGATAGCAAATCTGAGGCACTAAAAGGTTAGGTAACTTGCTAAAGGTTACACAGCAAATAACATAGAACTGAGAATTAAACTCTGATATTCTGACTCAAAAAATCTGATCTCTCAACTAGTTTATTTTGAGATTTTTACCCATCCTTCCCTCTTTCTCCTCTTTCATCCTTTCTCTACTTCTTGTTATCGTTCCTTCTCTCCCTTTTTCCCATTTACTTTTCTCTCATTTTTTCAGGAATAAGATAAATTCCTAGCTGTGTAGTATCCCGGCTAGAGATGCAAAGCAATATTTGCTTTAGAGTTATCTTTTCTGAGTGATCATCATCTTCCCGGGATCTTCCTTCTGTGCTGGCATTTGCAGAGGTGTATGCCTCTCCATTTGATCTCCACCCCCCGCCTTTTTTTTTTNCCTCCATTTGCCCCCCACCCCCCGCCTTTTTTTTTTTTTTTGCGACTTCCTTCATTATGTCCAAAACGCTCCTCAGTGTCTGCTGGCTCTGTGTTTCTTTTTTTTAAATCCTTTCATTATAAGGAGAATTTGGCTGCCCTTCTACACTTCCTTGACATTCCAGGAATCTCCATGGGGTTTTCTACACCAATCCCCTTTCATAGTTCCCTCAATTCCATTTCCTTTTGACATGGAATTCTGGGCAACTTTCTGGACCTTGATACCTCTCAGGGCAAGCTAGGGAAGAAAGCAGCTATATCCTATATTCTAGTTCTGGTTCTAAGCATCTCATATCTCTATCTTCTCTATGTTTTAATTTCTTATCTCTGTACTGTCAGCTCTGCAGTTCTTAGTATTTTCAGTTCTCCTGTATTAAGAATGAATTATTATTTTTATTTGTTTGCTGATTTTAATGTTTTGAAAGGCAGGGACTTGATGTTTATTTTGGTTCCACTGTCCTGTAAGGCACCAAGTTTCTACAAGTAGTTAGGCCATTCATCAGGACAAGGAAAGGGGAAGGATGAAAACAAATTCTATTACAAGATTTTAATGTAATTTCCTCACATTAGCATCAGATTGGAGGTAAAGAAAATGTTCATATGAATGAGCTGGTAGGGAGCTAGATTGATGAAAATTTTGTTTTAATGAGATAAATAGAAGGAAGGCGTTTAATGTTTTAGATGAAGTAACCTAACAGGAAAGTTGTATGGAGGAATTTTGTTGTTTTATGCTGGGGTATGATAAAATAAAAGAGGGAGACAACAGAGAGCAGATTAAGTACTTTATTGCCTCTAGCCAATTACTTCCTCCTGAGTGTGACATATCTACTAGTTTACATTAATGCTTTTGTTTTTCATGGAAGACTAGTGTCTACCTTCCCACAAAAGGCGAAGTAATTTTGACAATTCCATTTTTACCATATTATGTGCTCCTTAAATGTATATTCATTTAATAAACTACCAATAACTCAAATGTTTTAGTATGTGAATATGTTATCATGTCATAACTTTTAACCTTATTTTATAAAAAGAAAATGAATACTTAAGTGTACCTGCCATCATTTCTAAGTGACTGTCTCTTATTCATGGTTTTGTTTCCTCTGACGGGTTTCTCAAGCAGATAGTTCTTATCTCTGTTTTTATAGTTTCTTAATTATTCACTGTCATTTTGAAATGAATGCTCCAGGAATATTTGAGTATTTACATACTCTTTGTCACCTTGCTTAACTCTGCATATCTCATAGACAGGTCTTGATAATTACTGTAATAGAACTTAAAAGAAGTTATGTCAGCCTGCATGTACCATTAGTGCATTAATGTGTCAAAACAGCAGTGAATGACACAGCTCTAGGCAGTCTTAAAAGCTCCTAATGGCAGGCCAACTCTAAGGAATTGATTTGTAAGCAATACTAAGGCTATAAAACTTTCTCCCTGATATATAGTTCAGAAAGCCTTGTTCTATTATTCACCTTATTTTTAGTAAATGAGTAATAACTCTTTGAATAAGAGAACAATCTATAAAGACAATATAGTTGATGTGGTTTATGTTAAAGTAGCAACAGAAAACTTCAAATAGCAAAACTAGCAAGGTAGAAGCAAGTTAAAATTAATTCAGTTGTTAACATTTAAACTGCAATTTAATCACAGGTCGAATATTATAAGTTATTGTTTTGTGGCTAATAAAAATGGATGTGGTAATGTGGTTTGTCAAACTAATAGCTTTTTGACACCTAGAAGAAACTGAAGACGAAAGGATTTGAAATGTAAAATATACTTCATAAATATAAATTTTTGAGAAATAATGTAATATAAATATAGTTATATATTGATTTTTAAAACTGGAAAAGTATATTTTAAAATTAAGGGTATATAAAATTCTAAGGCTAATAGACTTTATGACCTAACACACTTTATGCTGTGTTTTAGTTTAAAATGTGCTTTTATTGTTTTTCCATACAGCAATCAGAGATTCTTATAACACTATATTGTTATTTGGTCTGTCTCTCTCTGGGGGGCACTCCCTTAGAACAGGGGCCATCCCTATCTTGCTAATCATTGTAGCTTCTAGGACTAATACAAACTGGGAACCCAGTTAGCACTTGATTTGAAAGAATATGTTCTCCCTCAAGGGCCAAACCATATTATTTTTATATTAAAAAAACTGGCTTGTAAGTATCATAAGAATGGCAAAAAGGATAATTCAAGTGAGATATAGCTCAGATTTCTTAAAACTTACTCCAAATGGATAGTTGTTGAAAGAAAAAACAGTGTACTATATAGTACAATTGACGTTCAGATTTGCACATAAAACAGATGAGTTCTGTTAGAGTATTTGAAATTTTCTCTTTAAGCCTGAANGTATATTTTAAAATTAAGGGTATATAAAATTCTAAGGCTAATAGACTTTATGACCTAACACACTTTATGCTGTGTTTTAGTTTAAAATGTGCTTTTATTGTTTTTCCATACAGCAATCAGAGATTCTTATAACACTATATTGTTATTTGGTCTGTCTCTCTCTGGGGGGCACTCCCTTAGAACAGGGGCCATCCCTATCTTGCTAATCATTGTAGCTTCTAGGACTAATACAAACTGGGAACCCAGTTAGCACTTGATTTGAAAGAATATGTTCTCCCTCAAGGGCCAAACCATATTATTTTTATATTAAAAAAACTGGCTTGTAAGTATCATAAGAATGGCAAAAAGGATAATTCAAGTGAGATATAGCTCAGATTTCTTAAAACTTACTCCAAATGGATAGTTGTTGAAAGAAAAAACAGTGTACTATATAGTACAATTGACGTTCAGATTTGCACATAAAACAGATGAGTTCTGTTAGAGTATTTGAAATTTTCTCTTTAAGCCTGAAATTTGTAACTCTGATTCAGATCCAAATTCATGGCTAAATCATATAAAAGTGACTGCAAGTAAATTGCTACTTTGAATGAATCTAGAAGTATGTTTTTCAGTGGAGAATGAGCTGAGATTGGTAATAAGCAGCTTCATAGCTCATGGATCCTATTCCATTGCAAGTGACAAGGACGGAGGAATTTCAGGTAGACCCTAAAGATCTTTGAGATTTCCTAGGGCGCATATGAGTGCTGAGAAAGAAAGATAACTTGCTTCATTTATTATTTATTTATTTCCTCCACTCTTCATTCAATCTTCATGTTTTTCCCCTGGATTTCACTAAGGAGTTGAAAATAGTGACTTTTTGATACATTTTTTTAAAATATCAGACTGAAAATCAGTATTGCAATATCAGAACAAAAAAATATTCCACATAAAATTTTAAAGTTAGATACACACATACATATACATGTATTTTTCTAACATATATTACAGGCTGAATTCATAGGAAGTTTTATATCCAGTTACTGTACACTTTTTTTAAAAGCGAAGTAAAGTAATATGGCATAGTTCCAAATTTTTTCCATACATTAAAATTACTTTAAAATTCCTTACTCCAATTTTGTAACATTTTAATTTTTAAACAACATTCTAACAAACTGCATTCTATCCAACTTCCTGTTTCAAGTTGCTCCCTCAACTTATAATTTACTACTCTGGAGACAGTGGTTAACTTTTTATGGGGTGATTATTTTCCAGTTATTTCTTCTTTCAATTCCTTTTCTACTTTTCCCCTCTAAGCACCCACAAACACATGTAAGTGTCTTTCCTCATTTACTTGATAAGTGGTCTTTTTCATGAGACTGTCTTTCTGTGAAAATGAAATTTTATAACTGGTTAAAAATTCCAGAGTGTAGTGTCCCAAATACATATACATTTCTGAATACATGACCCTAAATCTGAAAAGCCAGACAGGCAAATGACTTACTTGTAATATCTATAACTACTTATAATAATGCAACCTTATAGATTTACTAAGGCCATGATTTACAGTCGACTAAATTCCTATAAGTAAGATTTTCATCTCTGAAAGTGTTCCATACCACAACGAAACAGATTTGTAGTTTACTTAATTATGACTGTATATCTTCATAGCACTTATTAGTCATGCCTCACACTCACTTTAGGAAGATCGTGTTCCACATAGTTTTGGTTTTGTCCAAAGGTCTCTGAATATTTTGTACTAGCTTGATTTCACTGAGACCTTGGACTTAAATATACATAACTTTTTAAAAGACAATGTTACAGTGTTACTATTCATAACATTTTATAAACTTTTTGATAAGATATTCCAGTTAGTGACTATTTTCCCCAGCCCTGCTTCATCCTCAGCCATCATAGTTAAAAAGAATGCATTAAGAATGTATAAAAATAAACAGATACACATATCTCTTAAATGAGATTTTGCAGGGTAATGCTAGGTTCAGGAAAGAGAAACTACAACTAAAGGAATTCAGGCTTGACTGTGTATAGTAATAAAAAAGATGAAAGTGAAAAATACAATAATTGAAGGCTGGGAAAAAAATTTGAGTCAACTACCATGAAGAAGTGGAACTTTAACTTTTATTCAAATGTCTACAAATAATATCTTCAAGTATTTAAGCCTCTATTCTTGAAGCAAAGAAATCATAAAGATACATATGAGTGAGTCAGTCACATACTGTATGAAAAATATTTTTATTGTCAATAAAATACGCAGCTCACTTTTTTTCTTCTCTGTAAGAAAGGATCAGGAAGAATTTAACTCATTTTTTATAGACTCTTTGGGAATCCACTCTCAGAGAAAAAAGAAAATCTCTCCTTGCTTTGAGGCTAGCTTTCATCTGTCTCCACGGCTGTCATACTTACATCAATCTCCTCTGTCCCATTTCTTCAGAATACTCCCTAATTCAGTTATCCTCTTCCTCCTGTTTCTTTAACTTCTCCAGCTGCTGACACCCCCTTCAGCATCCAGTATATTTATGATTCCAAGAATATTTGGACCAAAATCAAGATGTCCTTCCGTGACGCCTTAACTATTCCCAGTCTCCCTTTCTTTCTGTTCAGGCTCTAAAGGAGAGTCCAGCTATCCTGTCTCTATCTGTTTACCTTCTATGATGCCTCCGCCTATTGTACTCTATCTTCTACCACCCAGTGGCAGCTGTTAAGAGCAGCAGTGAACTCTTCAATACAGAATCAAAAGAACAGGTTTTGAAGTATTGTTTCTTATTCTATATTTTTTGTTTGATTTGATTTTGTTTTTTTTTTTTTTTTTTTCAGTATGGGCCACTGTGACCACTTCCTCTTATTTGTGCTTGTCTGTCTTGACATAGCTTTGTGACACAGACTGGGCAGGCATGACAGCATAGTGTTTGATTTCATGAAACTTGTCAGAAATATCTGGATTTATTATCCCTATTGTACTATTTAATATATGGGTTACTTTGGGAACATTACCCAATCTCTCTAAACTCAGTTTTCTTTTCTTTGAAGTAGATAGTAATCACATCTAACCCATACTGTTGTAAGGATCAAAATTTTTTTTAATTATTAAAGTCTGGTGGCTCAGACAGTAAAGCGTCTGCCTGCAATGAGGGAGACCCAGGTTCGATCCCTGGGTCAGGAAGATCCCCTGGAGAAGGAAATGGCAACCCACTCCAGTATTCTTGCCTGGAAAATCCCATGGACAGAAGAAGCTGGTTGGCTACTGTCCATGGGGTCGCAAAGAGTCGACTGAGCGACTTCACTATCTACTATCACTATCTAAAGAGTCTATTATCACGTTTGATACATGCTGAGCCCTCAGTAGGTGATAGCTATTATTCATATTTTTAAACCATGAGGACACTCCTCTCTCTCCCTTTCCTCTCTATATCCAGTCCTCTATCCTTCCCATTTTTTCTTTCTCTTCTCTTCCTTTTCCTCGTCCCCTGCCTCCCCTCTTCCTACCTTCTTCCTCCCCGCTTCTCATTCTCTCTCTTTAGTCCTTTCAGAGGCTCCAGTCACCAGCATGGCTACTGCTACCAGTAAATCCCAATCTGTTCATCCCAGGTCACATTTTTCTCAGGTGCTTCAACTACATATTGAATTTCACACTAAACGTTTCCAGCTGGGGATTTCCTCAAGGACAGCATGTTCCAAGCTAAAGTAACCCCACCTCACCACTCACCCTACTATGCTCCATTACCTACCGTTCTGTTCCTTGTTATTGATGCCAGTCACTTAGTCCTGGCAGTTCTTTAGTTTCACTGTCTCTTAAATCTGTATCATCTTTTTCCTGCCTGTCCTTCCTTTTCTAGCTCATAGTCTTATTATTGTTCACCTAGATTACTACAGTGGCCTGCTATACAAGCTCACTACCTTTTGTCTTGCACATCTCTCATCCAATATTCCAGCTATGCCAGTTTGAAACGTTCAAAGTACAGATCTGGTTTTCATATAATTGTTAAAGTTTTAATTGTTTCTTATACAATACAATCTCAGCTTTAAAACAACAAGGTATGCACATGAATGGTTTAACTGCTTTCTTTTCTATATATTTTTGTTTTGACCATTACTGTCTTATGTATGGCAAATGATACCCTAATGATAGATACATCTTGGCAAATGTTCTAGATGCAGTTGAAAAATAATTTCTCTTCTGAAGCTACTGTGCATAATTTTCTATATATTCCAACTATATCAATTTGGTTAAATATGTATTTCAAATTTTCAATTGTGTTAGTTTTTTGTCTGTTTATTCTACTAGTTATTAAGACTGGTGCATTAAAATCTCCTGCTGTGATTGTAGATATATATATTTCTCCTTATTCCCCTGTTAAAGTTTTGTTTATATACTTTGCATCTCATTATCATTAAACAGAAACTAAGGACTGTTTTCTTACTGGAATTATTTTAAAATTATGGATTATTCCTTTTTTATCTCTAGTGATTATTTTTACCTTCAAGTCGTCTTCAGTTCAGTTCGGTTGCTAAGTCTTGTCTCTTTGCGACCCCATGAATCGCAGCATGCCAGGCCTCCCTGTCCATCACCAACTCACAGTTTATTCAGACTCAAGTCTATCGAGCCAGTGATGCCATCCAGCCATCTCATCCTCTGTTGTCCCCTTCTTCTCCTGCCTCCAATCCCTCCCAGCATCAGAGTCTTTTCCAATGACTCAACTCTTCACATGAGGTGGCCAAAGTACTGGAGTTTCACCTTTAGCATCATTCCTTCCAAAGAAATCCCAGGGCTGATCTCCTTCAGAATGGACTGGTTGGATCTCCTTGCAGTCCAAGGGACTCTCAAGAGTCTTCTCCAACACCACAGTTCAAAAGCATCAATTCTTCGGTGCTCAGCCTTCTTCACAGTCCAACTCTCACATCCATACATGACTATTGGAAAAACCATGGCTTTGACTAGACAGACCTTTGTTGGCAGAGTAATGTCTCTGCTTTTGAATATGCTGTCTAGGTTGGTCTTAACTTTCCTTCCAAGGAGCAAGTCGTCTTAGTTAAATGTAAATATATCTACACTTCTTTCTTTTAATAAGCATTTTGTGGCATATTTTTCATTCTTTTACTTGCACTTTTCTGTGTGCTCATATTTTAAACATGTTTTTTTGTAAACAGCAAGTGGTTTATGTTAGTTTCCATCTCTTTTAATGTATTTTTAGTACTTTTAGGTTTGATGCAGTTACTATTTGCTAATATATGCTAATGTCATCTTGTTATATATTTTCTATTTCTTCCATGTACTTTTTGCTGTTATTTCTCTCTTCCCTCTTTCTTATAAAGAACTTTAATTATATTTGTATTCATTGTATTTAATTATATTTTCTAATTAATTTACTTGTTTATTATTGTTTTTTCTTGCATTCATTTTAGTGCTTTTTGCTTTAGATTTTAATATACAACCTTGATTTATTAGAGTCTTCCTAAGCTAGTGTTATTAGCACTTCCTAAAAATACTGAAACCACACCCCACTTTAGCTTCATTTAGCTCCTTCTTACCTTTTGTACTATTGCTCAGACATCTTTCTTTCTGTGACATATATCCACAAGACAGAAATAATATTGTTGTTCTAAAAAGTCAATCTTTTTTCTGTATATCAACAAAATCATCTTTTCTAGTGCTTGCTCTTCATTCATTCCTTCAGTTTCATCTTTCCATCTGAGGACATGTTTTTCTTTCAGCCTGAGAAACTTCCTGTGTATTTTCTTTATACTGTAACCAATTGTCTCAGCTGATGACTAATTCTCTTATCGTTTCCTTGTCTGGAAATACTTTGATTCCACCCTTATCGTTAATGGATATTTCACTGGGGTAAAGTCTAGTGTGAAATTTTTTTTTTTTAATCTTTCAGAATTTAGCATATTTTCTGACTTCTATACTTCTGTTGATAATTTGTGGTTATCAGTTTTATGTTACTCCTTTTATAATTTAATCTTTATATTTCATCAGCTGACCCTTGATGTGGTTCATTATGGTCTTCATATTGTTTACCCTGCTTTAGATGCAATGATCTTCTTAAATATATGGGTTGATAATGTGGATCAGTTTTAGAAAATTCTTGGTCATTTTCTAATCAAAAATTGATTTTGCTATAATTTCCCTGTCATTTCTTGTGGGTAGTCTAGTTACAAGTATGTTAGACATTTGCTATTTCCTTATGTGTGTTGTACTATGTTTTGTTTTTGCCATGATTTTTCCTTCTGTGTTACAGTTTACAAATTTTTTATTGACCTGTTTTTTAGTTTACTATAGAAAGTTTCTATTAACCTCATTCAGTGAGCTTTAAATTTCTGATATTGTGCTTGTACAGTTTTTAAATGCCGACTTGATACTTACTTTATAGAAATTTTTAATTTTTTCATGAAATTTTTCAGTATTTTCCTTAATTATTAACAACACTGATATTTTACTATTCATCTTAGATACTCAGTATCTGAATCATTATTTATCTATCTTACTCATATACTTATTTACTTTTTTCCTGACTGTTGATCATGATTTCCTGCTCCTTTGCATAACAATAATTTTTTTATTGTATGTCAGACCTTGTATATAAGACAAGTTTTAGTTCTATAATTTATTTGCCAACAGAATAGGTTTACCTCTGAGACTAATCACTTCAATCCTGTCCAGGACTGAGCAGGATCAAGTTTAGGTTGCAATTTGAGTTAACTCTCAGTTTATCTTTGGTTCATCCCTGTTCCTTGGACATGACCCTGATGAAATTTTCACTGAAAGCCTGGTAGATTTTTGTCTCCTTAGCTGTGAAAGACTGCAGGAGATTTAGCTTTGGCGTTTTGCTATAGAAAGCTTCAGAATATATCAGATGTGCATGTGTGATGGGACTGTGGCTTCTTAGTATTTGCCTCACTAACGCAGCAAGACGAAAAAGATTGCACTCTTCCCTTCAGCCCCAGCACCATCCTTGTCCATTTACATCTGATGTGGAAAACTAGCCCCTTACCCTGTGACTTGTCTAGTTTCTGAACAGGTACACTGGATCCACATGCTCACTGATTATTCTGCTGCTGCTAAGTCACTTCAATCATGTCTGACTCTGTGCAACCACATAGTCAGCAGCCCACCAGGCTCCCCCGTCCCTGGGATTCTCACGGCAAGAACACTGGAGTGGGTTGCCATTTCCTTCTCCAATGCATGAAAGTGAAAAGTGAAAGTGAAGTCGCTCAGTTGTGTCCAAATCCTAGAGACCCCATGGACTGCAGCCCACCAGGCCCCCCCATCTATGGGGTTTTCCAGGCAAGAGTACTGGAGTGGGGTGCCATTGCCTTCTCCGGATTATTCTGATGGTTTCTTCTTATTCCAGTAAAGTCACTTTGTGTGATCCTACTCTGATCTGCAGATCATACCCAAATGCCCTAGAGAAGAAAATAGATGGTGATTACCTGTTGAGAAAAGACTCACCACTTTGGTATTTTAGTTTACCTATTCTTTATTGTTTCCTCAATACTCTGATATACTTTAAAAATGTTTCTTTTTCAAGTTATCTGTTTTACTCATTTTACTAATTGTTGTAGTGTGAATGTTAGCAACTGATTAGATCCTATGAAGAAATGGAGGCTCCCCACTCTAATCTGGGCTTCCCTGATGGCTCAGCTGGTAAAGAATCAGCCTGCAATGCAGGAGACCCTGGTTGGACCCCTGGGTCAGGAACATCCCCTGTAGAAGAGATAGGCTACCCACTCCGATATTCTTGGGCTTCCCCGGTGGCTCAGGTGGTGAAGAATCTGAAGCTGTCTGTTCTTTCCTAGAATCCTCATAACATGATACTTTTCTCGTTTGATAACAACGATCCCCTCTGTGTTTATATGTGTGTGCAGGGGACAGGGGATACTGGTTGTGTTTCTCTGTCTCTGTGCCTAGACTGTAGGGTTTCTAGAGTCAATGTCCCCCACATGTGCCTATGAATGATGGAAGGTGAATACATGTGGAATAAATCAATGATTGGCAATTATACTCATTCTAGGACACAGGTTATTAGATGTTTGGAATTAGTTGTTTATTTAAATATTTAAAATAGCTTGATGTAAAAAGTTCCAGTATCCATAACTATCTCCAATCTGATATGTAATCTTGTGCCTAAGATGTAATTTTTGGCCCTGACAATAGTTTCATTTTACCCTGGTAAACATAGAACTTCCAATTTGTATCTTTCACAAGGTTCAGTGAAGTGCTCTGCTTTGAGTAGACAATGTTTATAGGTAAAACTCTTGCTAAAGTTGCAGTGTTCTTAAATTTTCAAGACTTAATTCTGATAATCAACTGTATAACATTTTTACCTGGAATACACTATCACAATGTTATTTGTAATTCTGTAGCACAAACTCCTGCCCTTTTCCATCTCTTTACCATGTGACAGAAATGTGGAAAACCACAGCAAAGTTTTATATATTTTTATCCTTATGTAATGCTAAAAGTGCATATTTTTCTTGATTTAAAATCACAAACTATGAGTAACTTTCTAATGTTAACACCTACATAAGAGTTAGTTTTCAGGTTTTTTTTAAATATTATAATTATACAAATTCTAATTAAGTTCTTCTTGATCACACATTTCTTTCTCATTTGGAAATTCTATGATTCCCTGAACAATGTTGCTAATGAAGCTTCACTGTTCTTTATGGTTTATTTTAAAGCAAGACACTATTACAATTTCTTGTTAAGATTTGTCTAAACCTAATTTAGTGCATCATTTCTAATTTTATAGATTGAATGTCTAAAGTTCATAAGGACGAGTAAAGTTTCATCTTAAAATTTTAAATGGAAACTTTTTCAGTATTATGTAACCCTACATCTGAGCCTTCTTAAAATTTTCTCATGAGTTGAAATTAATTGGTTAATATTTTCTTAGCTTCATATCCCTAATGTACTCAAATTGTAATTACTAATCTTTTTCTACTAAAACCTTTTTGTTAATTTAACAAAATTCCTCACTAGTTATTTAAGAAAGGAAACAAATTATAAGGGATTAATGAGTGATAATGTGATATTAAAAATATCTAAGAAGTTAGATTTGAAGGACTTTCTATAAAGCTTCTTACATTATTTTTATTCCAAATATTATCTTCTTTTGAATTAAGTGATTTGTTAATAGCCTATAAAACACAGTTTCAAATTTTTGAATACATAGAATAGACATGTTGTTAAAAAACACTAGTTAATGAAATGGAATACAGCAAACTATTTTGAGTAGCTCTGTAATACTGAGTTGATGCTTTCTTGATATATTGAATTTTCTTTATTGTTCAATTAAAAATGTTACCTAATTTGCATTCTGACTTTTTTGACCCAGGAATTATTCAAAAATATGTTGCCTATATTTATTGTCTCTACTTCTCTGGATTATAGGTGGTAGGGTAGGGGAAGCAGCTGGTTAAACGTGCTTTTAGTAGATATTCAAAGAAATATATCAATATTTAAGAGGAAAAAATCAAGTCATTTAGTCATAATTTCATATACATGAATTGTAATTGGTTCAGAAACACTAGTATTTAACCTAATATTTTCACTTGTTTACTATCAAATATGTAACTGGTTCAACTAATCTAAAGGAAGAGGTGGATTAACTAGGGAAGCCAAGATGGGTAATTCCCAGGAGATTCTAAAACGTGGCACTACCCTAGTAAATCTACCATCCCCCAAAGCCTAAGTAAGCTATTCTATTTCATAAATTGTTACTTTTTAGTACACCAAAGACATGTAAAATTCATGGGAAAACTTATGTTAACCAAGTTCAGGTGACTGACATATAAAACCCAAATATCAATTTATAATAAGAACTGTAATGTCTAAGGGTACTACTAAATAAGGAAAACTACCTTGCAAAGCCTAATTATAATCAAGGCACCAGTCTATAAATTCATGGTAAGAAATACAACTATCCAGGGAACTGGACCCTTGAGTCTTCTAGTGAGCACATTTTCTCTCTAGGTGCCATGTGAGAAACTATTATAATGAAAGGTAGTTTGGTGAATATCTAATCAGAACAAGGTAAATTAGCTATGTGATTTGAAGTTTGATACTCAAGTTAATATGCTTCTCAAGGACCATAAGAGTGTTTTATTCCTTTTTTTTTTTTTGTATCCTGATTGTGTGGAACATGCTAGAGACTTTTTTTTAAGTGTGTTGAATGGACACTCTGTACCAAAGAACATATGTGTTCCAGATGCTAGGAAATATTTCATTTGCTGCACTAAACATATTGTCTTTACCAAGTATGTAATTGCTAACAATGATAGGAGAAAATACCTGTAAAACTAGTAGCTAGTCAATTTTATATGAAAATCTCTTCAAAATGAACATGACTACCTAAGGTAGGATTTGCTCCTTACACAACTCCAGGGTCACCATTCAGTTAAAATGCCACGTGGAGGTGCACAATAGTACTGATCTAAGCAGAGACATTACTTTGCTGACTAAGGTCCATCCAATCAAGGCTGTGGTTTTTCCAGTGGTCATGTATGGATGTGAGAGTTGGACTGTGAAGAAAGCTGAGCGCTGAAGAATTGATGCTTTTGAACTGTGGTGTTGGAGAAGACTCTTGAGAGTCCCTTGGACTGCAAGGAGATCCAACCAGTCCAATTCTGAAGGAGATCAGTCCTGGGATTTCTTTGGAAGGAATGATGCTAAAGCTGAAACTCCAGTACTTTGGCCACCTCATGCGAAGAGTTGACTCATTGGAAAAGACTTTAATGCTGGGAGGGATTGGGGGCAGGAGAAGAAGGGGACGACAGAGGATGAGATAGCTGGATGGCATCACTGACTCGATGGACGTGAGTCTGAGTGAAC
>SJYQ01001062.1:804264-820487 GCA_006410935.1 Redunca redunca | reverse complement strand
AGACAATAACTACTTATTGATATATATAGATGTTAATAAGATAAAATAAATTACTTCATCTTTTTTTAAACCAAACTCCTCACATAGAATTCAATGAAATTTGAAATTTTGTTCATTATATTGTTCCCTTGGTTATTTTTTTGTCCTAAACAACTTTTTTTCTCAAACATTTAATGTATATAGCTTTATTGCTGGGAGTGAGTTTCTTTGAATATTGTAAATACAAAAAAATATATAGTTTTTACCTACATTTACATCATTTTTGAAATCTAAATTATTCTCTTGAAACTGACTGCATTTCTGTCACTGCAAGGAATGAAATAGGATTGTGTATCAGGTTTTATGCCATAGTTTAGAACTTAAAAAAAAAAAAGTGCTGGCAGAAAGTGTAGAGTCTCCCCTTCCAGGGGAAAACACAGTATAGCAGTAAAAGATGTCCTATTTCCCTGTACAGAAGCAGAGCTGCCTGCCTCAGTGCCTAACACACTCTAACAACATATTAGAATGCTTTAGTAAGACATGTACAAAGTTTCAGGTAAATAACATTAAATGTGATTTCAGTTACATAGAAAATCACCATCCATAGGCATTAGTTTCTATAAAAATCCCCCAGTCAGTAATGTGTTAACAGACATAAATAGAAAAATCAACAGTAATACAGTAATAGTAGGGGACTTGAATACTCCACTTACATGATTGGGCAGATTATCCAGGCAGAAAATCAATAAGGAAACACAAGTCTTCAGTGACACATTAGACCTAATAAATTTAAAATTAATATATAAAACATTCAACCTGAAAGATTCAGACTACATGCACATTCTTTTCATGTACACATGGAACATTCTCTGAGATAGATTACATTCTAGACCACAAAACAAGCCTCAATACATCAAGTATCTCTTCTGAACACAATGTTGTAAGACTAGAAATTAACTGTAAGGATAAAACTGCAAACATACAAATATATGGAGGCTAAAAAATATGCTACCAAACCACCAATGGATCACTGAATAAATAAGATAGGAACACAAAAAAAAATCTAGATACAAAAATGATTGTCCAAAACCTATGGGACACAGAAAAAGCAATTCTAAGACGGAAGTTTCTATCAATACAAGCTTGCATCAGAAAACAATAGGAAAAAAGTCAAACCTAACTTTTCCCTAAAGCAACTAGAGAAAGAAGAGACAAAACCCAAAGTTAGTAGAAGGTAAGAAGTCATAAATATCAGAGCAGAAATAAATGAAATAGGCTAAAAAAGATAGAAAAGAAACTAAAATCTGATTCTTTGAAAAGATAAAATTGATAAAATATTTAGCCGAACTCAAGAAAAAAAGGAGAGGGTCTAAATCAATCAATCAGAAATGAAAAAGGAGAACTTATAACTGAAATCACAGAAACACAAATGATTTTAAGATACTACTACAAGCTGCTATATGCCAATAAAATAGACAACCAGGAAGAAATGGGCAAACTCTTAGAAAGGTACAATCAGACAGAACCAGGAAAAAACAGAAAATATAAATGGGCCAATTAAAAGTATTAAAATTGAATTTGTGATTTAAAAAAACTCCCAACAAACAAAAGTCCAGGACCAGGTGGCTTCACAGGTAAATTCTATCAAATATTTAGAGAATATTTAACACCTATACTCCTGAAAATTCTTCCAAAAATTGCAAAGGAGCACTTCCAAACTCATTCTATGATACTGCCATCACCCTAACACCAAAAGCAGACAAAGACACCATAAAATAAAATTATAGGTTAGTATCACTGTTGAATATGATAACAAAATTGTCAACAAAATACTAGCAAACAAATCCAACAATATATTAAAAGGATCACACACCATGACCAAGAGGGATGTATCCTAGGGATGCTAGAAATTTTCAATATCTACAAATCAATGAGTATAATACACCACATTAACAAACTGAAGCAAAAAAAATATATATCATCTCAGTAGATTCAGAAAAAGATTTTGATAAAATTCAACAGCCATTTCAGATAAAAAGTCTCCAGAAAGTGGACATAGAAGGAACATACCTCAATATAAAGGCCATATATGACAAAGCCAAGCTAACATAGTACTCAAGAGTTAAAAGCTGAAAGCATCCCCTCTAAGATCAAGAACCAGACAAGTTTTCCCACTCTTTCCATTTTTACCCAACATAATTTTGGAAGTCCTAATCACAGCAATCAGAGAAGAAGAAATAAAAGGAATCCAAGCTGGAAATGAAGAATTAAAGCTGTCACTTTTCCAGATGACATGATATTATACATAGGAAATCCTAAAATTGCTACCAGAAAACTACTGGTATTATATCAATATCAATAAAGGCAGTAAAGTTTCAGGGTACAAAATTAATTTACAGAAACTGGTTGCATTTCTGTACATTAACAATGAGAGATCAAAAGGAAAAACTGGGGAAACCATCATACTGAAAAGAATAAAATACCTCGGAGTAAACCTACCTAAGAAGCTAAAAGATCTGTATTCCAAAAACTGTGACACTGATAGAAAAAAAGCAGATGACGTAAAGAGAAGGAAAGATATACTGTTCTCTTGGATTGGAAAAATCAGTGTTGTCCAATGACCATGCCACTCAAAGCAATCCACAGATTCAATACAATCCTTATGAATGAAATTATGAATGGCACTTTTCACAGAACTAGGACAACAACAACAAAAGATTATTTTGTGTGGAAACACAAAAGGTCTTGAATAGCCAAAACAATTTTGTGAAAGAAGAATAAAGCTGACGGAATCAGACTCCTGGTAAGTTAGATTATACTACAAAGCTGCACTAATAAAAATGGTATGGTACTGGCACAAAACAGACACACGTATCAGTGGAACAGATTAGAAAGCCCAGAAATAAGCCCATGCACTTACAGTCAATTAATCAATATCAAAGGAGGCAAGACTATGCAATGGAGGAAAGACAGTCTGTTCAATGTGTGGCACTCAGAAAACTGGACAGCCACATGTAAACTAATGAAATCAGAACAGTCTCTAATACCATACACAAAAATAAACCCAAAATGGATTAAACATTTAAATCTAAAACCAGAAGTTATAAAACGTCTAAAGGAAAACATAGGCAGAACATCCTGCCATCTGACATAAATCACAGCAATATTTGGGGGGATCTGTCTCCTAAAGTGATGGAAATAAAAGCAAAAATAAACAAATAGGACCAAATTAACTGAAAAGCTTTTGCACAGCAGAGGAAGCCATAAACAAAGCCAAATATAACCGATGGAATGACAGAAAATATTTGCAAATGATGCCAATGACAACGGCTTAATTTCCAAAATACATAAACAGCTCAGCAACTAAAAGCAACCCAGTCAAAGGATGGGCAGAAGACCTAAAAAGACATTTCTTCAAGGAAGACATACAGATGGCCAACAGGCATATAAAAAGGTGTTCCACATTGCTAATTATTAAGATGCAAGTCAAAACTACAGTGAGGTATCACTTCACACCAATTGAATGTCCATCATCAAAAAGTCTACAAATAGTAAATGCTGTAGAAAGTGTGGAGAAAAGTAAACTCTTCTACAGTGTTTTTGGGAATGTAAACTTGTGCAGCCATTATGGAGAACAGTATGGAGGTTACTTTAAAAACTAAAAATAGAGTTATCATATGATCCAACAATCTCACTCCTGGGCATATATCCAGAAAAGACAAAAACTCTAATTCAAAAAGATACATGCACCCCAGTATTCATAGCAGCACTCTCTACGATAGTCTAGACATGGAAGCAACCTCAGTGTTCACTGAAGATGAATGGATATAGAAAAAGTGGCACATATACAATGAAGTATTACTCAGCTATTAAAAAAAGAAGGAAATAATGCCATTTGCACCTATATAGATGGACATAGAGATTATCATATTAAATAAGTCAAACAGAGAAAGACAAATATCATATCACTTATATGAAATCTTAAAAAATGATACAAAATAGTATTTACAAAAGAGAGACTCACAGATATAGAAAAGCAACTTATGGTTACCAGTGGGGGGAAGAGAGAAGAAGGATAAATTAGGAGTTTGGGATTAACACTACTGTATTTAAATACACAACATCAGCCTCCTATATGGCACAGGGAGCTATATTCAATATCTTATAATAATCTATAATGGAAAAGAAGCTGAAAAATAATATGTATCTGAATCACTTTGCTATATATGTAAAACTAACACAACATAATTAGAGAAGGAAATGGCAACCCACTCCAGTGTTCTTGCCTGGAGAATCCCAGGGACGGGGAGCCTGGTGGGCTGCCGTCTCTGGGGTCACACAGAGTCGGACACGACTGAAGTGACTTAGCAGCAACACAACATTATAAGTCAACAATACTTCACTAAAAAAAATAAGTGGGAAAAAAATATATGATGTTCAGTTTGGAGGAAGACCAAATGACCAGTGAACATAAGATATTCAGTCTTTAACAGTGAAATATGAATCAAAACAATGGGCTACTGTCTTCACAATATGTTTGGCCCAAGTAGAGAACAATCAAAATATCTAGTATTACAACATTTTTGGAGAAACAGTACTTATTTGCCCCACCAGATTTCAATTTTAGAAAACATCCTTAAAAAATAATTATATAAAGATTTATTTCTAAAGATGGCTATTCAATATTTTTGTAGGCAACAAACTCAAGGCAAATTTCATGTCTATCTATAGCAATCTCATGTCTATCATTTATCTGAATAAATGATAGAAGTATCTATACTACAAATATGACAAAACAGAAAATGAATAGTGAATTGATGCTGTATTAATTGTCTTATAGGGATATCATGATTCATTAAGTAACAAGCAATTAAAATTTGTTATGTAATGCCATATGTTATAAGAAATCTGCATGTGCATAATTTGTTTCAGCAAAGAGAAAATTATGGATGAATCCACATGGAAAAGTTATTTATTACCTGCTGGGAGAGAGTTAGTTGTTTTTACCTTTAAAAAATACAATTTATTCAAAAACTTTGATATCATAAAAGGGAAATTCATGATAGATATTAATTGAGCCTTTTCTTTGAAACTCAAAGTCTTCTGATCCACTGGTGAGACTTTCTCCTCTTTAAACATGTTCCAAGTTTCTGGTGTACCAAAAGGAGGGGTGGTAGGAAAAGTTTGTCTTACATGCAAGTAATAAGAAAGTATATGGAAAAAAATCTAAGGATAATAATCACACCCACTAAAAGTTAGTTGGATTTTTATTATCACTATGAGCTGGCGATTCTAAATAACATCAGTGATACTGCCTCTCCCTGCCAGAGTGTCCATTATCACCCTCCCTCCACATTTTTTCCATTTTCCACTTTTAGTTAAGAAATTAATATAATATTATATGTCAATTATATCTAAATAGAAAAATAAATGTTTGTCTGGGTAACTAATTACCAAACCTGTAACTTCTCTCATATTTCAATTTTAGACTTTTCTCTACTTAATTCTGTGCCATTAACAAAGAATGTGTGTGCACCTTTGTGTGTTTGTAGCACATATTGAGTTTTTCTGGGTGTGTGTGTATATATATATATATGTATAATGTATGTGTGTATGCTCTGGGAGTGGCAGTAAGTATTATGAACACCATTTTTCTTTTGTTAAATCCACTTTCATCACAATAGAAATATATATTCATAAAAATGAAATATTCAAGAAAGTTAATAGAATGTTGAATTCTATCTCAAAAAGGACAACCAATGTTAAGCCCCTGGTGTATATCATTCAATAAGCAGATATTTCTTCCTTCTGATCTTTTTAGATTAAACATAAACAAATTGAACCATTTCAAAATTCAGTTACATGGCTTTCTAAATGTTAAATATGCATTATCCTCTGTTGTGCTATTTATCAAATTATTTAACTTGACTTCATATGTATTCCAAATAGCCTGAGTTTTATACATGGTGCACTCAATATAAACATAAGTATTCTCAAATAAGCCAGTTTGAAATTGTGCATGATGTATATTTTATGCATATCTAATTTGAGAGTTCAAAAGGAAGAAAGAAATCTTTTATTTACCAATTAGATCTGCTTGCCTTATAAAAGTTGGTTTTGCGTTATATGTGAAACTGAAGAAATACAGTGCTTAGATAAATCAATAAACACTCAGAAAATATTTTCTTCAAATTCAAGCGGTATTCTGTTTACAGTATTAAGCCTTAACTGCTATGAACCTCTTCTTGGAATGTTAGTTTTCATTTTTTCCCCAACAGAGAAACACTCTTAAAATTACTTTTTTAATAAATCAAACAGGATAAACAGATACAACTGCAGTTGTTACAGGGAATGATTGGGTGGCTACCCTGCCCTGCTTGCTTTTTGCCCTAGACCCACATCCAAGAGAGTCTCCAAGGCACATTCTCAGAATCTCTATGGGTCTCCTGGGCAGTATTTTAGTATTTTACTGTGGATGCAATGTATGCCATAGAAAGGAATCACTTCAGTGACCTGTATAATTCTGAAGATTGCTTGAAAAACATCAAAATAATACAAATAGCATATTATTTTAATAATGTGACTATTACTATTTCGTTTTATTGTTCCAACTAGAGACTATGGTCAGGAGACACTTGTGGTTAGGAAACACAGATAAATCAGACTAAAGTTTAGACTTTGTGATAATCAATATATTCTACATGATATAATTGTTGTTGTTTAGTCACTAGGTCATGTCTGACTCTACGACCCTATAGACCCTAAGTTACATCAGGTGTGTCTGACTCTGTGCAAACTACCAGGCTTTGCCGTCTCTGGGATTCTTCAGGCAAGAACACCAGAGTGGGTTGCAAGTTCCTTCTCCAGTGCATGAAAGTGAAAAGTGAAAGTGAAGTCGCTCAGTCATGTCTAATTCAGGGACCCCATGGACTGCAGCCTACCAGGCTCCTCCATCCATGGGATTTTCCAGGCAAGAGTACTGGAGTGGGTTGCCATTGCCTTCTCTGGAGAAGCCCATAATAGTGTATAAAAATTCTATAAAGATGCATTTTGTATCATACATCATATATTTTAAGAATTACGTTTCCTAATGTACCCTGATGGACTATAAAGAGAGCTGAGTGCCGAAGAATTGATGCTTTTGAATTGTGGTGTTGGAGAAGAGTCTTGAGAGTCCCTTGGAGTGCAAGGAGATCTGACCAGTCCTGGGTGTTCATTGGAAGGACAGATGCTGAGGCTGAAACTCCAATACTTTGGCCACCTTATGCGAAGAAATGACTCATTAGAAAAGACCCTGATGCTGGGACGGATTGGGGGCAGGAGGAGAAGGGGAAAATAGAGGATGAGATGGTTGGATGGTATCACTGACTCAATGGACATGGGTTTGAATAAGCTCCAGGAGTTGGTGATGGACCCGGAAGCCTGGGGTGCTGCAGTCCATGGGGTTGCAGAGTTGGACATGACTGAGCTACTGAACTGAACTGAACATACACTGAAAAATACTATTATATCTAAAACATATGAAGTCCTTCTTTGCAAAATTATGGAATTTTTCCTGATTGTGAATCAAAGAATATTTGATGAAAAATTTTGACAAAGCAGCACATATCAGCAAAGCAAATATGTGTCAGATCTCAATCAGGTGTCTGTGAAATTACATAGCTTCCATTAAAGAGTTCATCCACAACATTTCCCTAATCTTATTGCTTCTATTAAAAAAAAATTTATTGCTAATTCTCTGTCTCCTGAGAGACAACTTGAATCCAAATCACAAAATAATTGTCTCAAACTTTAAGTTTGTTTTATAAAATGAAAACATGTATAAGCTGAAAGCTCCCATAATCATAGCTTATTAAATATAGTGGTTCTACTCACATGTTAATTTCCACTTCTTTATACTCATAGCTTTTTGAAATGATGCATGTTCAAAGTATTCTCCTTGTCTGTTCATTTGGTTACTGGTCCTTTAAATTCTGTCTGATCATTCCCTCACAATGCCCTGAGCAGGACATAAAAGGAGGCAAGGAATAAGAGAACCTTTCTAGGCACTTGCACCCCTTCACCTTCCTGAGTTCGTGACAGAGGTTTCTGTCTCAATATTTTAGCTCTTGTACTCTCTCTGTGTACATTTCTCCAGTCTTCTTTTTGGCTATTTAAGCTTGGTCTTTCGATTCGGTTTTGCCTTTTTTTTTTTTTTTTGGTCTTCTTTGTAGTCATCAGCTAGAAACAACTAATGGCATCCCTCCCATCCTGTGAGTGATAGATTCAAATGGGCGGCTGCCTCCTACCTTCACTGTCCTGGCTCTCCCTTAGACGTCTCAGACCCCAGACGTCTAGAACTCAACTGAGTATCTTTCTCTTTGATTCGGCTCTCCCACTATACTTTCTCTAATGGTGAGCTATAGCAACGTCCCACCAGTTATTTTTGACCCTTTCCTGTACATCACTACCATATTTAACTGGAGAACTCACCCAGTGTTTCCAATGAATCACCAACTGTCTATTCTAGATTATTGAATATCTTGATCCAGTAATATAATTTCAGGTTTTATTTCATTTTATTCAAAAAGTAGTAAAAAAAAAAATGACCTCAGTAATTCCAAATCCAAATTCTTCGAAGTGAACTCAGTTTTTACTATAAGGTATTAAGATATATTAAAAAAAATTATGAACATTATTGGGTTGATATTATAGATAACTGAGCACGCTGTTAAGCCAGTAAGTGGGCAAATTTTAATACTACATGAATTTTATGATTATATATATATATATATTTTGCCTGAGTTTTAAAAAATGCTTCTTGACATGTGGGTGTATTTCCAATCTTTGTTTTTTCTGACCCATATTTTCTAGAAAAGTGGCAACACATTTAAGTGTCTGACCCAAATACCATAAAGTTTTGAATGTACTAAACTGGTTGTATGTGTTTTTTGTTTAAGTTTTGCTATCAGTTCAGTTCATTTGCTCAGTCATGTCCAACTCTGTGACCCCATGGACTGCAGCAAGAGAAGCTAGATGACAGAGAGAAAGGAGTTTACAATTTGTAGTCATCTGTGAGAAATCTGAAAACTGATTGACTAATAAAATACATTTCTCCAATATCTTTTTCTTCATTTTCCAGTTCCACTGCATAGGCCAAATTATTGCAAGACTATTTGACACGGTGCAAGAACTTTCTTTGCCTAAAGGGAAGGAAATGGGATTCAGTTGAAACCTGGGAGGTAGGGGGTGGGGGGTGGGGAGTAGGTTTGCTACTCTATAGTGTTTATAGGGCAAAGAAAGAAATTTAGTAGTTTAGGGATCAGGTTTATCATGACCACCTCCAGAGAAACTTTGAACTATTTTTTACCACTTTAAAATATCTCTTCTTCTAAAAAGCTCACAGCCTCCAGACAGAACTTTATGTAGAAGTGCATGTTATATATTTAGGAATTTAAGGGAGAGAATGGTGCACAGCATGGAAGGAGAAAAGACTGAAAATTTTAAATCACTTTTCCTTATTAGTTTCAGACTTTAATAAGACAATACACATTTGTCATATCACATATTTTTAAATAAATCACTAAATGAGGAAAAATGTGTAACAAATATTTTATGCACTAATTTGTTAACATCATAAACATTTATTTCTTTTAGCTTTCATTGTTTATACAGGACATTGATGGTAGGCTGTTCAAGTATAATTTAGTCACAGGATTTAGTTTTAAGAGGATATATAGTAACAGGTTAAAGCGTCTGCCTCTAATGCAGGAGACCTGGGTTCGATCCCTGGGTCAGGAAGATCCTCTGGAGAAGGAAATGGCAACCCACTCCAGTATTCTTGCCTGGAGGATCCCATGGATGGAGGAGCCTGGTGGGCTACAGTCCACAGGGTTGCAAAGAGTCGGACACGACTGAGCGACTTAGCTTAAGTATGCTAGTGCATCTTTTTCCTATCACCTTACTTTCTTCTACTAGAGCCATTACAGTCTACAGTTTTCCAGAAAGAAGCCTTATCAAGTAGAGACTCCATTCTTACTGCAGTGTACAGAGTTCTATCTTAAAAAGAAAGAAAGAAAAAAAAAGCCAAAGTAGTTTCAATAAACTTCATCAACCATCTTCTTATTTAAGTCATAGGATGACTTTTATTTATTGTCCAGATCCTGGCAGTGTTCCTTGATCACAATTTAATCATTTTGCATTTGTCTACTGAGTTTACAAATATTTCCTGAACCCAGTCATCAAAATGGTTTAAATTTTTTAACCTATTTACCAGCTTTCTCATTTTTTCCTCTCCAATTTACATTTTTAATATAATTGCTTAATAGACTAGTGTCCTCTCCATAGGTTTCAAAAATTACTTTGTTATTAATATGCTTTANAGAGGGATCATGAAAACCAAAAATGGTTATTTTAGAAGACTTTGAATGTATTCAGTGAATCTGGCTTCTAACTTCCATCTAAAATAATGTCAAAGCACTGCCTGGTTAAAACTCTCCCATAAGATGGGGTTAAATTGAGTGGCTATGCAATTCTCATGACCTTTTTCAGATACTAGAGATAACTTAGTCATTTTCCGTTTCTCAGCTATAATATTTCTTTTGAATGTTGTGAACTTTTAAAAAATGTCACTAAAATGTTAACTATTTTTTTTTCTTCACACATTTGTGCGTTTTGACTATACTAACATGGGTGTGAAAAAGTCTATTGCAAATATGTTTAACAAACTCTGTATTTCTCAACTTATAGATAATCTTATTTCACACTTCAATGCATGATTTATGGCATTGAATAATCTATGATCTAGTCTTCTGAAAGGACATGGAAAAAGATCTCCAGTTTCTTTATTTATTTATTCTAACATTTTTTACTATGTTCTTCATATACTTTTAGGTTGATTTCATTAAACTCTAGGAATGTGAATAATGTAACCATAAAATGGAAGAAACCCACAAAAGACAAATGTGATCAATTTATCCATTTAGAGAGTAAAAACTTTTGGATGAAAAATAAATAAGCATCTAAAATCCTCAGAAAAATTAAAATTATCAGATATTACAGATATCTAACAGATGTGGATCATTTATTATGTGCCCACTTCCTTTCTAAGAACTACTCATTCCCATCAATAGAAAATTAAACCAGTCACCAATTCCCACTATTCATTCCCATCAATGGAAAATTAAACCAATCACTGATTCCTATTCACAGAACCATTAAGAGGCAATGCCTGGTTCTAAGTCTAGAAAAGTATAGCTTGAGAAAACATGCTCTAACCTCTCTACTAAGAAGTAAAAGAAATACAATTATTTCCATTATGAGTGAATGAGTTCAGAACATGCCACCCTAACATAAGCCACTCTGAAGTACTCTCTATTTTGAGTTAAAGGCACTTGAAAAAATGGCAAAGACAATAAACAACAAAAAAAAGAACACCACAGCTTTCCAGGCAGGAGATGAAATTTCCCTGTGAAAGATATCCTCCCTATACCAGAAGAAAAGTAACATTCCCATCATTAAGGATGAGAAGCTAAGACTAAGAGAATTCTGTACAAGTAGACCTTGTTAAAATAATTCTTATCTCCCTTTGGCCTCTTCACATGGGTTAATTACTTTTTCCCAATTGTGTCTCTTTTCTCAGCCTAACACAGAAAACCTAGATTTTGCCATTTCTTTGACTCCTCACTCATGAAGGCTTACATGCCATGTAAAATTTGTGTTAGATAAACTTGTATTTTTTTGTCCTGTTTATCTGTCTTAAGTCGATTTAATTCGAAGGTCCAGATAAAAATAACTAACTGGTTAAAAGTAGAATTTAGACTCCCCTGTACTATCAACCAAAAAAGTTAAAAAGAACTAGATGACTGCATATCAATTAAGATACCAAAGACTTTTAATTCAAAAAATACACAATAACAATAAAAATCTGATGAAAAAGACAGTAGTATGAATTGGGCCTCTTTAAAAAATCAAAATATGATTCCCTCTGGCTAAGTAATTCTGTGTCTAATCATCTACCTTAAAAGTGAAAAACTGAAAACTGTATAAATTATATATATGTATTAAAGTGTAGAAGTAAATGTGACGTAACATCACAGTGTATTATGCAGCCCTAAAATATGTCCTTAAACACTGAATAGCCTTGGGAAAATCCTGACATCGTATAATCAGTATAACTACTCCTACATAATACAAAATGAGCAAGCAGCAATCAGCAACAGTAACAAATCCCATAAAGGAATGCATAGAGCAGTGACTAGGAAACATCTAGATATTTTAAAACTAAACTAATGTAGAAGAATCCCCACTTCTGTCAATTACATTTCAGAATGGCTGTATAAACTGATAGTTTAGAGGCTCTCTGTCCTTGGCACAAGAGGTTGGGTGTGGCTGGGTATTAAATAGGAGAAATCTAAGCCATAAGTCACCCATTAATCATAGGTGTGGGTCTACTTTTATTACCTCTTGGTATAATAATGGACAGAGAATTATTTTAAAACTCCAGAATCTTGTAAAAGCAAATACAACACTTCTTCATAGGATTATTTTCAGTTTTGAACACATTTTTCTTTCCTAGTCCCTAAAAATGAACTATAAATGAACTAACCCCTATCAGGAAGAATAAACATATGTAAATAAAAGGAAAATTAGCACACTCAAAAACAATATATAATAAAGCAATTTGATGAAACTCTAAAAATACATATAATCCGACTATAAAATACATAAGAAAAAACAAAAGATTTAATATAAACCAGAATGAAAAATCTGGGAAGCACAGAAACACAAAGATTTTAAAGACATTTAAAGATTTCTAAAATATTCATAGATTTCAGCTGTAACGCATACAGAACATGGAAATCATCACTCTTGTCTGCACAACAAAAACTGGACAATGTGAAAATCAATGACTTTTCTTAGCCCCATCTGGAAACTGAAGTGGCAGGGACAACCACCACTCTGAAATCTGCAAAGACAGGCATATCCAGAGAGACACGGACAGATCGTCTCACCTGCAGCAGGAGCCACTAGAGCTGTAAACTGGTAGGGATACCTACATGGAAAATTTGACAGTTCTGGAGGCTGAGTGTGGACTAAAGTTGAGAAAATCATGGGGGCTGCAGGCTTAAGGGGACCTCCTTCCCAAGTCCTTCACCACTAGGTTCTTCAGGTGAGGATCCTAGAAATATCCCCTTATAAACCCAGCAGAGAGTGTAACCATTGTGAAACAAGTCCAGAGCTTTCTCTGTAATAAAGGTCTACTCTCCAGGTGAAAGGACATTGCCTGATGTAATTCTGAAACTTTATCCTAGCTGAAGAGAACTGAGTCCCAGAAAAATATAGGTGTTCTTTTTTTTAAGAGTGCAATAATTATTGGAGCAAGGCTTCCCTGTTGGCAGTAAAGAATCTGCTGCAGTGCAGGAGACCTGGCTTAGATCCCTAGGCTGGGATGATCCCCTGGAGAAGGGAATGGCAACCCACTCCAGTATTCTTGCCTGGAGAATCCCAGGGACAGAGGAGCCCGGAGGGTTACAGTCCATGGTTTCGCAAAGAGTCAGGCATGACTGAGCAACTAAGCAAAGCACAGCACAATTACTGGAGCAGACAAATGTGACCTTTGGGCTATTAATGTATGCCTACGTGATAATGCATTTCAATTCCTCACAGATAATCTGTAAAATAATTCCATTCACCCACTATTCATCACTAATATCATATAGTGATACATATCAGGCACAGTGACAGGACAAAAGAGCATATAAAATTTATCAGCATTATTTATCATTAAGAAATGCAAATTAAAAGAGCCTATGATCCCACCATAAACCGATTAAAATTACTAAAATCTAAACAAACTGTCAATAAAATTTGCTGATGAGGATGTGGAACTATAGGGGTAGGAAGAAAATTAATTGTTGGGAATGGAAAATAGTTTGGAAAATAATTTTACACTTTCTTACAAAGCTATACAGTCTTACCATGCAATACAGCAATTATGTTCCTAGGTATTTACCCAACTGATTTGAAACTAATGTCTACACAAAAACCTGTACATAAATGTTTATAGAAGCTTTATGCTTAATTTCTAAAGACAGGGAGAAACCAAGATGTCATTCAATAGGTGAGTGAAAAACAGTGATATGTCTATACCATGAAATAAAATTTAGTGATAAAAAGGAATGACCTCTATGTACTCAAAGTTATGACACACAAAGACGTGACTACTAAAAGTATAGTTACGTTATGACCTAACAGTTACTATTTTAGGTATATAACCAACAGAAACATGTACATATGTACATCAAAAGACATGCATAATGATGGATAGCAGCACTATTTATAATTATTAAAATCTGGGGGGAAAAAACCCTATGAATAGTCCTTAGAAGTAGAATGGATTAAATACATTGTTTATATAATAGAATGCAAAAGAAAAGAGAATGAACTACAAACTACATGAATACATATCACAAACATAGTGTTGAATGAATGAAGCCAGGTACAAAAGTAGATTCTCTGTGTGATTCTATTTATGTAAAGTTCAAATTCAGGCAAAACTTATCTAATACGGTCTTAGAAGTCAGGATACTTTTGACTCTTACAGGCCCTGAAGTGGATTTGGGGAGTTATGACTACATATAGGAACCTTTTGGAGGACTGGTAATATTTTGTGACCTATGTCTGTTTTACACAACAATATTAACTTTTTGGAGATTCATTATATGTATTTCTCAATTTTTCTTTGTGTATATTATACTTTAGCAAACACTTAAACAAATGAATAATGTTTAAGAGGATTAAACAATGTCTAATAGTAGTTCCAGAAAAAGGAAATAAAATGGAGAAGAGATACACATATAATCTTAGCTGAGAATTTTCCAGAAATGAAGATCTGAAGTCCTCAGAATGTTGAAACAAAGAAACATAAAACTTCTCAGGTCTCTGGGTCAGGGATAGTTATTACTACACAGCAAAAGGCAAAAACTACTTCAAGTAAGCTAGGTAAGAAGTAAAGCAAGACACAAAATATATAATATGTAAATTAGTAGTAAGTAGAAAACATAAAGCAGAGAAAGTCTATGAAATATTGGGCTTGGGAAGCAATGGTGAAATCTTAAATGGAGTAGGGCTGCTGCTGCTGCTGCTGCTGCTAAGTTGCTTCAGTCGTATCCAACTCTGTGTGACCCCGCAGACTGCAGCCCAGCTGGCTCCCCCCATCCCTGGGATTCTCCTGGCAAGAACACTGAAATGTGTTGCCATTGCCTTCTCCGGAGTAGGGATAGCTTTACTGAATGTGAAGAGATATAAAATATACAGATATAGGTAGGTGGGTAGATGTGGTTGTGGAGGTTGATAGAAGAGGATAAAGTCATATATCCATTTACAAATACTGTAGCTAATTCTCTGTAGTTAAATCATAATTCAGTTACTATTATACAGTTGTGAGGAATATTCCATGGTGTTTTATAAGGACCATGTAGAATGACTATATATATCAAATGTTAACATGTATCATTTGCATCTCCCTCCCCCTGTCTGTCGGAGAAGGCAATGGCACCCCACTTCAGCACTCTTGCCTGGAAAATCCCATGGACGGAGGAGCCGGGTAGGCTGCAGTCCATGGGGTCACTAAGAGTCGGACATGACTGAGCGACTTCACTTTCACATTTCACTTTCATGCATTGGAGAAGGAAATGGCAACCCACTCCAGTGTTCCTGCCTGGAGAATCCCAGGGACGGGGGAGCCTGGTGGGCTGCCATCTATGGGGTCGCACAGAGTCGGACACGACTGAAGCGACTTTAGCAGCAGCAGCAGTACTGTGTAATCATTAGACTATACCAAGTATCATAATGTTTCGTCTTTAAATAATTCAGCATGTGTCTTCTGACAATGAAGATGATCTCCTCTATGACAATAAAATAGTGATCAAATCCTGGGATTTTACATTACTACAGCCCCTATGCTAAATTTTTGAATTAGTGTAACAATATTCTATATTCAGGATCATCTAATACCTTTGATAATCATGTTCCTTTACTTTGTTTTAATCTGTAACTGTTGCTCAGTCTTTCTTGTCTTTCAGGACACTGACCTTGTTGAAGCTATTTAGTAAACTGAGTTTCAATATTTGTTCATTCTCTCTTCTAAATGCATACTTCTTATCAGTAGCACAAAAGTTATCCAGTAATTGTCCTTTCATCCTTTTCTGAGAATATTTTCTGGAATATTTTTTTAATATTCCACAGTGGCATCCAAAGACATT
>SJYQ01001062.1:726526-759612 GCA_006410935.1 Redunca redunca | reverse complement strand
GAGAGACAATCAGACGCGACAGGGGTTCCGTCTAGTGTGGTTCCGCTTTATTGTTACAAACTCCCTGCTTATAAAGGCAAGCGGGGAGGGGTTTGTGAGGGACTTTCCATAGTTACACCAATCACGTTAAAGGTCAAATCATCATGTGCCATCATTATAACAGGAGTCTATGGTGATCACACGCTGTCTACGTGCACAGAAATCAAGAGAGCCAATAAGAAGTTTTGACAAACAACATAGACTACGCCCCCATTTCTTCCGCCAGGCGCCATCTTAGTTTCCGTCTGCAATGCTAGCCTTTTTCTTTTTCAAGTTTTCCCATTTAGGGCCCCACAAGGAAACACAAACTTTAAATGACACAATAAACCAGGTAGACTTAATCGATACTAGGACATTCCACCTGAAAGCCTCAGAATATACTTCCTTCTCAAATGCACATGGAACATTCTCCAGGACAGATCACATCTTGGTCACAAATCAAGCATCAGTAAATTTAAGAAAATTGAAACTATAATGAGCATCTTTTCTGATCACAACACTATGAGATTAGAAATCAATTACAGGAAAAACTATAAAATAACACAAACACTTGGAGGCTAAACAGTATGCTACTAAATAACCAAGAGATTACTGAGGAAATCAAAGAGGGAATAAAAAAGTACATGGAAACCATGGCAATGGAAACACAATGACCCAAAACCTATGGGATGTGATAAAAACAGTTCTAAGAGGGAAGTTTATAGCAATTCAATCTCACCTTAAGAAACAAAACTTTCAAATAAACAATCTACCCTTACAAGTAAAGCCACTAGAGAAAGAGGGACAGCAACAATATAAAAAAAGGTATGGGGAGGGAGGTGGGAGGGGGGTTCAGGACTGGGAACTCATGTACACCCGTGGCAGATTCATGTTGATGTATGGCAAAACCAATACAGTATTGTAAAGTAAAATAAAGTAAAAGAAAAAAAAAGAAATAGAATTAGTAGAAGGAAAAACATCATAAAGATCAAAGTAGAAGTAAATAGAAATGAAAACAGCAAAGATCAATAAAACTAAAAGTTGATTCTTTAAGATAAAACTGATAAACTTTTACTCAGACTCATTAAGAAAAAAGGGAAGATTCAAACCAATAAAATTAGAAATGAAAAAGGAGAAATTACAGCTGACACCACAGAAATACAAAGGATCATAAGAGAATACTGCAAGTAACTATATGCCAATAAAATGCACAACCTATAAGAAATGGACAAATACTTAGAAAGGTACAACCTTCTAATACTAGACCAGGAAGACATAGAAAATACATATAGGTCAATCACAATTAATGAAATTGAAACTGTAATTAAAAATCTTCCAAAAAAACAAAAGTCCAGGACCAGATAACTTCACAGGCAAATTCTATCAAATATAAAGAAGAGTTAACACCTATACATCTCTTCCAAAATAGTGTGGAAGAAAGAACACTCCCAAATTTGTTCTATGAGGCCACCATCACCCTGGTAACAAAGCCAGACAAAGATATTACCAAAAAGAAAATTATAGACCAATATCACTGATGAGAATAGACACAAACATTCTCATCAAAATATTAGAAAACAGAATTCAAACACATATTAGAAAGATCATGTGCCATGATCAAGTGGGATTTATTCCAGGGATGCAAGGATTCTTCAATAAATTCACATCAATCAGTATGATACACCATATTAACAAACTAAAGAATAAAAATCATATGATCATCTCTAAATTCTTTTACATGCAGCTCTCCAGTTTTCCCAGTACCACTTATTAACGAGACTGTCTTTTCTCCATTGTATATTCTCGCCTCTTTTGTTATTGATTAGGTGACCAAAGGTGTATGGGTTTATCTGTGGGCTTTCTATCCTGTACAATTGATCTATATTTCTTAGAATGGAGATATTCACAGAACTAGACAAACTTTTTAAAAAAATTTGCATGGAACACAAAAGACCCCAAATTACCAAAGTAATACTGAGAAAGAAAAATGGAGTTAGAGGAATCAGGATCCCTGACTTCAGACTATTCCACAAAACTACAGCCATCAAAACAGTATACTACTGAAACAAAAACAGAAATACGTGCAGATCAAAGGAACAGGGTAGGAAGCCCAGAAATAAACCCATGTACCTGTGCTCAATCAATCTATAACAAAATGGTAAGAATACACAATGGAGAAAACAGTTTATTTAATTAGTGGTACTGGGAAAACTGGATAGGTACACGTAAAAGAATGAATTAGAACACTAACTATATACACTATATACAAAAATAAATTCAAAATTAATTAAAGACCAAATGTCAAACCAAACACTATAAAACTCATATAGGAAAACAGGAGTAACATTTTTTGACATAAACCACAGCAAGATCTTTTTTGACCCACCTTCTAGAGTAATGAAAATAAAAATAAACAAATGGGACCTAATTTAACTTGTAAGCTTATGAACAGCAAGGGAAACCATAAATAAGACAAAAAGACAACCCTTAGAATGGGAGAAAATATTGGCAAATGAAGCAGCTAACAAGGGATTAATCTGTAAAATATACAAACAGCGCATGCAACTCAGTATCAAAACAACGTATGACCCAATCAAAAAAAAAAAGAAAGATGAATACATAAGCAGACATTTCTCCAAAGAACACATACAGATGGCAAAGAGGTACATGAAAAGATGCTCAACATCACTAGTTATTATAAAAATGTAAATAAAATTTACAATATCAGAATCAGTTCAGTTCAGCTGGGTAGCTATGTCCGACTCTTTGCGACCCCATGAATCGTAGCACGTCAGGCCTCCCTGTCCATCACCAACTCCTGGAGCTTACCCAAACCCATGTCCATTGAGTTGGTGATGCCATCCAGCCATCTCATCCTCTGTCATCCCCTTCTCCTCCGGCCCTCAATCTTTCCCAGCATCAGGGTCTTTTCAAATGAGTTACCTCTCTGCATCAAGTGGCCGAAGTATTGGAGTTTCAGCTTCAACATCAATCCTTCCACTGAACACCTAGGACTGATCTCCTTTAGGATAGACTGGTTGGATCTCCTTGCAGTCCAAGGGACTCTCAAGAGTCTTCTCCAACACCATAGTTCAAAACAGAATAACCATTATCAACAGTAAATGCTGGAGAGGGTGTGAACAAAAGAGAACCCTCTTGCACTGTTGGCAGGAATGTAAATTGATACAGTCACTATGGGGAATAGTATGGAGGTTCTTAAAAAAAACTAAAAATAGAACTACCATATGACCCAGCAATTCCACTCCTGGGCATATACCTGGAGCAAACCAAAAATTCAAAAAGATACATGCACCCCAGTGTTCACTGTAGCATTATTTACAATAGATAGGACATACAATAGAAGCTACCTAAATGTCCATTGACAGATGAATGGATAAAAAGTTGTGGTGCATATATACAATGGATTATTGCTCAGGCATAAAAAGGGACAGAATCCGGTCATTTATAGCAATGTGGATAGACCTAGAGTCTGTCATACAGAGTGAAGTAAGTCAGAAAGAGAAAAACAAATATTGTATATTAATTCTTACATGTGCAACCTAGAAATATGGTACAGACGAACCTCTGTGCGGGGCAGAAACAGAGATATAGACATAGAGAATAGACATGTGGACTTGGGCAGGGAAGGAAGTATGAGGCGACTTAGATTAGGATTGACAAATATACATTACTATGTTTAAAATAGCTCGCTAGCGGGAACCTGCTGTATATATAGGAGGCTCAGCTTGCTGCTCTGTGATGGCCTTAATAGGTTGGATGGGGAGTTGGGATGAGGGGAAGGAGGTTCAAGAGGGAGGGGATATATGTATACATAGAGTTAATTCACTTCAGTTCAGTTCAATTCAGTCGCTCAGTCGTGTCTGACTCTTTGCAACCCCATGAACTGCAGCATACCAGGCCTCCCTGTGCATCACCAACTCCTGGAGTTTACCCATACTCATGTCCATTGAGTCAGTGATGCCATCCAACCATCTCATCCTCTGTCTTCCCCTTCTCCTTCTGCCTTCAATCTTTCTCAGCATCAGGGTCTTTTCAAATGAGTCAGCTCTTCGCATCAGGTGGCAAAGTATTGGAGTTTCAGCTTCAACATCAGTCCTTCCAATGTACCGCAAGGACTTAACATTGTGCTTTATACAACATTGTAAAGCAATTATGCTTTAAAAAAATGTGGTGCTAACAGAGGGTAGACAAATAGATTAATGGGATATAATTGAGAATAAATCAATATATCTATGATGAGTTTATTTTGACAAAGATGCCAGAACAGTTCAGTGGGAAAGTATAGTGTCTTTAATAAATGATGCTAGGACAGGTGAATAAATACATGCTAAGACTCTGATGCTGGGAGGGACGGGGGGCAGGAGGAGAAGGGGACGACAGAGGATGAGATGGCTGGATGGCATCACTGACTCGATGGACGTGAGTCTGAGTGAACTCCAGGAGTTGGTGATGGACAGGGAGGCCTGGTGTGCTGCGATTCATGGGGTCACAAAGAGTCGGACACGACTGAGCGACTGAACTGAACTGACTGATATATATATATAAGAGAGAGAGAGAGGATGTAGTATCCACAATATGTAAACAACCTTACTACTCAACAACAAAAGACAACTCAGTTAAAGATTTTATGAAGTGCTTAGAGATTTCTCCAAGAAAGATTGATAAATGGTCAAGAAGCACATGGAAGATACTCAACATCATTTTTCATTTGAGAGATGCAAATCAAAACAATAAAATACCACCTAATATCCAGTAAGATGACTATAAAAATAACAATAAAAGTAGTCAATAATATTGGAAAAAATGGAGAAACTGGAATACCCATATATTGCTGTTGAGTCTGTAAAACAGTGCTGTGACTGTGGAAAACAGCGTGGTTTTGCTGTCCTCTATACCATTGCCACGTGACCCAGCTACCCCATCCCTAGGTAAATACTCTAAAGAATTAAAAACAGATGTTCAAATAAAAACTTATACATGGATATTCATATCAGTCCTATTCAGAATAGTCAAAAAGGTATAAGCAATCCAGATGTTGATCAACTTATAAATGGATAAGCAAAGTGTGGTATATCTACACAATAGAATACTATCTAGCCATGAAAAGGAATGAAGCACTGATATAATATATAACATGTATATCCTTAGAAATATTATGCTAAGTGAAAAGTTAGACCCAAAGCACCAGACGCAAAAGACCATATTCAGTATGATTCTGTTTATATGAAATATTTAAGAATAGACAGATTGGTAGTAGTCTTCCAGGGTTTGTGGGTAGGGAGGAATGGGTAGTGACTCATGAATGGATATGGAGTTTCCTTTTGTGGTAATGAAAATGTTCTGGAATGAGAAAGTGGTGATGGTTTCATAACACTGTGAATAGTATATTTATTTGTTGCACATATTCATTAGTAAAATGCCACTGAACTGTATAAAATAGTTCAGATGGTCAATTTTATGCCGTGAATTTTAATAATAAAAGAACGAAAAAATGCCCCACCAAATGGATTGTGTACATTCATTTTAAGGTTTATTTCTCATTAAAGTATAAGCTTTTCCCCAAATATTTGTAATATAATTTTATCTTAAAATTCAGAGGAAAGAGCATCTGAGAACTTTCCCTTATTTATTCCATATGAGAGCATATAATGCTTTTATTTGCTTGGTCTGTTGAAAAGTTATTAAACCCAGGAGATACTATGATGTAACCACCAAACAAGAAATTCAATGATTATACTAGAGTGTGGTTTGGATCATACAATTGGGTATAATTATGTGTTCATTTCTTGAATTGTAAAATCACTGAAATAAACATTGGTATGCTCTGCGTTATACATCCGTGGCAGCTGTTTCCACACTTGTCACCCCCAATTCGTAATTTCTATCTATAAGTCTTTATGCCAGAAGAGCTCTAGACCTGAGTGACATCTAAATAGATCATCACACTGATTTTTAACTTTTCTGCCTTATTGTGGTAAAAATTGATCAAACCCAGAAGGGTCATCTTTACCCAGAGCTTGCTTTCAAAGAGCAATCATGTTCTCTAAAAACCGGCAGCACAGCCATTGATTTTAGATTCAATGGGACATCAGGGCAATGCTGGATCTCTGATTGGCAGCAGGAAAATGGGTGAGAAGATTTCAAACTTTATAAAATAAAGGCAAGAAAACATTGAACTACATGAAATCACGTCTGCTCTGACTGCTTGCATTTTAGGATTTAGTTTGAAGCAGATGTGAAATGTCCAATATTCAACTTCAGAAATTTGAAAATCAGCCAGCTGCCCTGACCTTGTATCCCAATATCCAACATTCCAGTTGAGACTCAAATGCTGACTTACCCTTAAGGGTTCCTTCTGATACCTCATTTTGAAATTTTTATCAGTTTTCAAGCAATGGTATCCTAAGTTGGTAGGCTGGTAGGATCTGAGCATTCCCAGGACATTTATATCACAAAGCCCAACACTGTTTTATAGGAAATAACTTGACAAATGCTAAGTGTACATGCCACAGAGCTGTTCATGCTTGTTCAAATAACTGCCAAGTTGAGGCTTGACCTCACTCAGTTCAGTTCAGTTCAGTCGCTCAGTCGTGTCCAGCTATTTGTGACCCCATGAATTGCAGCACGCCAGGCCTCCCTGTCCATCACTAACTCCCGGAATTCACTCAAACTCATGTCCACTGAGTCAGTGATGCCATCCAGCCATCTCATCCTCTGTCGTCCTCTCATCCCCTTCTTCTCCTGCCCCCCAGCGTCAGAGTCTTTTCCAATGAGTCAACTCTTCACATGAGGTGGCCAAAGTATTGGAGTTTCAGCTTTAGCATCAGTCCTTCCAAAGAACACCCAGAACTGATCTCCTTTAGAATGGACTTGTGAGAGAGCATCAGAAGGCAGACACACTGAAACCATAATCACGGAAAACTAGTCTATCTAATCACATGGACCACAGCCTTGTCTTAACTCAATGAAACTAAGCCATGCCCCTGGGACAACCCAAGATGGGCCAGTCATGGTGGAGAGGTCTGACAGAATGTGGTCCACTGGAGAAGGGAATGGCAAACCACTTCAGTATTCTTGCCTTGAGAACCCCATGAACAGTATGAAAAGGCAAAATGATAGGATACTGAAAGAGGAACTACCCAAGTCGGTAGGGGCCCAATATGCTACTGGAGATCAGTGGAGAAATAACTCCAGAAAGATGAAGGGATGCAGCCAAAGCAAAAAAAATACCCAGTTGTGGATGTGATGGGTGATAGAAGCAAGGTCCGATGCTGAAAAGAGCAATATTGCATAGGAACCTGGAATGTTAGGTCCATGAATCAAGGCAAATTGGAAGTGGTCAAACAGGAGATGGCAAGAGCGAATGTCAACATTCTAGGAATCAGCGAACTAAAATGGACTGGAATGGGTGAATTTAACTCAGATGACCATTATATCTACTACTGTGGGTAGGAATCCCTTAGAAGAAATGGAGTACTTGTCATAGTCAACAAGAGAGTCTGAAATGCAGTACTTGGATACAGTCTCAAAAATGACAGAATGATCTTTGTTTCCAAGGCAAACCATTCAATATCACAGTAATCCAAGCCTATGCCCCAACCAGTAATGCTGAAGAAGCTGAAGTTGAACCGTTCTATGACCTCACTATTAAGTGACAAAGTGGAACAGTGATCTTTTTTCAAATTAATATGAACTTTTAGATTAAATTATAGTAAGAAGTCGAATACTTGTTCTTCATACTTTTTTTCTGAAGCTTTGTCTCTCTTGGCCCCCTTGTCATGTTACCACTGATACTTTTAATTGGATTCACCTGTCAAAATAGTGGCACACTGTGCCCATGAATCTGAGAAAACTCTGGAAGATGTTGAAGGACACGGGAAGCTGCTGTGCTGCAGCTCATGGGGTCTCAAATAATTTGCCATGCCTTAGCAAGTGAACAACAGTATAGTGTCCTTAGTTCCCTGGACGCTGTTTTGGGAAGTTGACTTTAAGTTTCAGTGTGTTTAGATTCTAAGGCACTGCATAATTTTACTTAACTTTCTCTGTACCTTTTGTTTCTTTGACAGGTGGCTGCTGCCAAGAATCAGCTTGGGTGGGGAGTAGAGTTCCAAAAAATGTAAGAATTGCAGGTATAGTTAATATCCCTTGGGTTTGTGTTTGCTCTGTACATGATAAACAGAGACCCAAGCCACAGCTCCTGCCTTCTGGGACAGTCCTTACCAATGATGGTTTTGTCTCTTGCCTGAGTCCCAGTTCCCCACTCTGTAAATCAGACATAATTTGTTTGTCATCCCCTTTACTTCACCAGGGGATTTTAAGAATTGAGAAACCACGTAGCCCTTGACAATATAAAATGTTAGTTTAATGGTTAAAATGACGAATGACCTTGTCCAGCCAATGAGTCATTTACTCTCAGGGAGTAAGTTTGGTATCTGGGATGTGAATTAACTCTCTCAGGCCATTTTCAGCTGAATGCTAGAGAGCATGAAAGAACACACTATTTCTATGAGAGGCCAAAGTACTTCTGCCCTTCCCACTCTGCCTACATTTTTAAAGCAACTAAAAATTTAAAGGAGATATTAAACACTCTTGGGAAATACCAAAAGTTAAATTTGGAAAAGCATCCTGGTCTTACAGTTATTGAAGTAACCTTGAGTGTTTATCCCTTTGATATAAGTAACTAAAATTTTGTCATGCTTTCTATTAGGATCTCCCTCTGAAGTCAGCCAGCCTCCAAGACTAGAAGCATAAACATATCACAGTTGTCCTTCACAGCTTAATTTAGCTTTATGAATTTAAACAAACTTTCTATCTTATTGATAGGCAGATTATCACTTTGGGTAGTATGTAATAAGTTTACAACTTATTTTCTAAGGTAATAATTAATTTCTAATAGTTTTGTAGGGCTGCTGTAACAAAGTACCAGAAACTGGGTGGCTTAAATGACAATAAAGTACCAAAATTGGGTGCCATTGTCCCTTGGTTCTGGAGGCTAGAAAACAGAGATCAAGTTGTCAGCCGTTATCAGTTTCTCATGAGGGCTGGGAGAGAGAAATCTGTTCATTCTTCTCTCCTAGCCTCTGGTGGTCTGGCAGCAGTCTCTATCCTTCATTAACGTCTGCTGCATCACCTTGATCTCTGCCTTCATTTTCACACGGCAATCTCTGTGTGCATGTCTGTGTCCAAATTTCCCCTTTTCATAAAGATTCCTGTCATATTAAATTAGAGGCCCACCTTACTCCAATATGACCTCATCTTAATTTAACTAATTACATCTGCAACAACTCTATTTCCAAATAAGGTCACATTCTGAGATACTAAGGGTTAGAAATTCAATATATGAATTTGGCAGTTGGAGGCACATAATTCAACCTATAATACAATTTTATTTAATCTAAGTTAAATTTATTCAAGCAACATGAAATAATAACTCATTATAGTATAAAATTTATATTTAAATTATATCCATTTTTCTTACACTCTTCATTGCTTTTTAGATTTGTCACATATTCTTTCAGCATTTATTTTCAGTGTCTATACTGTTCCAAATGCCTCCATGCAGGTGCCTTACAGTGTTCCTTCTTATCCTTTCTAATTACTACATTCTTAGGGTCCTCGATTTCATTGTTATTGTTTGGGTTGTCATGTCATACGTGTGTTATGTATAACTTGTTCATTCCAAAATCCATAAATGCTTCAAAGCTTGGCACCGGAAGCAGGAATTTTAATTTGAATCTGCCTGGTAGTAGATCTACGACCTTGGGCAAGTGAGCTTCCCTACTGGTGCAGGAATTCATGATATTTATAATAGGGATTCAGAGAGGGCTGAACACAAAACTAAAAGTAAAGTCAGTAAAGCTGTTAGCATGATGCTCGAGACTTAGCAGATGTTCAGGTAATTTACTCATTTTCCTTTTATTATTCAAAATGGCTTAGTGAAGGAAAAACCATGCTGGCCTCTCTCCAGGTCGTTCAACAAAATTTATATAAAACTGTTTTGATTTTGTTCTAGGTTAGCTTGTTGTAACAAATGACCCTCCCCAAAATCTCTGGTAGTTTATAAGAACAAAGAGGTTTTGTTTTTTGTTTTCCCCTTGTTCCTGTTTTGCATCAGCTACTTGTCCCACTAGTTCTGCTCCTCCAGGTTTCTCCCTCTTTTCAGAATGCTGGCTAAAAATAGTGACCGAAGGCCCTATCTAGAACATGCTGTTCCTGTATGTTCTATACAGGAGAGGAAAGGAGGCCAGACAGAAGCGGTCAACGGCTCCTATAGCCCTGCTCACAGCCGGCATATTCTTGCTGCTGCTGCTAAGTTGCTTCAGTCGTGTCCGACTCTGTGCGACCCCACAGACGGCAGCCCACCAGGCTCCCCCGTCCCTGGGATTCTCCAGGCAAGAACACTGGAGTGGGTTGCCATTTCCTTCTCCAATGCAGGAAAGTGAAAAGTGAAGGTGAAGTCGCTCAGCTGTGCCCGACCCTCAGCGACCCCATGGACTGCAGCCTTCCAGGCTCCTCCACCCGTGGAATTTTCCAGGCAAGAGCACTGGAGTGGGGTGTCATTGCCTTCTGCTCAAATGCCATTACCCAGAGCAGATCTTTTGGGCCTGCATGGTACAGGAGATTGGGAAGTATATAGTTCTTCCATAGAAAGGCACTGCAAGTCACATAATAAATGATAAAACTGCATAATCTTCTAACAGGAAAAGAGAAAGAAAATAATTTGGAACAGAATACAATCAATTACAAAGACAAATCATAATTCTGATACCTGAAAAATACCAATATTGGTATTTTTTCTCCATAGATGTTCCCCTTAACATTCATCTATTTTTGTTGTTGTTATTATTATTGTTTCTAGTCTGGAAAAAAAAATTGTAACCTTGAAATGGCTAATATTGATAGCCCTCATAAAAGACGTTTTGAAAAACATTGAAATCAGATTACTTTAATCCACGTTCATGATTAATCTCTTCGAGCTCTCCAAATAAACAAAAGGTTTCCTTATATGCTGATTTATATTATCTTTCCCAAAATTTATACCCAAATATTTAGTGGTCTGTTAGACATTTTTTGCTTCTTCCTACTTCAGGTAACATTCCAGCTTCTTCTGGTAATAATACTCCAATTATAAAAAAGTTACCCTTTCACCATTTTCAGCCCCCTTTTCAGCTGGTATTCTGTGCTGTAAAGTGTGTGAAAATTAAAAACAGAAAAACTCATCTACAATTTGAGTCAGGAAGGCCCATAGAGGAAACTCTCACACCCAACCGTTTTTGGTCAGCTACGGACCCCATCTGGAGGAGATTGTCTTGTGTCCTAAGCAGGACATGTTACTGCTTTGCTAGCCAGCAGGGAGAAGGAAGATTTTCTTCCTGCCCAGCAACAAGCCCAACCAATGGATTTGCCATGGATGGGAACAAGAAACTATTATCACCTGCACCTGAGCTCTTATTTTCTTTCAATGAACTTTCATTTCTCTTTTGCTTTGATAACTTCCTTATCCCATTTTCTATAAAAGCCTTCTAATTTGTATAACCCCTCAGAGCATCACTCTACTTGCCAGATAAGATGCTGCCCAATTCATGAATCATTTAAAACTTCTGCAAATTTAGGTTTTCAGATATACTCGGTTGAAATTTGGTTGTTAACAAACATCACTCAAGTGAATATATGAATCAGGCTGAGCTATAGAGCCAATCGCTATGAGCCAGACTATGGGGAAAGACCATCTCTTTTTTTGTACAGGGCACATGAGGTACTAAGATCCATACTTGCAACTACTGGTAAATCGGTGGGCCACCATGAAGGTGTAGCTTATATGAATTATCCAGATCAGAGAAAAGAATTTCTGACAGTTGAAGACAAAAAGAAAAGATAAGTATTATTTAAGTACTACCTTAACTGAACCTCCTTGGAAGAAAAGTTATGACCAACCTAGATAGTATATTCAAAAGCAGAGACATTACTTTGCCGACTAAGGTCCGTCTAGTCAAGGCTATGGTTTTTCCTGTGGTCATGTATGGATGTGAGAGTTGGACTGTGAAGAAGGCTGAGCGCTGAAGAATTGATGCGTTTGAACTGTGGTGTTGGAGAAGAGTCCTGAGAGTCCCTTGGACTGCAAGGAGATCCAAGTCCATTCTGAAGGAGATCAGCCCTGGGATTTCTTTGGAAGGAATGATGCTGAAGCTGAAACTCCAGTACTTTGGACACCTGATGCAAAGAGTTGACTCATTGGAAAAGACTCTGATGCTGGGAGGGATTGGGGACAGGAGGAGAAGGGGACTACCCAGGATGAGATGGCTGGCTGGCATCACGGACACAATGGACGTGAGTCTGAGTGAACTCCGGGAGTTGGTGATGGACAGGGAGGCCTGGCATGCTGCGATTCATGGGGTTGCAAAGAGTCGGACATGACTGAGCGACTGAACTGTACTGAACTGAACTAACTGAACCTCTGTCCTCTAGACTTGTGAATCAATACATTTCCCTTTTTTGCTTAAAGTGGTTTGAGTTGAGTTTCTGTCATTTGCAACTAAACTAATATTGATTCATATGCAGTTTTCTAGAATTTTCTGATATGCAAATGAATATATGCTTTCTGTTTCCCTTTCGATTTCCTTTTTCTTCTCTAAAGGTTTTCATTTGATCAGAGTTGTATAAAGCTTGTTTTATTTGTTCACTTGACATCAAATTAATAAAACCAAGGATTAAAAATCTATCCTATGACAGGAAACTTTTACTCCTGAGCTCCAAGATGGAAAGAAATGAAAACGTTTGTAACAAATAACTGACTATAAATTCTTTTCAAGTTTTAAGAGAAGTTAGTGGCATTATGATGTCAAAGGAAAGATTAGAATTTAAAATTAATGGACCTATGTTACAAATCTTATTCTGCTGTTTACTACCATTTTGACCAGGGAGAATCATTTATACTTTGTAATATCCTTTTATTTTTAAAATATGATAATACTAGAATTCTAAGAGAGCTATTGTAGGGAATCAAACAAAATGGTACTTGTGAAAATAATTTCTAAAGCTTTATAGAAAACTCCATTATTCTTACCACAAGGCCAGCATACAGTTCCAAGACTAGCAGCGTTTCATCACCTGGGAGGTTGTTAAAGTTTCAAATTCTCAGATTCTTATTCAGTTCTACTGAATAAGAACTTTTGAGGATGGGGCTCAAGAATTCATATTTTAAGAAACTCTTTAGGGAATCCTTGCGAGTGTTATAGCTTGGAAATGATCATCTTAAAATTGCTATACAAATAGAAGAAGCAGGTCACAAGGATATCTATATCGCTGAGGACGAGTCAGTGAACTATAAAGGAAGCCAATTTATCAAAATCTTTCTGACTTAGCCATAAAGATAAAATGGACACAAGTTTAAAGAGTTATTACAAAAGGTAATGGTAAGTGATATAAGGCATTATGCTTACTTATCAAAGCAGTGATATATTGTTAAGTGATATGAAATTAAAAAGAAAGGATCTTAAGCACTACACTTTTCTCTAAGCAATACATTGGAATAAATTCTTCAAAGTATGGGTAGAATTTGGCCAAGTAAAGTAAATGAAAAGAATTACAGATAGAAGAATTAGAGTGGAAAACAAAATGCAAGGCCAGGAGTAATTTCAGCATGACTAGGGCATAGAGTGCTTTGGTGGGGAAAAAAAGAGGAGGAAAGGCTAGTGGTTTTTGGTGGTAATTGGACTTCATCTTTTCAGCAGTGAGGAGTTCATAAAGAGAGAACAGTGCTCACACTTCATGCGACAGTGGGTAAAAGCAATTCTCAGTTTTGCCTGGATTAAATCCTAAATCATTACTGATTATCTGTATATATTCAAAATATATTTAGCTACTCTATCTCAAATAGACTGTAGGAATAAATTTATCTGATAAGTTTAGAGCTCATCTGCAGTTATTACAAGCGCTGGGCCATTTTATGTATTGGTTCAGCTCAGTTCAGTCGCTTAGTCATATTAGACTCTTTGCGACCCCATGGACAGCAGCAAGCCAGGCTAACCTGTCCATCACCAACTCCTGGAGCTTGTTCAAACATGTCCATCGACTCGGTGATGCCATCCAACAATCTTATTCTCTGTTATCCCCTTCTCCTCCTGCCCTCAATCTTTCCCAGCATCAGGGTCTCTTCTAATGAGTCAGTTCCTCACATCAGGTGGCCAAAATATTGGAGCTTCACCTCAGTATCAGTCCTTCCAATGAATATTCAGGGTTGATTTCCTTTAGAATTGACTGGTATCTCCTTGCAGTCCAAGCAAATCTCAAGAGTCTTCTCCAACACCATCATTCAAAAGCATCAATTCTTTGGTGCTCAATTTTCTTTATAGTCCAGTTCTCACATCCATACATGACCACTGGAAAAACCATAGCCATGACTAGATGGATCTTTGTTGGTGAAGTAGTATCTCTGCTTTTTAATATGCTGTCTAAGTTTGTCATAGCTTTTCTTCCAATGAGCAAGCGTCTTTTAATTTCATGGCTGCAACCACCATCTGCAGTGATTTTGGAGTCCAAGAAAATAAAGTCTCTCACTGTTTCTATTATTTCCCCATCTATTTGCCATGAAGTGATGGGACTGGATACCATGATCTTCATTTTTTGAAAGTTGAGTTTTAACCCAGCTTTTTCACTCTCCTCTTTCACTTTCATCAAGAGGCTCTTTAGTGCCTCTTCACTTTCTGCCATATGCAGATAGTGTCATTTGCTTATCTGAGGTAATTGATATTTCTCCCTGCAATCTTGATTCCAGCTTGTGCTTCATCCAGCCTTGCATTTCACATGATGTACTCTGCATATAAGTTGAATAAGCAGGGTGACAATATACAGCCTTGTTGTACTCCTTTCCCAATTTGGAACCAGTCCATTGTTCCATGTCTAGTTCTAACTGTTGCTTCTTGACCTGAATACAGGTTTCTCAGGAGGCAAGTAACGTGGTCTGGTATTCACATTGCTTTAAGAATGTTCCACAGTTTGTTGTGGTCTACACACTCAAAGGCTTTAGCATAGTCAATAAAGCAGAAGTAGATGTTCTTCTGGAACTCTCTTGCTTTTTCTATGATCCAGCAGATGTTGATAATTTGATTTCTGATTCCTCTGCCTTTTCTAAATCCAGATGAACATCTGGAAGTTCTCAGTTCATGTAATGTTGAAGCCTGGTTTGGAGAATTTTGAGTATCCCTTTGCTAGCTTGTGAGATGAGTGTAACTGTAAGGTAGTTTGAACGTTCTTTGGCATTGCCTTTCTTTGGGGTTGGAATGAAAACTGACCTTTTCCAGTCCTGTCACCACTGCTGAGTTTTCCAAATTTGCTGGCACATTGAGTGCAGCACTTTCACAGCATCGTCTTTTAAGATTTGAAATAGCTCAACTGGAATTCCATCACTTCCAATAGCTTTGTTCATAGTGATGCTTCCTAAGGCCCACCTGACTTCGCATTCCAGGATGTCTGGCTCTAATGATCGCTGAGGAAGGCTTTCTTATCTCTCCTTGCTATTCTTTGGAAATCTGCATTCAGATGCTTATATCTTTCCTTTTCTCCTTTGCCTTTAGTTTCTCTTCTTTTCTCAGCTACTTGTTTATGCATGGAGAGAGTTTCCACAGAAGAGTAAATGACCTTTAGAAGCAATGGCTGGACAGAAGAAAACAGCCTTTATGCTTTAAAAATGATGCCTTTAATAATGATGCCCAAAGCCACTGTGGAATTGAACCAGCACTGATGCTGCTGCAATAATCAGGAAGCCACTGCTGGGTCAACAAGTCACCATGGCTTCTCTCAAGTCCAGAGTCACAACATCTCTGCTACAGTTTGTGATAGAAAACATACACCTCCAGTTTTACATCTCTCTCAAGTTCTTTCAGTTCTGAATCAAGTTTTGCATGAATGTATATGAATGATGCACTGAAACCTTTGTTGGAAATGAGTCTGGGGAATGTGACATTTAGCTTTCCCACCTCCAAGCCCAGGGAGGTACACTGGGAAGAAGTTAGACTAAACATTGAAGGAGCCAATTCACTTATCACCTCCTAACTTTCAGGGTGACTGTGAGGATTAGATGAGCATCTGTATTTCATGCCTTCACCAATGTGTCTGACATGAAGTAAGTGCTTAGCAAATGGTAGCTTGCAAAAGATTTTGGAATCAGAGATTTGAGTAAAACAGAGGTAATATAGTTGTTTATGCATTAATTGCTTTAGTTTAGAATAGAAGTGATAATGGTACAGAAAGAAAATGAAAATTATAGCTACAAATAACAGTAAGGATATATGTGCTATTTCAAAAATACTATTGACAGGGTTAGATGAGAGACTATAACTGATAAATGAATTCAGCAAAGTAGCAGGATACAAGATTAAAATACAGAAATCTGTTGGATTTCTTTATGGTGGTGGTGGTGGTGGTGGTTTAGTAGTTAAGTACTGTCCAACTCTTGTGATCCTTTGGACTGTAGCCTGTCAGGCTCCTCTGTCCATGGGATTCTCTAGGCAAGAATACTGGAGTGGGTTGCCATTTCCTTCTCCTAACAATGAAATATCAGAAAGAGAAAGTAAAATCACTTTTTAAAATAACACTGAAAAAATTACTTAGGAATAAGCCTAACCAAGGAAGTGAAAGACTATATGCTAAGAACTATAAAACACTGATAAAGGAAATAAAAGATGATTCAAGCAATGGGAAGAATTAATATTGTTAAAATGGCCACACTACCCAAAGCAATCTACAGATCTAATATGATCCCTATCAAATTACCCATGACATTTTCCCCAGAATTACGATAATCATAAGAGTTAGATGGAACAACAGAAGGCCCCGAATTGCCAGAGCAATCCTGAGGAAAAGAACAAAGCCAGTGGCATAACCTTCCCAGACTTCAGTAGATACTACAAAGTTTTAGAAATCAAAACAGCATGGGATTGGCATATAAACAGACATGTGGATCTCAATGGAGAGTCCAGAAACAAACCCACACCCCCACAGTCAAGTAATCTTTGACAAAGGAGGAGGCAAGAGCTGCTGAGCCTGTGGGCCAGATGCCCACATTGTTTTCATTAATATATAAACAATACAGGCTATTTAGTTTAATTTCTTCAACTGACCCCTGATTTTTCTCCAGTCCTGATCTCTGTCTAAATCTATCTTTATGTATGTTAATCTTGTGTCCTGCTACTTTGCTCAATTCATTTATCAGTTCTAGCATTTTTTGTGTGAAGTCTTCAGTGAATGTTTGTAAGAGAAAAGACACAATAGTTTTCTAATCTGGCCCACATGCTCAGCAGCATAAGATGAAGAAAAGACAGTGCTTTTGGCAAGTGGTGTTGAGAAAGCTGGACAGTTGCATGTAAATCAATGAAGTTAGAACACACACACACACACATACACACACACACACCTTAGAATGGCTTAAAACTTAAATATAAGACACGATACCATAAAATTCCTAGAAGCGAACACAGGCAAAATGTTCTCTGACTTAAATTGTAGCAATATTTTATTAGATCAGTCTTCTAAGGTAGAAGAAATAAAAACCAAAATAAATAAATGAGATCTAATCAAACTTATAAGCTATTACACAGCAAAGGAAACTATAAATAAATGAAAAGACAACCTATAGAAATAGAGAAGATTTTGGCAAACTATGTGATCAATAATGGCTTAATTTCCAAAATATACAAACAGCTTATACAACTCAATACCAAACAGACAAACAACCTAATCAAAAAATGGGCAGAAGCCTTAATAGACATTTCTCTAAAGGAAACATATGAATGGTTAACAGGCACATGAAAATATGTTCAACATCAGTGATTATTAGAGAAATGCAAATTATAATGAGGTATCACCTCAAATTGGTCTGAATGGCCATCATTAAAAAGTCTACAAATGATAAGTGCTGGAGAGGGGTGGGAAAAGGGAATTCTTATACTGTTGGTGGGAACATAAACTGGTGTAGCCATTATGTTAAACAGCATAAAGGTTTCTTTAAAAACTAAAAATACAGTTATCATATGATCCAGCAATCCCAGTCTTGGGTATATATCCAGAGAAAACCATACTTTGGAAAGATACATGCGTCCCAATATTCATAGAGTACTAGTTACAATAGCCAAGACATGAAAGCAGTCTAAGTGTCCATGAACACATGACTAAAAAAGATGTAGTGTGTGTGTGTGTATTTATATACACAATGGAATATTACTTAGCCATAAAAAGAATGAAATAATGCCACTTGCAGCAATGTGAATGGACCTAGAGATTACCATACTAAGTGAAGTAAACCAGAAAGAGTAAGATAAATACCATATGATATCATTTATATGAGGAATCTAAACAATGATGCAAGTGAATTTATAAAAGAGAGATGGATTCAAAGACTTAGGTAACAAACTCATGGTCACTAAAGAGGAAAGAAGTGATATAAATTAGGAGCCTGGGATCACAGATACAAACTACTATATATATAAAATAGAAAACAAGATTCTACTGTGTAGTACAAGAAGTATATTCCATATCTTATAATTGATGCTTTTGAACTGTGGTTTTGGAGAAGACTCTTGAGAGTCACTTGGACTGCAAGGAGATCTAACCAGTCCATTCTAAAGGAGATCAGTCCTGGGCGTTCTTTGGAAGGACTGATGCTAAAGCTGAAACTCTAGTACTTTGGCCACCTCATGCGAAGAGTTGACTCATTGGAAAAGACTTTGATGCTGGGAGGGATTGGGGGCAGGAGAAGAAGGGGACGACAGAGGATGAGATGGCTGCATGACATCACCGACTCGATGGACGTGAATTTGAGTGAACTCTGGAAGTTGGTGATGGACAGGGAGCCCTGGCATGCTGCGATTCATGGGGTCACAAAGAGTCGGACATGCCTGAGTGACTGAACTGAACTGAATAATATATAATGGGAAAGAATTTGAATAAGTATATACATGTATGTGTGTGTGTATAAACTGAATCACTTTACTGTATATCAGAAATTAACACAATATTGAAAACCAGGTATACTTCAATAGGAAGCAAAAAATCAAAAACCTTATCCAATGGCACCCACATGCAGCAAGGAAGAGCAGTTCAGGTATTTAAAAAAGGCAGATGAATTCCAGAATCAAGGGAAATAGACATGTGTGTCTATCATGTGGACTAAGATTTCAAGTTCTTAATGCTGATACAAAGTTGATTCAATAAACAGTTTCGTAGGAAAATTAATACTAAATGTCACAACAGATGGAATGTTAGTTTGTTTTCTTATTCTGTCCTTTGCTTCTGGCTTCAAAATTTCAGTTAGAAAGTCATAGTTAGAAAAACTGAATAAGAAAGAATAGAACCACAAGGGGGCAAATCTATCAAAGACAAATTCAGTATATTCTTTAATAAGAAAACAAAGGGGACACTTTATTTCTAAACTACTTTTTAAAGAAAAAGTTTTAAGGGAAATAATGTTTATGCCATTCTTTTTGCAGAATTTCGGTAATACATGTCATGGTGTCTATGTGTAGCATGCATTAATATTGCTTGCATCTGCAGAATCCAGAAACTCAGCTATCATCTCTTTTTTCCTTTCCCTCTTTTCATACTTAATCACATGTATTGAGAAAGTGGTAGTTTGTAGCCAATGAAATGTCTACTCCAAGACATCTGGCAAAGTGGAGGGTGTTTCCAGCACTCCTAGCAATCACATGGATATTTCAAGACAAAGAGACACATGAGCTACCTGCATCTTAGGGCTTCATCCCAGCAAATTATTGTCATAAATATTAGTGGTCACTATCACAGAAGGTGTCCATGTAATTTCCCTTTGATTTCTTTCCATTTCCAGGTTTTACAAAAGGTTACAATGGTAACTCAGTAAGCTGAAGGCTTTGAACAAATCCTAGGCTTCTTTTTTTTTTTTTGGTCCAACTTTTGACAGTGAAACCAGCCTGAAGGGCCAAGCCTGGCAAGCAAATTCCTAATGATTTATGCAATGTCACTTTCTTGATGATTAACCTGAATAAATCATGCTGGTATTTTCAGCATTGCCCTTTATATTCTTTTCAATTTTCAGAGCAAGAAGAAATTAGCCCAGTCCTCTCATTGATCTTGTGAGGGAAATTGTTCACAACAGGGCTTCTACTGCTAAACAATGAACACTACAAATAAGTTATCAGTTTACTTTTAATCAATAAAGCTTCTCACGATGCATTATTCTGGCAACTGGTCTAAATCACCATGACTATAATTGTTGTTTTCAAAACCTTTTAATCTAATTGGAAAATCTTCCTTTGTACTAGTAATAAACACTCACTAAACTGTCTGCACCTAATTGTGCTATAATAATTTAGCACTGTTGTCCTACTGTTGTCCCCCTTTTAATCAGACAGACTGCTTTATGTCTTTAACTAATGAAACCTAAGAATCCACCCTGTAGATCTGGTCAAATGTCACTAGTGAATAAATCTTCATTAACACCGGCAGGTTCTAAACCTAGTCTCTATCTTAATTTAATTATTTCCTCACAATTGTACTTTTGTCAGGTTGCAAACACTTTTTTCCCCATTTCTTCAAATAACATGATTTCATCAGCAGATCTGCCAATGCAGCACAGCCCCTGGGCAGCAAGAGTCGGTGTGTCCCTTGCAGTGAAAGCGCAGCTGACTTGCTAGTCTAAGCAAGACCATGTTTCCAGTCACGGGAACGGCTTCTGTTTTGGCTTCCTCTGCAACTTCTACTTACCACCTTTGTCAGGGTAAAAACATACATTTATCAGTTCACTCAAGGTTTCTAAACCCTAGTAAATTAAAGCACACCATCAAAAATCAGAAAATAACAAAAGATAAACCAAAATTTGTTAAGAAGAATAGAAAATTCCCCCAATAGCTATTTATCCCAGTAGGAAGGTTTTCTTGGGAAACTGAGGTCAGAGCACAAGGAGTTAGTTAGATGATATTAAGACTGGAGGAGTGTCACAAAGTTGGCAACTACCAATGACCAAGGACAGAAATGATATGGACCTAACAGAAGCAGAAGATATTAAGAAGAGGTGGCAAGAATACACGGAAGAACTGTACAAAAAAGATCTTCACGACCCAGATAATTATGATGGTGTGATCACTAATCTAGAGCCAGACATCCTGGAATGTGAAGTCAAGTGGTCCTTAGAAAGCATCACTACGAACAAAGCTAGTGGAGGTGATGGAATTCCAAGTTGAGCTATTTCAAATCCTGAAAGATGATGCTGTGAAAGTGCTGCACCCAATATGCCAGCAAATTTGGAAAACTCAGCAGNATCATGAGAAACGCTGGACTGGAAGAAGCACAAGCTGGAATCAAGATTGCCGGGAGAAATATCAATCACCTCAGATATGCAGATAACACCACCCTTATGGCAGAAAGTGAAGAGGAACTAAAAAGCCTCTTGATGAAAGTCAAAGAGGAGAGTGAAAAAGTTGGCTTGAAGCTCAACATTCAGAAAACCGAGATTATGGCATCTGGTCCCATCACTTCATTGGAGATAGATGGGGAAACAGTGGAAACAGTGTCAGACTTTATTATTTTGGGCTCCAAAATCACTGCAGATGGTGATTGAAGCCATGAAATTAAAAGACACTGACTCCTTGGAAGAAAAGTTATGACCAACCTAGATGGCATATTCAAAAGCAGAGACATTACTTTGCCGACTAAGGTCCATCTAGTCAAGGCTATAGTTTTTCCCGTGGTCATGTATGGATGTGAGAGTTGGACTGTGAAGAAGGCTGAGTGCCGAAGAATTGATGCGTTTGAACTGCGGGGATGGAGAAGACTCTTGAGAGTCCCCTGGACTGCAAAGAGATCCAACCCATCCATTCTGAAGGAGATCAACCCTGGGATTTCTTTGGAAGGAATGATGCTGAAGCTGAAACTCCAGTACTTTGGCCACCTCATGCAAAGAGTTGACTCATTGGAAAAGACTTTGATGCTAGGAGGGATTGGCAGCAGGAGAAGAAGGGGACGACAGAGGATGAGATGGCTGGATGGCATCACTGACTCGATGGACATGTCTGAGTGAACTCCAGGAGATGGTGATGGACAGGGAGGCCTGGTGTGCTGCGATTCATGGGGTCACAAAGAGTCGGACACGACTGAGTGACTGAACTGAACTGAATGACCGACCAGATCCTCTGGAAAGTCTCCATTAACTATATTTGTCATGAGCTGACATAGAACTTATTTCCATGAACTGTTCTCAGAAGCACTGACTGATCACGCGTATTTTAAAAGTTCTTTTTTGAATCCCATCTGCTTCATTTTGAACCATGACATTATATGATTTATATGATTCCAAAAAAGCATACCACCCACAAGTGACTTGGGTACCTTAAAATTAGTAAAAGAGAAATAGATGCTAACAAGCAGGAGCTGGATCCAAAGAAAAAGCAATAATATTAGCCATGAGAGAGCTAGTTTAATTGCTACTTAACAAATGCTTATGTAGTTTTAACCATATGTCAGGTACTCTAAGTCCTTTGCAAATTTTAATATTTAAAAAACCCCAAAGAGGTTGCTTTTATTTTAAAAAAGTAACATTTTCCAGCTGAGAGAACTGAGACATAGAGAGTTTAAGTACCTTGTTAGAGTCAAAGGACTAAGGAGAGGTAGAACTAGAAACCGAGTCCTGGTAGACAGGCTTTGGAGTTAATTCTTCCTCTACATTATGCTATCATTTTGCACAACTGAGTATCTGGCTTGATTCTGAGTTCCAGAATGTAGGGCAAAAATGGAGCATAATGATGCCTCAGGGAAGACATTCCTCTTGGTATTTAATTATAGAAAGATGTCTTTGCACTTATTCCAGAGAACTAGTCTCTCAGAATAATCACCCCAAAAAAGATTCTGTGGCTTAATGAATGGGGGAACTTTAACCGTGTTATAACTTCTTTGGAAATTCACAAAGCATATTAGTATGCTGAAGGCTTTGGATGTGCAGTGAAGATATTACATGGGTATAATCTAGTATTTGCAAACCTGCTCAACATCGGAACAATGTTTTCTGGAACACTCACTAAAATCTTGCAGAACTAATGACTCACCATGAATCATTTTTATGAGAAAGTTGTGAAAGTTTTATTTAATGTGGGTCCTTAGTGGGGAGCTGAATACTATACTCAACATATCCTTAGCATAAATCCAAAAAACAAATACTGCATTGGTTTTTACATACTTTCATCAACTTTTTTTTTAATTGAATGATTAACACTGAAGTACAATGTGTTAAAGATGGTCCTGAATGAAGCTAGACTGTATATAATCTTCCTATGGTCGTTATAGGAAATGGAAACTGAGTACTTGCCACAATTTCCAAAACTATTACTTATATTATTCATGTTTCATATTAGTTGCTTCCCAATTGAAATTTTTGAAAATACTTATTAAGATAACCTTAAATCATGCATTAAATGGGAGTAAAGTAATTGTATTCCACAATACAAGAGTTTTTATGTCCATAAGGGAGGTTGCTTTTTCTTGCCATTGGGGCAATTACTGACCCCCCTAAGTCTTGTTTTTCTGATAAGTTTTACATAGCCTTTTCTATTTTAGGCCTACAGTTGACTTTTGTGTAGTGCCTATCATGTATCTTTATGCAGTATTGGAGAAGTTCTTATCTTTTCCATTTATGCTTGACTACTCTTCAGTGGTTCAGAGTATGAGCTTTAGACTGGTCAAAATGTGGTTAGGCATCTATCACCTACTTTTTAGTTCTGCAACTTTGGCCAAGTTACTTTACCTTGATAAGCCTTTGCTTCTTGACCTGTACAGTGTGAATAATGATAAAAAACAATTCAAATGGTTATTGTGATGGCTGACATATGCTTATGAAGTATCAAGTGTGGTATGAAGGTATCACTCAGCAACTGGTGTCTATCCTTATTACAGCTTCAAACTAAAGTTTCCGTTGGACACACAGGAGGGCTTATTAACAGATTTCTGAGCTTTACTCCAAAAGTTGCTGTTTCAGTGGCTCTGGGACAAGGTCTGAGTATCTTCATTACTAATAACTTCCCAAGTGATGCTGCTGCTATAAGTTTGAGGATCATATGGTGAGAATTATTGCCATAGAGTTTCTGACAAATGTTTTATAAAAAGAGATGCTGTCAAAGTGATCATGCTGTATCAGGGACATTTGTCAGAGGCATTTAACATATACACCCATTAGATATGTTAAATAAAAAGGCCTTTAAGCAGAATTATTGTCTTAGAGTCTGCCAAGAATAGTATTTGTGAAGAGGTACACAAATGTCTTCAGCTGGTCTGCACTGGTCTTTTATTGGCCTGGGATGATTTCTTCTTCCAGAATAGCATTGTGTTAGAGCTTGGTGCTAAGTAGCAATGTTTTGTTTCATTGTTGTTTTTTTTTTTTTAAATTTTAAAAATTTTTATTTTAACTTTAGTTTACTTTACATTACTGTATTGCTTTTGCCAAACATTGACATGAATTCACCACGAGTGTACAAGCGTTCCCAAACATGAATCCCTTCCCACCTCCCACCCCATACCATCTCTCTGGGTCCTCCCCTTGCACCAGTCCCAAGCATCCTGCATCCTGCATCAGATATCGACTGGCGATTCGTTTCTTACTTGATAGTATACATGTTTCAATGCCATTCTCCCATTTCATCCCACCCTCTCCCTCTCTCTCTCCCCCAGAGTCCAAAAGTCCGCTNACAGAAGAGGAACAGACTTCATTATACCTTCTGAGTTAATATGGATCTGGGAAAAATACAATGATTTCACAGTTTGTCCCGATAATTGGGGAAACCTTCTTAGGTAGAGATAATGCCAGAAAGGTAGCTATTCTCCCAAATTCCAGCTCACCTACCATCTGCTACTGATAAAGGTTGGCAATTAAGGAATGTTAAGAGTAGGTATTTTGTTCCCTTGTTGCTCTTTGATAGCCTTAATTGAAGCCCACATGTGAATCACATCTTCTGCTGCATGCTGGCTCCTTCTGCCTGAATATGCAGAAATCATCATAAATCCAAAGTTGCCCTCTCTTAAGTGTCTGTTGTTAGAAACATCCTATACTTTTCAACTTTTCTGTGTGTACTCATCTTATTTATCCATAATTACTCTTAGTGTGGCAGTGATAGCAGTTCTAAATTTAATTCCCCAAGAGTGGCACTTGCCATTAACCTAATCCTTCTCATTGGTAAACGATGATGCAGTGAAGTGGCAGCCTTTCTCACCAAGCCCTCACCAGTGCACTGAAATCTGTGTGGTCATATTCTATCCACGTCACCTCTTTTAGAAGTCCTAGAGACAAATTTTAGCGTCTCTATTTTTAGTAGGGAAATTTTGCATCCTGTGCTTTGGGTACTGCCAATAGAGAACAGAAAAAGAAGAGCAGTATTATGCTGGAAGTAATTTATGACTGCCTGCCAAGGCTCTGGTTGTGTGGGAATCAAGAGCTTGTTTGCCCTCCTGCTGTCAGATAAAACTGTGACATTCCGGCTCCATGTTGCCATGGTGTCGTTTGGAAGAGAGATTCACCTCACTGCACTGACCTGGAAAACTACAAAATAACTATTTCATAGAGGCCATCATAAATATATCTCTACATCTCTATGAATGGTGTCTGGAATCCACAGAAGATACCTATCTGCATTTACAAAATTTATTTATATCCAGCATCTGTTCAATTTTTCAGTAATTATTTAAGCAAAAGCTCAAGACCCAGATCCTGATAATTTTTCATTTTATTACACCATGCAAAAAAGAAGCAAAATGCAGGCAGTTATTCTTTGTGGAGCACTTTTAGAAGCAAAACCATATGCTGTTCTTATTTGGGATAATTATAAATCTTTAAATATTTAAATGTAGTTGTCTCTAAATTTTAAAAAATTAACTCCAAAACAAAAAACTTAATGTTAACAACTCAATACCTAGAATGTCTTACATACAAAAAATTAATTATGTTTATACATATACCTGTGCAGACGATTGCAAATGACTTTCATGTGTTTGCATGAATAATCAAAGTAGACTATACATTAATACATAATTTTTTCTTTTAAAATAGTCCTCCTAGGACTTGAAGTCATTGAATTTTAAAGTTAGGACTTCAAAACCATCTACTCTAGTGATTTGCAAGCTTGAATATTCATTATAATAAGCTTTGGAGCTAAAGCATATATACTTGAGCCCCAGGTAGGTATGAATAGGAATTTGAGATTATTATTCACTAGATGGACAAGAATGGGAACCTGGCATGTATATTTTTAGAGTTTTCACAGATCACTCTGATGGACACTTGTGTTAGTTTCCTAGAGCTGCCATAAAAAAATATCATAAACTGGGTGGCTTAATACAACGGAAATGTATTCCCTCACAGTTTAGGAGGTTGGACATCTAAAATCAAGGCCTCAGCAGAACCATGTTCTCTGTGAAAGCCCTGAAAAGAAGAATCCTTCCTTGCCTCATTTTCGCTCCTGGGGTTGCTGCAATCTTTATTACTTCTGGGCTTGCAACTGCGTGGCTCCATTCTTAGCTGCCACACGGTCTTCCTCCCTTTGGGCCTGTCTCCATATTTCTCCTTATAAGGATACCAGTCATTGGATTTAGGGCCCCAGCTATCCAGAATGATCTTATTATAACTTGATTACATCTGCAAAAATCCTATTTCCAAATAAGGTCACATTCACAGGGACCCAGGGTTGGGAAATCAATATACGGGTGTGGGTAGGGAAGTGACACAATTTAACCAACTAAAACACTCAAAGTAAAAAGTTCTGAACTAGTGTCTAAAATCCACTGATACCATTGTGTTTAAAACAGAGAAGTTAACAACTTCTATTAATTTTCTCTTGCTCCATAAGAAACTGCTTCCCACACATACAATTAAAATAGTAAACTTTTATTATTTAACAGTTTAGGAGGATCAAAGAATTCAGAAATAGCTTAGCTGGGTTGTTTTGGCTCAGGTTCTCTTATAAGATTTTAGTCAAACTGGTGTTTGAAGTTATAGTCATCTGAGGCTTAAGTAGGGTTGGAGGAGCCACCTGGAATCTCACTTGGTTCTGCAGTGTTAGTTGGCTTTACATCCCAGTGCCTCACCAGGTCAGCCTCCAAAGAGGGATGTTTGTGATGTGGCAGCCAGCATCTACCAAAGTGAGGGATCTTAGATAGAAACAGAGAAACGAAGACAGAGGGCCTCTGGTAACCCAATCTTGGAAGTGACATACCATTTATTCTGTCATATTTAATTGGTGACACAGACAAAGGAGAGGGCCACACAAAGTTTAATACCAGGAGGCATAGATCAGTGAGGGCCCTGTTGGAAGCTGGCTAGCATGGGTGGGGTGTCAGGCATTTTGACTTTAGGACCAGAGACACAACCTTTACCACTCAAGATGTGATCCAAGGGTTGACATTACTTGGGAGCTGAGTAGAAATGCTGAATCACAGGCTATATCTCAGACCTAGTGAATTAGAACCTTTAGTTTAATAACACCTCCAGGTGATTTGCACACATACTATATTCTGAGAAGCACTAGGCCAGAACAAATTAATGACTCAAACACATTGCCCTTTACAAAGTAGTGATTTAAGCAGTACCCCTAGTCCAAAGAGACTGGCATTGCTTGAAATCTGCTATGAACCTGACTTTGGGACAGAGCACAAAACACTCCAAGAAATCGACATTTTCCCCTGAAGGCCACACTATCTTACTGTAATCACAACGACATTTTACCCTTTTGGTCACACAAATTTTATTTGACTGAGTTGCTTCAAAGGTATTTATTTTTCGGGGCTTTCCTGGTGGCTCAGTGATAGAGAATCCACCTGCCAGTGCAGGAGACATGGGTATTATCCCTGATCCAGAAAGATCCCACATGCTGTGGAGCAACGAAGCCTGTGCCCCACGACTATTGAGCCCGTGCTCCAGAGCCCGGGAGCTGCTACTGAGCTCATGTGCTCCAACTACTGAAGCCCACGCACCCTAGAGCCCGTGCTCTGCAAAAAGAGAAGTCACCACAGTGAGAAGCCTGGGGATTGCAACTGGAGAGCAGCCCCTGCTCCCAGCAACTACAAAACAGTCCACACAACAACGAAGACCTGCATGGTCCACACACCAACCACAGCCAATGAATAAATAATTTAAAAAACAAATCTTCTTTAAAAAGGATATTTACTTTTAAAATACTAGAGTCCACGTAAAGGATAAAAATCTACAGCAGCAATATTAAAAAATGTATCACATCCTCCAAAGGTCATATGATCCCAAACTGCAATGCTCTTTTCAGAAACAATGCCATGCATTTCCAGCCTCTCAAATTTTGAAGGAAAGATTATGACCTTGCTCTCAAATCACTGAAGCCAGTGGTGAACTGAATCTAGCTAGAAGTACAACAAAACTCAGACCAAAATAAAATATATTAACTCAGGCCTTCGTACCAACAGTTTAAGAGAAGAAGAGGCATAATGTCCAATAAAACATTGTACGCCACTTCCCAAAGCCAAGGATAATTTCTCAACTACATGGAGGATAGCAAAGACCATCACTGTGCCAAACACCATAAATAGGAGTACAGACGCCTCTACCCAGTTCATCTTGTTATCAGAGTTTCCAGGGGAAACAATGCATCAAACAATGGACAAAATGCTGCTTTACTTACACAGAGATGGGCAAAGAGTAGGTGCTGATTCCTCATGGCCTGCAGGTCTCTCTTGGCAGCCAGTGCAGGGGAGTTCTCCTATGTACAGCCTTGTGCTACAGTGGAAGGGTCCTGTGCCATCCCTGTAAAAGGCAGACATGCTGGCAGGGTTGGTCAAGGGCCCTAATGGCACAGATTCAAACAGAACCACAGAAAACCCACTGAACATGAAACAGGGAAAGGTTATTTCTACAAACTAAGTGTGACACAGGCTGTGTAAACTCTAAAGTTTTAAAAAAAATTTTTTAAAAATTGAATGATTCTTTAATTTCTATAATGCTTTACTGTTTTCAAAAATTACACACACACATGATTTTATAGAATGCCATATTAACCATTTTTAAAGTCCCTTACTCCTATATTGCCCCTCCACCTTCCCTTCTCACCACTTGAAACCACTCATTTGTTCTCTCCCCTGCATTGGCTGCCTAGAGAGACCTACAGGCCATGAGGAATCAGCACCCACTACTCTTGCCCAGAGAATTCCGTGGACAGAGGAGCCTGGTGGGCTGCTGTCCATGGGGTCTCACAGAGTCAGACACGATAGAAGTGACTTAGCATGCATGTATGCATTGGAGAAGGAAATGGCAACCCACTCCAGTGTTCTTGCCTAGAGAATCCCAGGCACAGGGGAGCCTGGTGGGCTGCTGTCTATGGGGTCGCAGAGTCAGACACGACTGAAGCAACTTAGCGGCAGCAGCATAGAAGCTGATCACGCTTTGTCCATCTCTGTGTAAGTAAAACATCATTTTATCCATTGCTTGGTGCTTTGTTTTCCCTGGAAACTCTGATAACAAGATGAAGTGGGCAGAGGCATCTGGACTCCTATCTGTGGTGTTTTGGCACAGCGATGAATGTTTCTTTTTCTGTTAAATTCATGAGTTTGCTATATTTTTTAGATTCCACATATAAGGGATAACGTATAGTATTTGCCTTTCTATGCCTTATTTTCCTTAGCATAATGTCCTCCAAGTCTGTCCTTGTTGCTGTGAACTGCAACATTTCATTTCTGTTTATGTGTGTGTGTGTTATTTGCTCAGTGGTGTCTGACTCTTTGTGACCCATGGACTGTAGCCTGCCAGGCTCCTCTGTCCATGGAATTCTCCAGGGAAGAATACCGGAGTGGGTTGCCATTACCTTCTTCAGGGAGTTATGGCTGAGTAGTATTCCACTGTATGTGTGTACCACATTTTCTCTATCCATTCACCTGCTGATGGACACAGGTTTCTTCTATATCTTGACAATTGTAAATAATGCTGTTATGCACACTGGGCTGCATGTATCTTTTGCAATTAGTGTTCATATTTTTTCAGACATATACCCGCAAGTGGAATTGCTAGGTCATATGCTAGTTCTATTTTTAGTTTTGTGAGAAATCTCCATACTGTTTTCCATAATGGCTGCACCAATTTATATTTCCATCAACACTGTAGGTGGCTCCCTTTCTCTTCGTTAAGGAAGTGTTCCAGGCCCAAGGTCCATTCTTATGAGGTTGAGTGGGAGTCAAAAGACTAAACATGAGACTGCCTTTCCCAACACACAGATTTTTCTAGGTGGAAAACAATATTTATTTAATGTCATAATATTTTATGATAAAAACTTAAGACACGTAAAGAAGTTAAAAAATACATATAGTCAAAAGAGGAAAGAGTCAATAAAATCAGACTCAGAGATGGCTCAAATGTTGGAATTTTCAGATATGACAGAACAACTGAGAAATAATGTATAGTGTTCTAGAGGAAAGATTAGTAACTTAAGGGGACAATAGGAGAGAGGTGGAAACTATAGGAAGAACCAAGATTGGAGTTTCTATGGATAAAAAATATGATATAAATCACAGAGAATTTATTTAATGGGCTAATGTGGTCTGGGCAAGATGGAGGAAGATTTAGTGAACTTGAATCAATGTCAATAAAACTTGAATCTGATACTTATGAACACAGATACAAAATCCTTAACAGAATATAGTGAATCAAATTATGCAATACATAAAAAGGATAATCCATCATGATCAAGCAAAGTTTTTCAGAAATGCTCAGTTAGTTCAGCATTAACATTTTTACCAACTTAATTACCATATTATGAAGAAAATATAAATTAACCTTAATAGGATCAGAACAGGCATTTGATGAAATTTAGCACTCATTTTAAAAAGAACTTTCAGTAAGTGAGGAATAAAAAGAGGCTTCCAAGGCCTGATCTATGTATGAAAAACCTCATATACCCAACACCGTACTAAGTGATGAAATATTCACTTTTCCTTTAAGACTGGAAATAATGCAAGGATATAGACTCTGACTGCCATGCTATAATATAATGCCATTATATTTTGGAATCACAGGTTCTCACCAAGTAAGCTAAGGCATTCTTATCCAGGGAAGTCTTATCCTCTACTTGTCTTTTTCTTCCATCCTAGAATTTGAAGATAAATGTACCATAGTGATAGGAGATCAAACCAGTCAATCTTAAAGGAAATCAACCCTGAATATTCATTGCAGGGACTGATTTTGAAGCTGAAGCTTCGATACTTTAGCCACCTGATGAGAAGAGCAGACTTACTGGAAAAGATCTTGATGCTGGGAAGGATTGAAGGCAGGAGGAGAAGGGGATAACAGAAGACAGGATGGTTGGATGGCATCACCAACTCAATGGACATGAGTCTGAGCAAGCTCTGGGAGATGGTGAAGGACAGGGAAGCCTGGCGTGCTGCAATCCATGGGGTTGCAAAGAGTCTGACACAACTGAGCTACTGAACAACGACGACAAATACAGTAGTGATAGTCTCAGACTCTGGTATCTTTCAAAGTCTTAGGACATCATTCACTTCATTAATTCAGAGTCTACTATGTGTCAAGCACTGTGATAGGTGATAATTATTTATATTTTTCTTTAAAGAACATACAGATAGGTAGAGGAAGTAAAAATAAATAAATTGAAATTCACAAGAGAGACTGACAGTGTGCTCCTAGAGATCAACACAGGCTGCCATGGGCACATAGGAGGGCACTGACCTAGCCTGGGAAGGAAAGGCCAGAGGAAGTGGGGTGAGTCTTCCAGGAGCAGGTGAATACTAATCCTCAGCTTTCACTATGATTAAGTAGTTTCTTATTATAAGGTCCTGGGTCCACAAGCACCAAGTCCAATGTAGACAGAAGAATTTCCTAGGGCCACAAGTACACTTGTCCTTCTTTACTAGCAATAAGCCAGAGAAAACGCACATTAGTTTATACCCCACTTACGAGCAAAGGGTGTGTGTCCAGCCTCAGCCTAGCCAAAGCTCAGTGTCTATTGCAACATGCTGTTGGATCTGGGTACTGAGTGTGCCCACTCATGCTGATCAGTCCTGCCTGATCTTGATCCTACGTTGTCTGAAAGCATTGATTCATAATTTTCTGTATTCACGACTCCCAATTCATGCGTACAGAGAGGACTAGATAATAGGCAGATGCTAACACCTTTACACATTCCCAAAGGAAAGAGAGAAGAGAGAAGAGTGAAGAGGTGTTTTACAGAAAGAATAACAAATACAAAGGTTTGAAGGCAAGAAAAGCTGGGCTCTTTCAAGAAACTGCTAGTGCTTTAGATGGAGTGGATTTTGAGTGGCCAGTGTAGGAAGGAGGGAAGAGAAGGAGCTGAAGAGGGAAGCAGGAGAGAGGCCATAAAAGAACCTACATGTCACACTGGAATTTAAACTTCCCTTTCCCTTAGGCCAATAGAGAGCTATTGAAGGGTTTTGAGGAAAGGATTGTGTCGCTACATAATTCAGTGTAAAGAAATATTACCCTGGTGACAATGTGAAAAGTGAACTGAAGGGGGCAAGATAGGAGTCTTGGAAACCATTTAGGAAATTGTTACCATAGTGGACTGTGAAATGATGATGCCATAATTCAAGGTGCTAGTTCCCCAGGTGGAGAGGACAGATTTGAGAGATTGAACAGACAGTATTTAGTGGTTAATTGGACATGAGGAACGACATAGGATAATTATGCTGTGGTAGCCCTTCCTCCTTCATCATTCATCAAAGGACATTTTTGTAACACTATGTTACTCTCCCATGTTTTATACTTCTTCAGCAAGCATGTACTTAAATTACATTGTTAAAAGCCTGAGAATGTTCACTCATTTATGTTTTTTTTATTATCAATGCCTAAGACAGCAAAGATAAAAATGTATCTTTGAACAAACTATCACATCACTTTCCAGCAAAAGGAAAAAAAAAAGAAAACCTTGAACATTATACTCAAGTATGAATGAGATAAACACAAGGTACAATTTCCATCTATTGTGATAGAGCTTTATGTGTTATTTCAGTACAACCCTGAACTAAAAGAAGTCTCAGAAAAGATATATTTTAAATTG
>SJYQ01001062.1:703628-726415 GCA_006410935.1 Redunca redunca | reverse complement strand
AATCCAGGTTATTTTTGTACTCTTTAAGTCATTATTACAAATAGAAATGATTAATCAGCTTTCAACACTTTCTATATTCAGTAATGACTTGGTTCATGAAGTATACCAAAGGGAGGTAAAGAAAGCTTCTTTAAGAAACAAATAACTTAGTATTAAAAAAATAGCATAGTTTCAAATGGGATCTTTTAGAGTTACCTTTCAGGAACATTATGGGATTTAGACTTTGCATGTGTGGTAATGGCAGAAAGTGAGGATTGGGGGTGCCGTAGTGCAAATGCCTCAAAAAGAAGGGGCCTGGCTAGCATGTTTCAGACCAAAAGGGAATGAGTAGAGTTAGATTTGAGTGAGCAAGGAGAAGAGGCACCAGGGATAAGGTCTGGAGAGGCTGCCAGCTTTGGTGGTTTCAAAGCCTAATTACCAAATGCTTTGACAGGGCCCTCATCAGGAGCTGGGGCCTATAGGTCTCATCCTCTTGGATGGAGGCTGGTGACTGACTGGCGATGCGGGTGGAGTTATGCTGTGCCGACTTCTAGGTCCAGACCTTATGAAACCGGTGCCTTCTCTTACTGTTCCTTGAGAAGCTTGCTCTCAGAACTGTGAGATGTGCAGGCTGGGCGAAGGGACTACATGTAGGTTCCAGCTAACAGACCACCTACAACCAGGATTAGTTGTCAGACTTGCAACTGGGAAAGCCTGTCAGTGATTCCAGTCATTCCTTAGAAAGAAACTAAGAAATGAATGCCTAGCTGAGCCAAGTCGGCCCCAGAACCATGTGAGAGAATAAAATGATCACTGTGGGGTGATATCACACACCAGTGGGTCATCAGAACACCAGGCTCTATGTCTAGAAAGGCTTTTTAGGCTATTATAAGGGTTAGACTCTGAGCTATAGGACCTGCCAGTTTGAGCTGAAGATGGGTAAGATTTGACTTCTTTTTTTTAAAAGGTACCCTTCATAAGTGCTGATTTGGTAAAACACTATGAAGGGTGAGGGGTAGAAGCAAGGAAATTAGGCCACTGATGTAGCTGGTGTGAGTTTATCGTATTTCCTTTCAAGGTGGTAGCAGGGAACTGGTTAAGAATAGATCACAGGCAAGATACAGGGAGAGTTAAGATATATCCTGACTTAATTTCTTGGAAACAGTGTGGGTATGGTCTATGTTTAAAAGCATATTCTCCCAAGGTGATCCTGACTTATAAACATTTTCCTCTCAATATAGAGAAGGGTGTATATTGGTTTGGCTAAAATGTTTGTTCAGTTTTTCCATAAGGCAGCTCTAGTAGTGCTTGTCTTTAACTTCATTCAAATCAATTTTATTGGATTGTATGGTGACAGCTGTCATATCAGCATGCATTTAAAATAAAATACTTATCAAAATTGGTGAATTTTGTGTAGCCATTTTAATATTGAAAATGGAAGGAAAAAAAGCAACATTTTTAGCATTTCTCCTGAGAAACCTGTATCCAGGTCAAGAAGCAACAATTAAAACCTTACATGGGAACAACTGGTTCCAGATTGGAAAAGGAGTACACGGCTATACATTGTCACCCTGTTCATTTAACTTATATGCAGAGTACATCATGAGAAATGCTGGGCTGGAAGAAGCACAAGCTGGAATCAAGATTGCCGGGAGAAATATCAACAACCTCAGATATGCAGATGTCACCATTCTAATGGCAGGAAGTGAAGAGGAACTAAAGAGCTTCCTGATGAAAGTGAAATAGCAGAGTGAAAAAGCTGCTTAAAACTCCACATTCAAAAAACTAAAATCATGGCATCTGGCCCTGTCACTTCATGGCATATAGATGCATAAAAAGTGGAAACCAGTGACAGTGACAGATTATAATTTATTGGGTTCCAAAATCACTGTGGACAGTGAGTGCAGCCATGTAGTTAAAACACACCTGCTCCTTGGAAGGAGAAGGCAATGGCACCCCACTCCAGTACTCTTGCCTGGAAAATCCTGTGGACGGAGGAGCCTGGTAGCCTGCAGTCCATGGAGTCGCTAAGAGTTGGACACGACTGAGTGACTTCACTTTCATTTTCATGCATTGGAGAAGGAAATGGCAACCCACTCCAGTGTTCTTGCCTGGAGAATCCCAGGGGCAGTGGAACCTAGTGGGCTGCCGTCTATGGGGTCACACAGAGTCGGACACGACTGAAGCGACTTAGCAGCAGCAGCTCCTTGGAAGAAAAGCTCTGACAAACCTAGACAGTGCATTAATAAGGAGAGACATCATTTTGCCAATAAAGGTGCACACAGTCAAGCTATAGTTTTTATAGTAATCATGTACAGATGTGAGAGTTGTACCATAAAAAAAGCTGAGCACTAAAGAATTGATGCTTTTGAATTGTGGTCTTAGAGAAGACTCTTGAGAGTTCCCTGGTCTGCAAGGAAATCAACTCTGAATATCCATTTTAAGGACTGATGCTGAACCTCCAATACTTTGACCACCTGATACAAAGAGCTGACTCATTGGAAAAGACCCTGATGCTAGGAAACACTGACAGAAGGAAATGAGGGCAGCAGAGGATGAGATGGTTAGATAGCATCACTGACTCAATGGACAAGAGTTTGAGCAAACTCAGAGATAGTGAAGGACTGGTGTGCTATAATCACGGGATTGCAGTTGGACCCGACTTAGGAAATGAACAACAAAATGTTTTATCATTTCAAGAAAGGTAAAAACAAAACTTAAACACAAAAATAGATCAGAGTAGTGTATGGAGAATGTGCTGTGACTGAACTCATCAAACGTGGTTTGAGAAGTTTCATGCTGGAGATTTCTCACTGGATGGTGCACCACTGTCAGATAGACCAGTTGAAGTGGATAGGGATCAAATCAAGGCACTGAGAACAATCAATATATTAGCTTCCTAGGTGGCACTAGTGATAAAGAACGTGCCTCCCATACTAGAGATGTAAGAGACATGGGTTTGATCCCTGGGTCAGGAAGATCCCCTGGAGGAGGGCATGGCAATGCACTCCAGCATTCTTGCCCGGAGAACCCCCATGGACAGATGAGCCTGGCTGGCTACAGTCCCCTAGGGTCACAAAAAATCAGACAGGATTGAAGAGACTCAGCACTCAGAAGAAGGCTATAGTATGCAGGAGATAGCCAACATACTCAAAATGTCCAAATAAGCACTGAAAATCATTTGCACCAGCCTGGTTATGTTCATTGCTTTGATGTTTGGATTCCACATAAGTTAAGCAAAAAACAAAACAAAACTAAAACCTTAACTGCATTTCTGCATGTAATTCTCTACTTAAAGGTAACAGAAATGTTCTGTTTTTAAAACAAATTGTGACAGGTGATGAGAAATGGATACCGTACAATAATGTGGAACAGAAGAAATCATGGGGCAAGTAAAATAAATCACCATCTAACCACACTGAAGGCTGGTCTTCATCCAGAGAAGGTGATGTTGTATATATGGTGGGATTGGAAGGGAGTCCTCTACTAGGAGCTCCTTCTGGAAAACCAAATGGTTAATTCCAACAAGGAATGCTCCCAATTAGACCAACTGACAGCAGCACTCGATGAAAAAGTGACCAGAATTAATCAACAGAAAACACATCATCTTCCATCAGGATAACTCAGGACTGCATGTTTCTTCGGTGACCAGGTAACAACTATACAGCTTGGCTGGGAAGTTCTGATTCATCTGCCATATTCACCAGACTTCCCAGGTGGCAAGTATACTAGAGTGGGTTGCCGCGCCCTCCAGAGTATCTTCCTGACCCAGGGATCAAACCCATGTCTATTATGTCTCCAGTATGGGAAGTGGGTTCTTTACCACTAGTGCCACATGGGAAGCTGGGATTGCACCTTCCAGTTTTCGTTTATTTCAGATTTAAAACAGTCTCAATGGGAAAAAAAACCCCACCAATTCCCTGGAAGACTGTAAAAGGCCTAGAAGAGTTCTTTATTCAAAAAGTTAAGTTTTGGGAAGATGGAATAATGAAGTTGCCTGAAAAATGGCAGAGGGTAGTGGAATAAAATGGAGAATGCATTGTTCAATAAAGTGCTTGATGAAAATGAAAAACGTGTCTTTTACTAAAACATGGAAGGAACTCTTTGGCCAACCCAATATATTTTTGCTTTGTTTCAGTCTATTATCATATTTGAATATTGAAACAGCAGGCACTTGCTGTTTCTACACATTCTACTTCATTCTATGGAGCATATTTCATTTGTTACTAGTGGCTACTTTTACAGCTCTCTTTAAACTTCCACAAATAAGTGCTCCCACTTCCCTCTTTGTTTAAAGTAAGAGAAATGAAAATTAGAGAAAGAGTGGACTAGATGTTATCTGGAGCCAACCTCAATGTTTTCATCTGATATCTGTCACCTAGGGGGAGATTTAATTAGACAGCTACTGTTCTCACTGTTATGCTGTGAAAAATTTTATTTCAGTGGATTAGTTTGTCTTCTAAAAAGAAATATATAATGCATGCCTATGGGAAACCGCACATACTTTGTAGCAGCTTACACATTTGTTATATAAGTATAAAAATACAGTCTGCCAAGTTAACTATAAATTAAAACAAAGTTCACTTTACATAATTTGTTCAAAAGTTATGAAAAGAATGAGTTTAGAGCAAGGACTCAGGAGGTAAAAAAAAAAAAAAAAGACAAATAATGCAAAAGTACAAATAACAGAAAAGGGAAGGGTTGGGAGACACTGGATATGAATGTGTTTAGGGACAAAGAAATTTTGAATTGTCATAGAAAATAAGTAACTGGGCTCCCTGAGACCAAGAGTTCACAAGCTGCCTCTAACACTAAAGTATAAGCATATATCCCATCAATCTGAGTTCAGTCTGTTTCATGCAGTGTGGAGGTCAGAACCATTTCATTCGTCATTCATATAACTTTAAAGCACAATTTCCCAACCAAGAGAACCAGTCTACCAGGTACTGCTAATTTTGCTGATGAGATCTCAAAATTCAACTCAGGATACCAAATATTTACTAGCCAAATAGAAAGTGCCCTTCACTCACAGCTTGCCTCTTAAAGCATTAATTGTGGAAGGTGGGAAAATAATATTTTACTTTGACTTTAAAGATAAGAGTGACTATCAGAATTTCTACAAAATTATGGAGTGCCTGATTATAACAGCTGCTGGACAATTTGCAAAACCTTTTGCGGGGTGTGGGAGAGGTGGGTAAGAGATGAAGCATGAAAATGTAGTAGATGTAACAGAAAGCCACATGAAGAATCTTTTGAAATTATAACCAAATGAAGCCTCTGGGAAGAGAATGCCTTGCCAAATGCAGGTATTCATCTATCATATTCTGAAATATTTCTTCTTTTTATTTTTCAAATGAATTCATTGAAAATAAGCTTTGTAATACTCATTGTCAATCAAGAAAAAGTAAAGTACCACATAGTGGGAAGAATGATTAATATTAGAGTTTTAGACCTTTCTCTGTAACTAATGGTTAAACCTGGATAATTCATGACCTGTCTGGTCACAGTTTCCTCACCAATAAGACTGCAATTAAATACCTCTTCCCATGCTCCTCAAGCCTGTTTTGTAGGTTGGCTCACCATAGACTGGAAATGCAGATGTTGGTCCTTGGTTGCTTTTGATTTGCACATGTCCCAGCATCTCTGGGACCTCCACTCATAGTGATGCTGACCACATCTACAACTCCTCCTCTCTTGGGTACAACTTGTTGACCTTGGGTGTTAGTGGAGAGGTGGAGGTTGCCTTGTCATCTAGGTCCTTCAAGACCACAACACCAACACAGTGGGGCCAAACGACTGTATTACTGAAGGACTGGGAATGTTACAAGGGAAACTATGATGGAGGGCAAACATCAGCAGCAGGCACTCAATATCTTCCAGATTAAGTGCTGAGAGGGAGAGAGTACCATTCTGAAGTGTATCTTCCTTCTTAGCTAGGCTTGCCCACCCTTGGATTCTATAGGACAGTGGAGGTGAGAACCAAGAAGAAACTTTGTATATCAGGCTTCTCAGAAAGAGTGGAGATGAGTCTTCGAGGCTCTGTTAATTGTTCAGAAATGTAAACTGCAATAGTGTTTGTTTCTAGAGCTTTTACTAATACTTCTAAATTTTTAATGGTTACATATGTTGAATTATAATATGTTCACATCTTCCCCAAACAATTTCATTCACTCATTCATTTTTCCAGTATTAAATGAGAGGTTGTGATGTGCTTAGTTGCTCAGCCGTGTCCATCTCTTTGAGACTCTATGGACTGTAGCCCGCCAGGCTCTTCTGCCCATGGGGATTCTCCAGGTAAAAATACTGGAGTGGGTTGCCATGCCCTTCTCCAGGGGATCTTCCCAACCCAGGAATTGAACCAGTGTCTCCTGCCTTGCAGGTGGATTCTTTACCAGCTGAGCTACCAGGGAAGCCCAAATGAAAGCCGACTCTCTGCCAAAAGCCTACTCTCTGCCAAGCTGATAGTAAAATAGTACACAAATCACTTGAGTGAGAAAATCTTGAAGGTGATTAGTTATTTTAAGACACTATTAATAAATAGGGTGATGAGTGATAGTTGCATAAAGGGGGTGCTACTTATAATCATCATGAAGGTCCTTCTGAGGAAATAATATCTGAGTTGAGATTTTGTCTATGAAATTATGATAGTAATTGTATCTAACTTTGAAGCTTTTTGTTGAGGATTAAATGAAACTATATGGCTATATATATCCATACAGACATATATGTATGTATCAGCTTCCCTGGTGGCTCAGTTGGTAAGGAATCCACCTGCACGGCAGGAGACACTGGTTCAACCTCTGGGTAGCGAGGTTCCCCTGGAGATGGTCATGGTAACCCTTTCCAGTACTCTTGCCTTGAAAATGCCATGGACAGAGGAGCCTGGTGGGCTCTAGTCCATGGGGTGACAAAGAGTTGGACATGACTTAGCAATTAAACCACTGCCACATATATATGCACATACATTAGCTGAAAAGAATCAACAGGATTAATATACACAGATAGAGATATATCTTTATATTCCAGCAAGAGTGGGTGTTGTGACTTGAGCCTGAAGGTCATCTGGAAGGAGAAGAAACGTCCTTTTCAAAGATCTCAGTCTTTTAAAGCTTTCACCTGACTGGATGAGGCCTATTCACTTAGGGAGAACAATCTGTTTTACTCAAAGTCTACTGATTTAAATGTTAATCACATCTAAAAGATACCTTCCCAGCAATATATAGTCTGATATTGCCAAAAACCCACACCTTCATCTGGTCAAACTGATGTATGGGTTTCAGAGTTACAAGCAGACTCAGATTCCTGGCAAGCATTCTTCCATGGATGCTCCTTGATAGAAAGTGCTTATACTAAATGCCAGTATAAATCATACTTTATTTTAGTTACATGCATTACAGTGTATGTACACCACTGTTCCAGGTATATGGTATAACTATTTTTCCTTCAGCTTAGCTGAACAAACAAAATGCTTTCACAAAATAATTTCCCACAAGTTTATTCCAACATAACAGTATCAGAGAGACCCTGGGAGGAGAAAAGTAGTCTTTCCTTTGTGCATATGAAGCTATGGGTTTGGTTCTTGGTCATGCATTAAATTAAATAAATATTTTGAAAGTTTGGTAAATAAGTTGGTTGTCAAAATAAGGTATCTCAGTTTTACTCCCTGTTTCTATAACATAATGCCTAGAGATTTAAGGTAATAATCTGCAATGTACATAATGACTTATGTACATAAATATTTAGAATTACAAAAATGAACACAAACTAAATATTTAATAGGCAAATGCCTAATTATACTAGAATGTTTTTAAGTCTTTCAAAATGTTTTATGAGTTTTTATAAAAGCATGGAAAACTGCTTATAAATTTATGCAATTAAAGTGAAATTCTCTGTCTATAATACCCCAATTATGTAAAAAATGCCTAAACTAGAAGGATATTTTCCTTAAAAAATATGCAGTTATTATCTATAATGACTATTACCTCTAGATGGAAGTATTATGATCTTATTTTGCTTATTTATATTATTAAAATCAGCTTTTATGCCATATATGTACATTTATAGTAAGAAAAAAATTAGCCTAAAATTAAAAATTAAAAATCCCCTAGGTATCCTGGTTCCATGCGGTGAGCTTAAGTGGCATATTTGTGGCATATGATCTCTTTAATGCTCATCTTTTTTATACTAATAAAATAAGAAAAACATAGTAATATGCCTAGTCCATTCTATTGGTTATCACACTTACCATTTAATTTAGGGGAGAAATTCAAGGAAAAAAAAATAAAACCATTTCTCGGTTTTGATCTGTACCTCTAGATCTTCACACCATGGTCTTAAAACCGATGGCCAGTGTGTGACTGTGCTCACGTTGTTTCCTGGCCTGGCATGCTCACATCTTTCTTTTCACTTTGTTCTGCCTTCAACATCCTCACAAGACACCTCCGAGAAGTTCTCAGATACCTCAAGCCCAGCGTAAACTTTCTTTCTTATATTCAGCACATGTTTTACAATTGATGTAAACTGAACCCTTAACTCCACCTCCTCTCTTCATTAATTGCCTTTTATTTCCATTGACCTTCCTTCAGGTTTATCATCAAGTCTTCTCAACAAAGCTTACTAAAAGCACCATTCTTGGAATTAGTTACATTATAGCAAGTGTTTATTATAGCAAGCTTCCCAGATGGTGCTAGTGGTAAAGAACCCGCCTGCCAATGCAGGAGACACCAGAGATGCAAGTTCGATTCATGGGCTGGGAAGATCCCCTGGGGAAGGGCATGGTAACCTACTCCAGTATTCTTGCCTGGAGGATCCCGTTGCCAGAAAAACCTGGTGGGCTACAATACATAAGGTTGCAAAAAGTTAAACACGACTGAGTGTGCACTCACGATGGCATGACAGCAAGAGTATACAAACTAGAATTAGCCAAGAGAAGAGATAAATAGGGCAAAGTTGGGGAGAGTTCCAAATGCAAAGTTTCCAGGAAAGTGTTAACTTCTCAGAACCAAAATGTGACAATATTCAAAAAGCGTTGCCAACCAGTGTACTTCACCTAAGCTACACTGTCCAAGGTTTTGCTGAGTGTTCATTCTGTGGGCCTGACTGATTAAAAAATTGGCCATGTGACTGAAATAAATCTCCATCCTCTTAGCCTCCTCCTTAGATGTAGGACTAATATCACCTGGCTCAAAGCTCCATCTCTCAACTTGCACAAATGGTATTTCTGGCATGGCCAGCTTCCCTCTTGAGTCATCTCATTAGCATAAACTATCCAAGAGCCCAAGATTTACCTTGTCAGCATAAACTATCAAATGTGGTTCAGGGCCCCACCCTGGACAACAGTCCTATCACTCGGGAAATTTGAAAGATTAGGTTATTTCTTCAGTACTGCATATAACAACCAGCCAAATCCTTTTTCACACAAAATTAAATATACAAGTTTAACAATCTTATTCTTACCAAACAGAAGAAAATTTGGCTCCTTAGGTTTCCATGTGTGCATTTTTAAATTTAATGAGAAAAAGGTCAGTGTCCATAATTTATCTAAATCTTGACTCAGCTTACATTTATTAGAATGAACAAAACACAATATCGAGCAATTAGATATTGTTCATATCTTAAAGATTTTCATTTGAAACAGAAGGAGAGATATTTTTGCTGCCAAGTGCTGAAAAAACGTGAACACTTTTTGCTATCTGGATTGAAATCTTGAAAAATGAAAGAGTAAACAATAAGATTAAAAGTAAGTGAACTTAAAACAGATCAAAGACCTAAACTTAAGAGCTAATACTATAAAACTCTTTGGAAAAAAATAGGAAAATCTTCATGACCTGAATTCAGCAATGACTTTGCAAAATATGACACCAAAATCACAGGCTACTAAAGAAAAAAAGAATTGAAATTCATCACAATTAAAAACTTTTGTGCAAAGTAGACTATAAAAAGTGAAATGGCAACTGACAGGAGAAAAACTTTGCAAATCACATATCTAATATGGATGTAATATTGAGACTGAAGAACACCTGCAACTTATTAGAAGAAAAACAGCTCAATTATAAACACAAGTGTGGGGGGGTAGCTAATAGCTAAATGGAGCAGTGTTAAATAAGAGGCAACAACTGTACCCAGAATATTAGGAATTATAACTAGCTAATATATTTGCAAAAAAAAGTATGCCTAGAAAAGTCAAGAGGAATAGACACAAAAGTGTTTAGCAGTTGTTAACATGTTGGTGGACTTTTAATTTCTTGTCCATACTGCTCTGAATATGTCAAAACTGCTAGAATGAGTACGTACTGATTTAATAAGAGGAGGAACATTTGAAATAAATGAGATGAAAAAAATGGGCAAAGGACTCAGGGAGACATTTCCCCAAAGATATACACACAAACTATAAACAAATGAAAGGATACACATCACCACTAATAATTTGAGAAACCAAGTTAAAACCATATTGATATACTACTATCTCACACTCAGTAGGATGGCTATTATCAAAACACACACACAAAAAACAAAAATATCTCAGAAAATAAGTATTGGCAAGGATGTAGAAAAATTGGAATCATTGTGCACTGGTTTTGGGAATGTAGAATTATGCATCCACTATGGAAAACAGCATGGTGGGTCCTCCAAATATTAAAAATAGATTTAATAATTCATAATCTGATAGTTACACTTTGGGTTATATACATGTAAAATTAAAAGTAGGGAGTCAAAAATATATTTGTCTACTCACACTCATAGTGGCATTATTCATACATGCCAAAAGACAGAAATAACCCGTGTGCGTCAACACATGATTGAGTAGATAAAATGTGATACATACATACAATGGAATGTTACTCAGCAACCAAAGGGAACGATGTTTTGATGCATGCTACAAGGAGAGACGTGGTTTGATCGCTATGTCGGGAAGATCCGCTGGAGGAGGAAATGGCAAGCCCCTCCAGTATTCTTCCCTGAGACATACCAGGGACAGAAGAGCCTGGTAAACTGCAGTCCTTGGGGTCACAAAGAGCTGGAAATGACTGAGCACGCACAGACACACAACAGGATGGACCTTGAAAACGTGCTAGCGGAAATAAGCCAGAATCGGAAGAAAAACTATTTATGATTCCGCTTATATGAAATGGACTTCTCTGATGGCTCAGACGGTAAAGCGTCTGCCTACAATGCGGGAGACCTGGGTTCGATCCCTGGGTTGGGAAGATCCTCTGGAGAAGGAAATGGCAAACCACTCCAGTACTCTTGCCTGGAAAATCCCATGGTCGGAGGAGCATGGTAGGCTACAGTCCATGGGGTTGCAAAGAGTCGGGCACGACTGAGTGACTTTACTTACTTACTTATATGAAATATCCAGAATATGGCAAATTCTTGGGGACAGAAATTGTTACCATTACCTGGGGGCTTGGGCGATGGGGAATCGTTGCTTAATGGGCATAGAGTTTCTATTTGAGATGATGAAGTTCTGAAAATAGAGAGCAGCGATGGATACACAGTGCTGTGCATGTACGCTACACCACTAAATCATACACTTAAAAATGGTTAACATTTTATGTTATGCAAATTTTATCACAATTTTTAAAAGTCTGTAAAGAAAAAATAGAAGACTGTATCATTATTAGATAATTAGATACTAAAAGCAAAGTATATGACAGTGGATAACTACAGAGAGACTTTTAAACTGGCTTCTACACAGAGTGGAAAAGAAAGTGAGGGAATCAATCCTAAACGAAGATCACAAAAGTTAGCCATCCGAAAACTCCTTTGAGAAACCATCTCCCCCAATTTAAAGATGGTGTTGACTCTATGCAGCTGTCTATTGTAAAATGATAATTTAACTTGAATAGCATACTAGGCACAATAACGGCCCCTACCCAAGATGCCCAAGCTCTCATCCCCCAAACCTGTGAATGTTACCAGTTAGTTACACAGCAGAAGGGATTTCACAGACATGATTGAGGTTACAGTATGTGAGATAGGGAGATCAGCCTGGCTTACAGAGATGTGCTCGATCCTGTCATATAAGCCCTTAAAAACTGAGAAATTTCTCTGGCTGTTGTCAGAGATGCAACAGAAGAGAAGGGCAGTGGATATTTTCCAGCAGGCAGGTAGCTAGGTATGAGCAGAAAAATGAGGGCAGGGAGGGGCAAAGTGGCAGAAAACCTGGTATCCTATAAACAATGGGGGTCCATAGGCAGACAGGGAATCAGCAACCTGCAGACTGACAGGAAACCTCACATTTGGGGTAAGTGTCTGCCTAGCAGACAAAAAAAGATGGGGAAAGGCGGGAATCTCCTGTGACCTTATTTAGCCTGTTGAGCATTACGTTCTCATTACAGTAGAATCAGACTACAGGTAAGAAGTGCCCATCATGCACCGACGCCATGACACTTCTGATCTAAGCTAAATAAGGAAAAAATCCCTCTTCCCCTTGGGAAATTGGGGCTGGGATGAAAATCAGGGAACATGACCCCCCACACTCCTCCTTCCCAGTGGCTATTCCTCCCCTTCATCTGTATGCCCCTAACTGGCTTGCCAAGGAAACCCAGGGCAAGAGCGCTTCACCTATCTGCCCACTCTCCCTGTAAGAGCATATCCTGCTTAAATAAACTTTGTGTCCTTTCTTAATGTCTTTGCTTCATCTCTGAATTCTTTCGCGATGAAGAAAGGACCTTAAATTCACCAAGAACACAGACGAAGCAGAGAAATTTGAAATGTGAGAAGAGCTGGAGCCCCTTTGAAGATGGAAGGAAGGTGGTCATAAGCCAAGAGATGAACTCACCTCTAGTGTTACCAAGTCCAAGATCGTACTGCTCGGCACAAAACAGGCTGACAGTCAGTCATGAAACAACATGTTGGGGAAAGGAATATCGACTTTATTCAGAAAGCCAGCAGATGGAAAGGATGGCAGGCTAGAGTTCCTAAAGAACCATGTTCCCCAAGATGGCATTCTGGCTTTTTTTTTTTATCCTAAAAGGGGAGGGGATAAGGTGTTGCTTTTGGCCAGACTCCAGAAAGAATGTGTTAATTTATTCCTTTCCCTAACCATCACAGGTGGCCCTGGTCAAGATGTTCCTGTGAGTTAACAAAAGGTATTTTAGCTTAACCTTCATTATCTGGGAAGCCAGGTTCCCAGAACTGGGTTATTATGTATAATTTAAACTTATAGGCTGGTGATCCCCAACTTTCTTGGCACCAGGGATCACTTTTGCGGAAGACAATTTTTCCATGGACCAGGAAGGGGGGGCGGTGGTGAAGTTTGGGGATGATTCAAGCACATTACATTTATTGCACAGTTTAATTCTATTATTATTACATCAGTTCCACCTCAGATCACCAAGAATTAGATCCTGGGAGGTTGGAGACACCTGTTATAGGCAACATCCCTTTAGTGATTAACTTGTGATAGAATCTTCCCTGTTACACATCAGTAGCTCAGCCAACAGCCAGCAAAGGAATGGGAACTTCAGTAGTACAAACCCATGGAACTGAAATTTTGCCATTGGGTGGATTCTAAAAGGATTTGGCAATGGATTCTCCCCAAGAACCTCCAGAAATTAAAAAACAAAACAAAACAAAACAGAACCCTGATGACACCTTGATTTTGGCCTTGTGGGAGCTTTAGTAAAGAAACCAGCCAAACCTACTTTATTTATGACCCACAGGACTATGAGACAATGCATTTGTGTTGTTTAAATGGCTTAGAGTGCAGTGATTCTTTATGGTTGTGATAGACTGTATACAATAAATCAGGAAACACTTTTATAAATACATCTACATTTTTTTCAAACATTATTTAGAATTTTACATCAACATCACCTTTCCTTTCAGATGTTTTCCTGACATTTAATAGTCATTGAAAGTAAGCAACATAACTCCAAGGTTTGTGAAATTCAGTTATTTTTCCCTGGGTATGTCTTGACTTTTTATAAAGGGCACCCAAGAAAATCAAGGGACAGCAAGAAAAATAAAAGAATATTGTTATTTTTTCCTTGTGCATTAGCAAAATCTCAACTCAAATATTGTATATTTGATGTTGAATAATAATGACTCAGGAGATGAATTCTCACCTGCAGAATAAAAAATACTTGAGAGAAAGCAAAACTTCTCTCCACTTGACATGATGGAACTCTAAGCACTGTTCATTTTGGGATTTGTTCTAAGCCTCAAGGTCGAGATCACTGAGGTAATTTCAGAAGTCTAGAGGCTATATTTCAAGGATTGATAGTGCACACAGATATGGTTCAGATGCAAGTGAATTAAAGTAGAGATGTCATTTTCCTTTCTGAAATATTCCTGCCAATCTTACTTCTCATCCAGGGCATTAGTTTTATATTCTCCACAGCAAGTTACTATGTACCCAGTGGGTAAAAGAATACATATTTATTACCTCTTAGTTTCTGTTGGTCTGGTGTCCTGATACAGGACTGGGTTCTCTGCTCAAGATGTAGCAGGGTTGCAAACAAGTTGATGAACTGCATTTTCATCTGGCTCAGCTGGGAATATATCTTCTCTTAAGCACAGCCAATCAGAATTCACTTATTTGGGGCTGTAAGTCCGAAGGCCCTGACTTTTTCTTGGGTGTCAGCTCTCAGCTGAGGTTGCCCTCAGGTGCTACAAATCAAACACCAGTGATTGCTTGCCAGGTGGGCTTTCTCAGCATAGCTGTTTACTTCATCAAGTCAGCAAAGAAAAGCTCTGAAGCAATTTGACTAGCAAGACTTGCCTCATGTCAAGTCGCTTCAGTCTTGTCCGACTCTTTGCAACCCTATGACTGTAGCCTGCCAGGCTCCTCTGTCCATGGGATTCTTAGGGCAAGAATACTGTAGTCTGTTGTCGTTCCCTTCTCCAGAGGATCTTCCCGATCCAGGGATCAAATCCACGTGTCTTATGTTTTCTGTATTAGCAGGCAGGTTCTTTTCCAGTAGCACCACCTGGGAAGCCCAGTAAGACTTAACAGCATGTGATATAATCTCAAGAGTGCCATTCCATTACCTTTCTCGTATTCTATTAGTTATAAACAAGTCACAGGTCCCACCCACACTCTAGGGGTGGGGATCTGAAAGGCGTGAATGCCAGATAGCAGACATCACTGGGGTTACCTTAGGGTCTGCTGGTCATATCCAGATAAAGGTTTCATGATTTTATGTTGTTTTTCTAAGCTTAAAAAATGAAAAGATAACCTGACTTGATTTTTTAAAAAATTCCTATACCCATTTAGAGGCAAAATGGTCAGCATTGGTTAAAAGCACTGACTCTGGAGTATTTACATAGGCTTGGGATCAAATACCAGTATCAGTTCAGTTCAGTCGCTCAGTCATGTCTGACTCTTCGCGACCGCATGAATTGCAGCACGCCAGGCCTCCCTGTCCATCACCAACTCCCGGAGTTCACTCAGACTCACATCCATTGAGTCAGTGATGCCATCCAGCCATGTCATCCTCTCTTGTCCCCTTCTCCTCCTGCCCCCGATCCCTCCCAGCATCAGAGTCTTTTCCAATGAGTCAACTCTTCGCATGAGGTGGCCAAAGTACTGGAGTTTCAGCTTTAGCATCATTCCTTCCAAAGAACACCCAGTATACTAATATGCAATTTGTGGCTAGTTACTTGATTGCTGTAAACTTTGACTTACTCTTATAGAAAATGCAGATAAAATTACCTATCTAATAGTTTTTCTGTGAGAATTAAGTGACAGGATACATACTTAGTAAAATAAGAAAATAAAAGTTATTTATTTTGTGCCTTTTTCATTTTTATGGAAAAAAAATCCTCCTGGTCCATAGATGAGAGTCAAAGTTAATATCGGGGGTGAGAGACAAAGTATCATTTTTATGGAAAAAAATCCTCCTGGTCCAAGAAGAGAGTCAAAGTCAGTACCTGGGTGAAAAGTTAGTATACCATGAAAAATATCAAGTAAAATATCTACTTCAGATAGTATCTATAGCATAAACCAGTCTGTGAAACAGATGCAGTACATGCCATGTGAAGAGACTTCACTGAATATACGATTCTTTTTAAGTCATTCTTTAGCAATCCATAACATCAGTTTTTGGAAATTTCACAAATTTCTATCTATTATAAGGTACAAAGCTTACCTTTTAAATTTTTTCTTTCTCTAAAGATGGATGGAAGTGGATTGACTTAAATGACATTACAAAATAACTGAACTCCAAAACAATTTTTTTTCTTTTTGTTTTTTCATTGATCCCCCTTTAAGTAATGACTTTGTCTGCATGAAGTGTGAAACCATGGGAGTATTTAAACATACAAATCAAGTGGAGGTAGTGGAGGCAAGTTTCTGATAACCATTGTTTTGTTATGTCATGTGGGCACCATTCAGTTTCACAGAAATTGTGGGACTATAAAGCAGGGTTCATGGTATGAGTTCATGTACCAGCTGAATTTATTTTTGTCAATTAACAGCTGCATATGCTGCTGAGTTCCTTTGGCTAATATACTGCATTTAGTTCATATTACAGCATCCAATATGGATCACACCAGGCCATGGCTGTCCTGCAGTGAACAATTTTATTGTAATCATTACTGTGGTAAGGAAATATTTCCTTTTAGCTTTTTATTTTTATACTTCACATCTTGTAGACATATAACTAGATAGGTAAATAGACAGATAGCTCTTGTAAGTGATTCATATCAATAGATTATTTGGCCAAAGGAGCCATATTAAAAGTCATATTAAAAATGCTATACTAAGAAGTTTATTAAATAGAATTTTTACAAAATGGAGAAAGTATATATTAGAATCAAGAAAGAAAGTTCATTTTTGATGTGATGGGTTTATCTATTCATGGCATCTGGTCCCATCACTTCATGGCAAATAGATGGGGAAAAGAGTGGAAGTAGTGACAGATTTTATTTTCTTGGACTCCAAAATCACTACAGATGGTGACTGCAGCCATGAAATTAAAAGATGCATGCTCCTTGGAAGGAAAGCTATGACAAATCTAAATAGTTGAATAAAAAGCAGAGACATCACTTTGCCAACAAAGGTCTGTATAGTCAAAGCTATGTTTTTTTTTTTTTTTCCTAGTAATCATGTACGGATGTAAGAGCTGGACCAATAAAGAAGGCTGAGTGTCAAGAAACTGATGCTTTTGAATTGTGGTGCTAGAGGACTCTGGAGAGTCCCTTTGACTGCAGACAGGTCAAACCATCAATTTTAAAGGAAATCAACTCCAACTATTCATTAGAAGGACTGATGCTGAAGCTCTAATACTTTGGCCTTCTGATGAGCTGACTCACTGGAAAAGACACTGATGCTGGGAAAGATTGAAGGCAACAGGAGAAGAGGGCAGCAGAGGATAAGATGGTTAGATAGCATCACTGACTCAATGAACATGAATTTGAGCAAACTCCAGGAGATAGTGGAGGAAAGGGAAGCCTGGCATGCTGCAGTTCATGGGGCCACAAAGAGTTGGACATGAATTAGTGACTAAACAAGAAGAAGAACAACATCTATTCTTGCTATGTTATTATTTTTTCTTTATAAATTTTTGTCCTTCACAGTTATCGTTAATATGAACATGAAATTCAGGAAAGAGATTCAGATTTGTAGTGTTAAGACCTAGGACCATGTCTCAAAACAATATTCACTTTGGCAAATCATAAAATTCTTTTTAGCCTCAGCTTCCCCTTCTGTGAAATGGGATTGTTAAACTTCTGCCATACCTACCTACCATGCACAGTAGTTAAAATGAGCAAACATATAAATAAGAGCTTTCCTGGTGGTCCATTGGTAAATAACCCACCTACCAATGCAGGGGACAGAGGTTCCATCCCTGGTTCGGGAAGATTCCATACACCCCAGAGCACTAATCCTGCACCACAGCTACTGAGCCTGCACCCTAGAGCCTGTGAGCCGCAACTGCTAAGCCCGCATGCTCTTGAGCCTGTGCTCTGCAGCAAGAGACGCCCCCTCAATGAGAAGCCTACGCACTGCAAGGAAGAGCAGCCCATACTCACCGCAACCAGAAGCCCTTGTGCAGCAGTGAAGATCCAGTGCAACCATAAAATAAAACAAAATGTGTAAATAATGTACTTGGTGTGTCTCCCAGTTTTTATCTATGCAAGATTTGTGGTCCTGGGGTATGGATGTATAACCCTGAGACTCCGGGGATAAATGTAAACCAGCTGTACAAACACAAATTTTCTTTGTTTTACTTGTTTTTTAAAATAAAAAATGCACATGACTTCTTAATTATATTCCTTAATATATTGAACATTACATGTAATAACATTTTTATAGCCACCTCTGAGTAAAATTAATGCCATGAAAAGATGTACTTTGGCTTTAAAATTTTCATGACTTACGGCTATTCTGTAAATACAACTGCTTTGTACATTGTGGACATTTTACACATCTGAATCATTTTTATAGATAAAGAAGGAAAAAAACCTTCTCTGTGAAATGAGCTAATAATAATTCTCATTTCTCTAATAAAATAATATGCACGAATGAGATCAAAGAAGGCCAAAAACCTGTGACACAGTGATAAATATAAATATTCTGTAATGGTTACCTAAAGTCCACATAAAGTAGTTATTAAAACAGACAGCAGAATACCTAAAAAATTATATATAAGAAGAGAATGACATAAATATCTTTTAGGAAGGTAATACTAAATACTTCATAGGTCTCATCAAAAGCAATAGCTTTAGACACCACCTTACATAATACCAGTCAGTTCAGTTGCTCAGTTGTGTCCGACTCTTTGCAACCCCGTGGACTGCAGCATGCCAGGCTTCGCTGTCCATCACCCGCTCCTGGAGTTTACTCAAATTCATGTCTGAGTCAGTAATGCCATCCAACCATCTCATCCTCTGTTGTTCCCTTCTCCTACCTTCAGTCTTTCCCAGCATCAGAATCCTTTCAAATGAGTCAGTTCTTCACATCAGGTGACCAAAGTATTGGAGTTTCAACTTCAGCATCAGTCCTTCCAATGAATATTCAGGATTGATTTCCTTTAGGATTGGCTGGTTGGATATCCTTGCAGTTCAAGGAACTCTCAAGGTCCTATACATTATATAGGAAGCCTTTTACTGATCATGGCAAAGTAATTGAAGAGGGCAATTCAGTGGCAATTTAAGCAATCCAGTCTTATCAACAGCTATCAAGCCATTTCTAAGACCAATGGATATATTAACCACTTTGACACTCAAGACGAATAATTGGTTCAAGGTACAACATGATTTGCCTTTGTGTAGGAGTTCATCGGATCATTCCTGACTCATTCTGGTTCTTTTACAGGGTTGTGTTGGGGAGGCTGGGACTGCATTACTTTCTAAATGTGCACATATATCCAGATGCCTTCTTCACTCAAGAAAATCTTAGGTTAGTGAACATTTAAATGTCAGTATTTGACTGATGTCCACAGAGCTTCTTTACATTTTAAAACTATTGAAGAAATCATACAAGGTCGTCTAGAGTGGATAGAGGGTCATGTATCCTTAAGTTACTACTCCAGCCTTACCATGGCTATATGACTGGGGCTATTCTTCAAAAAACAACAACAAAAAAAGAGTTTCCATGGAAGCTGAATCATATGATATATGATACAATAAACAAAAGAGAGTGCATAAGTATAAAACGGATACAATTTACAAGGTGACTATACTCTTTCAATTTTTATGCTTCTACATTATATCTTTACAATTTCACTCAGCTGTTCATTCTTTTTAAAGTTGGTTAAACTGCTCCATTTAAGAATTTATGTACTAGATTCCTTACAAATGTGGAACGCAATTATCTGTGAATTCTATTCTGAACATGGTAATTCTGAATCATTGTCACTTGAGCCTCAAAGATAAACATAGGAAGTCATATTTATGTTTACTTGAACTTATTGCCTCTAATGGACTTCCCGGGTGGCTCAGTGGTAAAGAATCCACTTGCCAATGCAGGAGATCCAAGAGACACAGATTTGATCCCTGGGTGGGGAAGATCCCCTGGAGGAGGAAATGGCAACCCATGCAAGTATTCTTGGCTGGAAAATTCCATGGACAGAGGAGCCTGGCAGGCTACAATCCATTGGGTTGCAAAGAACCTAATGTCTAATTTTCTAATATTTTTTTCCCATCTTTAGCCAAATACTGAAAAAGTTAGATGCCTCAACACTGAGTATACCATATCTTCCCTGAATCTTTTCCAGCTCAAAGTCCTGCAAATATTGGTGATTCCAAAATAATGTATGTATCCTTTTCAGCAATTTAGCTTTCTATTATGTAAATTCAAAGACAAAAGTACCTCATGTCCAGATATCGTAGAGTCCACTCTCTAATTCATGCATCAGCTGGGAACAGGAGTTGGGAGAGCAATTCAGTTATGGTGAGACTTCCAGAAACTGACCAATCAGTTGCTCAGTCCTGTCTGACTTTTTGCAACCCCATGGACTGCAGCATGCCAGGCCACCCTATCCATCACCAACTCCTGGACCTTGTTCAGACTCATGTCAATTGAGTCGATGATGCCATCTAACCATCTCATTCTCTGCTGTTCCCTTCTCTTCCCACCTTCAATCTTTCCCAGCATCAGGGTCTTTTCCAAAAAAAAACAGCTCTTCACATCAAGTGGCCAAAGTATTGGAGTTTCAGCTTCAGCATCAGTCCTTCCAATGAATATTCAGGACTGATTTCCTTTAGGATGGACTGGTTGGATCTCCTTGCAGTCCAAGGGACTCTCAAGAGTCTTCTCCAACACCACAGTTCAAAAGCATCAGTTCTTCAGCACTCAGCTTTCTTTATAGTCCAACTCTCACATCCATATATGACTACTGGAAAAACCATAGCTTTGACTAGATGGACCTTTGTTGGCAAAGTAATGTCTCCGCTTTTTAATATGCTGTCTGCTGCTGCTGCTGCTGCTGCTAAGTCACTTCAGTCATGTCCAACTCTGTGTGACCCCATAGACAGCAGCCCACCAGGCTCCCACATCCCTGGGATTCCCCAGGCAAGAACATTGGAGTGGGTTGCCATTTCCTTTTCCAATGCATGAAAGTGAAAAGTGAAAGTTGAGTCGCTCAGTTGTGTCCAACTCTTAGCGACCCCATGGACTGCAGCTTACCAGGCTCTCCGCCCATGGGATTTTCCAGGCAAGAGTATTGGAGTGGGGTGCCATTGCATTCTCCCAATTTGCTGTCTAGGTTGGTCATAACTTTTCTTCCAAGAAGCAAGCATCTTTTAATTTCGTGGTTACAGTCACCATCTTCAGTGATTTTGGAGCCCAAAATAACAAAGTCTCTCACTGTTTCCACTATTTCCCTATCGATTTGCCATGAAGTGATGGGACCAGATGCCATGATCTTAGTTTTCTGAATGTTGAGTTTTAAGCCAACTTTTTTACCCTCCTCCTTCACTTTCATCAAGAGGCTCCTTAGTTCTTCGCTTTCTGCCATAAGAGTGGTGTCATCTGCATATCTGATATTTCTCCCAGCAATCTTGATTCCAGCTTGGGCTTCATCCAGCCCAGCGTTTCTCATGATGTACTCTGCCCTTCAGAGTTTATAATGAGGCTGGTTGGCTGAGAATGTGAAACAACACAAACTGGCCAATTTTAACTTTCACCATCTATTAATTCACTTGATGAGAGAAATAACTCAGCTACATTTCCCAGTTCTTAAACAAGCAAGATTTTATCTTTAATCCCTCTTTTTCCTCTACTCAGATTTCTACCCAAGTTACCACCATCATTCTGTGGGGCATTCATTTATCAATTTAAGAAATATTTGCTGTGTATCAGCTATGTGCCAAGCATCTCTCCTTGGCACTGAAGCTGTGGCAATGAACAAAACAGACAAATATACCTGCCCTCATGAAGGTTATATTGGGAGAGGAGGGTGTAGGATATTAGAATAATTAAAGTGCTGGTTAGAAAAACAAAGCAGGGAGGGGGATTAGGGAATTTCAGTGTGGGAGGTGGGGTTTGCAATTATGGCCAGGGTGGCCAGAGGAGGACTCATTGAGAAAGGGGGCATTTGAAGGGAGATTGAAAGGAAGAGTTGGGATAAGCCTTGTGGCTATTACAGAAGAGGACCCAGGTACAGCAGAATAACAATCTCTTCTCTTGTTCTGAGAAGAGGAGGAGGAGAAACTAATGACAGAAATTGGGAGATCATAATTCAGGTGAGACATGGGTGGTGGCAGTGGAGGCAGAGAGAATTGGCCAGATTCTTGAAATAGTCTTAAAGCAGAGCCAACAGGATTTGCTCAAAGATCACATATGAGTGTGAAAGGAAAAAAAAAATAAAGTAAAAGATAAGGGAAGCCATCAAGATTTGGGCCTAAGCCTCTGAGAAAAGAAAACTAAAGGCTGTAAGAGGAACAGTGGAAACTCTTAGGAAGCGAGTTTTAAATATGTTAGGTCTGTGGTGTTGACTGGATATCCAAGTGAAGAGAGTAAAGAGCTAGTTGGATAGATGTCTGAAATTCAAGGGAGTAATCTAAATCAGATATATAAGATTTAGAGACACAAGCCTAAAGACGGTATTTAATCCTCTGAACTGGATAAAATCACCTGATGAGTGAATATAGATGGTAAAAGAAGTTCATTGATGGATTAAACTCCAAGGTTGATTTTAGTCATTTATCTTTCTGTTTCTTAAATTCTTTGTATCTTTTAGTTTGGTTCTTTTTATGGGGGGAAGGGGTAGTATAAGCATGCTTTTTATTACTAACTTTTAGGCTGGCTTACTTCTAAAATATCATTTGGGACTTAATCATAGCTAATATAGTTTAGTGATATTTTACTGTGAATTTTGTATGTATTTTTAATACCCAATAGAGAAAAATAGTAC
>SJYQ01001062.1:619048-703600 GCA_006410935.1 Redunca redunca | reverse complement strand
GAAATGTCAACCCACTCCAGTGTTCTTGCCTGGAGAATCCCAGGGACGGGGGAGCCTGGTTGGCTGCCGTCTATGGGGTTGCACAGAGTCGGACATGACTGAAGTGACTTAGCAGCAGCAGTAGCAAAGAACACTGTTAACATTCAAATGTATTATTTTCTAATCATTTTATATTTATAAAGTTAATGATTGTTATATATATATGTATATTAGTTTAATCTTGCCTTTCTCAGCAACATCACAACAAAATATTTTCTAACCATTTTGTTTAAAACTATACCAATTAAAATAAACTATTATTCCCTTTTTAGGATATTTTGGATATTTTCAATTTTTCATTATCAAAAAGCAAAGTTCAGTGAATATCTTTGCACATAAGTTTATTTTCTGAATTAAAAATTATTGACATATACACACTGCTATATTTAAAATAGATAACCAACCAACTCATTGGAAAAGACTAATGCTGGAAAAGATTGAGGGCAAGAGGAGAAGAGGGTGACAGAGGATGAAATGATTGAATGGCATCACTGACTCAATGCAGATGCATTTGAGCAAATTTCAGGAGATAGTGAAGGACAGGGAAGCTTGGCGTGCTGCAGTTCACTGGGTCACAAAGAGTAGGACACGACTTAGTGACTGAACAACAACAATAAGCCAACAAGGATCTACTATATATTAATAGCACAGGGAACTCTGCTTAATATTCCACATAACCTAAATGGGAAATTAACTTGAAAAAGAATAGATAAATGTATATGTATAACTGAATCACTTTTCTGTACACCCAAAAGTAACATAACCACCTGAAACTAACATACCATTGTTAATCAACTATACTTGAATACACAATAAAAGTTAAAGTGAGAGAGAGACTATGGAAGAATAGAAAAAATCACTTTCTTAGGTGATATTCTAGACTTAGAATATAATAAAACTTAAAATGTATTTTAAGATGTTTTAGAGCCTCAACATTAGATTGTGTACATTGTATCTTTATTCAAACAGTAGCTGCCAAACTGTATAACTTCAGATGTAGGAGATGTGCTTTCTCAAGCATGAAGTCATTGCACTTTTGTAATAGTTCTTAAGAATAAAGTGTAATATTATAACTATACCTTCAATATGTACCTTTAAGATATATGCTGAATATAACTATGCCGAGATCTCTCTAGTCAAAGCTATGGTTTTTCCAGTAGTCATATATGGATGTGAGAGTTGGACTATAAAGAAAGCTGAGTGCTGAAGAACTGATGCATTTGAACTGTGGTGTTGGAGAAGACTCTTGAGAGTCCCTTTGACTGCAAGGAGATCCAACCAGTCCATCCTGAAGGAAATCAATCCTGAATATTCATTGGAAGGACTGATGCTGAAGCTGAAACTCCAATACTTTGGGCACCTGATGTGAAGAACTGACTCATTTGAAAAGACCCTGATGCTGGGAAAGATTGAAGGTGGGAGAAGGGGACAACAGAGGATGAGATAGCTGGATGGCATCACTGACTCGATGGGCATGAGTTTGAGCAAGCTCCAAGAATTGGTGATGGACAGGGAGGTCTGGCGTGCTGCAGTCTATGGGGTCGCAAAGAGGTGGACACGACTGAGCAAATGAACTGATATCTATACATGGGCTTCCTCAGTGGCTCAGATGGTAAAGAATCTGCCTGCGGTGTGGGAGATCTGGGTTCTATCTCTGGGTTGGAAAGATCCCCTGGAGGAGGAAATGGCAACCCACTCCAGTATTCTTGCCTGAAGAATCCCCATGGACAGAAGGAGCCTGGAAGGCTACAGTCCATGGGGGTCACAAATAATTGGACATGGCTGAGTGACTAAGCACAGTAAATATCCATATATATTTATACATTGATACATATATATATACACACACATATATATTTTTAAAGTAACACAAATATATTAATGCTTTCAAGAGAAAAAGAGAAAATTGTTATTAAACTATTGTAATAAAATCTTTGGAAATGCCAATGTAGCATTCCAGGGACATGCTGAAGTAATCACACAATTGTTCAAACATGGCCAGAAATCAGAGATGAATAAAACCGTACAGCCCTTTAGAAGTTCAAAGTATAAAAGGGAGAAGTACAGATAAACTGAGTATTATATGAAGACCCACAAAACCCGGGGCACTGGGGTACCGCGTCTGCACAGTCACATTCGGAAGAGCACTGAACAACAGCTGTTTAAGTTAAGAGTTTCATTTTTTCACTCCTCTCTCCTGAAGAGCCCAGCATGACACATCTCAAATAGCCCATTCACTCATTCACAACTCATTTAGAATCTCTCACACCTCATATCCACCATTCTTGCCATCTCAAGTTCTCTTTTTCTCAACATCTTCCTCTACTTCCCGTTTCTTATTGCACGGGTTGTTTAGCCTCTGAAATCAAGTCCTTCACTTTTGCCTCCACTCTTTCCTAATATCCTGTTTCTTCATTTACAAAATATCTAAAAATTATTTCGTCCGTATTGAGGAAAGGGAAGGACTAAGTTAGACCAGGACCCTGAAATATTTCTATGATAATGAATCTAGTCCTTATCACGTTTTCCCCACTTTTATTCTAAAATGTACTCAAAGAGATGCCTGACATTTAATTGCGCCACTAAAAAAGCACAAAACCCTTTCTTCTATGGTAAATGTAACTTCATATGGTCACTTCTAGAGGTGCTGCCAAGCTCAGCCTATTAGTGGAAGTCAAAATCCTTTTTGGGAAATTTGACAAGGGGTGTGGATGGGAGGGTAGGGGGTGTGTGAGTATCAGGGTTTCGGTACTGGGGGTCCCAGAAGGGTTCCTATCACTACCCGCCCTTCTTAGTGAAAACCAAACATAAACAGCTTTTATTGTTGTGGGTTTGGGATTTGCCATATGCCCAGCCCTGAGAGCAGACTGTTACCTAAGCCAAATGGCTTCCTGGGAAGCAAATGAGCAGGCAAGGCTGCAAATGACTGTCTCTAAGGAGATCCACTAGAGAACCCTCTAGTGGAACTACTTTTCTAGCTTTTGACCACGCATAGGTACCTCCCACAGAGAAGGCAACGGCACCCCACTCCAGTACTCTTGCCTGAAAAATTCCATGGATGGAGGGGCCTGGTAGGCTGCAGTCCATGGGGTCGCTAAGAGTTGGACATGACTGAGCGACTTCACTTTCAGTTTTCGCTTTCATTTATTGGAGAAGGAAATGGCAACCCACTCCAGTGTTCTTGCCTGGAGAATCCCAGGGACGGGGGAGCCTGGTGGGCTGCCGTCTATGGGGTTGCACAGTCAGACACGACTGAAGCGACTTAGCAGCAGTAGCAGCAGGTACCTCCCATAACAGAAGTACAAGCTTATGTACCAGAACTGACCTATCCAAGCATCCTACATCAGCATTTTCCTTCAACGTTGACTAGAATTCACTGGTATGACAAAAGTGAAAGTGAAAGTGAAGTTGCTCAGTCGTGTCCGACTCTTTGCGACCCCATGGGCTGTAGCCTATCAGGCTCCTCCGTCCATGGGATTTTCCAGGCAAGAGTGCTGGAGTGGACTGCCATTTCCTTCTCCAGGGGAACTTACCGACCCAGGAATAGAACCCAGGTCTCCCGCATTGTGGGCAGACGCTTTACCGTCTGAGCCACCTGGACATAATAAAAATCCTGGATTCCTGTTTCTCATGCTTCTAAGAGTTTATCTCCTAAGACTACACACTGGTTACATTCTAGATGCTTAGACTTTGCTCATATTAAAAAAAAAAAAACAAAAAAAAAACTATGGGAGAATTTTAAGAGCAGATTTAAGAGGGTACTGAATAGAGACACCAGAGTGTGAAATATTTTAGAGCAATCTGTGAGAAGTGATAAAGAAATACAGTAATAATAAAATAGAAATTGGCAGCTAAATGGTAAGCTTAATTGATTTTGACCATATAAGGAGATATTAAGTGGCTTGCCATGGAACTCAATAAAGAATAAGTGAATCTCCTGTAACAGCTTTAAAAGAAAAATAAAAAACTCTTCTTTTGGAGGTGTGTGAGTAAAATAGCCAAATCTGTGAATGATTTGATAGTTTTTTGGAGAAAGTAAAAAAAAAAAAAAAGATACATCCTGAAGACTCATTTAGCCTCATGATTTTATGTATAAATTCATCTTTCTTTATTTATTAGCATGCCTGAATAACTTTCTAGGAGCAGATGTTGATTTGTCAAGACTTTTTAAAGTCTCAAAATAATTTGCAAATTTGACTCCATTTGCATTTGTTATCAACAAGTTTTTCATATTTATTTTTAAGGCACAATTTTCTGACAAAAAGTTAGTTACAAAAGAAATGATAGTCTTGAGTGCAGATAATAATGTTTGTTTGTCCTTCTGTATCATGCCTTTAGGAATTTACAACATTTTAATATGTTAGTTATCTCAGAACCCCACCACACATACAACAAAGAAAATATGGGAAACTCTGTTCATTGAAAACCATCCAAACCATTATGAATCAATTACTCCAACACCAAGATTTGACACCCAGTGGGTGTTCACAAAACATTTGTTGACTTTAAATGAATTGACTCAACAAATTTGAATCGAGCCTCCTGTGGTTGTTCATTTCTCTTCACAATCTGCATTTTACAAAGAAAATGACAAATTCACTAAGAAAAGTCATTGTCCCCGAATCCACAAATTCTAGCTCGCACAGGCATGATTATATAAGATGGCTTTTCTTGTATATTGAAATTTTATATGACATCCTTTAGAAAGGGATTCTAAATATGTAAGGTATTTCATCCAGGATTCAGCAAATACTGTGATTGTTTCATCCTCTTCCTATTTTCTTTCTCTCCACTCTGTTTATGAATAATGGGAATTACTGTAATTTTTAAATAATATTTTAATCAGATATTACTGTAATTTTTTATAATATTCAAATCAGATAAAGTAGTCAAAATTTTTAAGTTGGAAATAAAGGCCAACATCAGAAAAGAAAAATAAATTACCATTAAAATGTGCTTGCATGTGTGTGTTAGTCGCTCAGTTGTGTCCAAATATTTGTGACCCCATGGACTGTAGCCTGCCAGGTTCCTCTGTCTATGAGATTCTCCAGGCAACAATACTGGAGAGGGTTGCCATTCCCTTCTCCAGGGTATCTTCCTGACCTAGGGACTGAACTCAGGTTGCCCACATTTTAGGCAGATTCTTTACTGTTTGAGCTACCCAGGAAGCCCAAAATGTACTTAGAGAAATAAATAAATATAAATTTTATTTATTTATTTTTAGTTGCTTTCTGTATGTTAGTAATTGGGGGGGAAAATTTTGTTATCCATGACCAGATTCTTTTAATCATTAGTATCAGTCTTGTTTTGGGGATCAATGGATGCATTGAGCCCTTGTTTTCACTCAGGTTTTCACTCATGCAAATGATTTAGCATGAATTTCTACGGAAACCTTAAGCAAAATCATCAAGATAAACATACTCCTTGCAACCTGACCAATATGTTTTGCAACATTTTTTAAAATATGAGAAATGCTCTTTTTATTTTTTTGTAATAAGAGGAAAGGTATACCTAAGAAAGGCATATCCAATTTTTTAGAACTTTCCTCCGTTTTTGTAACTAGCTAATCCTACTAAGGGAAGGGCAGATAGAACTTGAGAACTTATTAAAAAATAAGTTTAAAAAGGTTTGTTAAATTCAATTTAACTGCTGGTGTCAGAGAATTATATAAGCCCTGTAAGTTATCAAGTACTTCTTTACATGGCAAAAGTGTTGTTTTTGTGTTAGAATTTCTCTTGTTACTAAAAGGAAAATTTTATCAAATGACCTTGCACATACACTTTTCATTTTTTTAATTTATTTATTATGGATTCTACAAATGGAATTGCTCCCTGTGTTGATTCATATGCCAACTTTCCTTCTAGTGTAGCAAGATGATTCAGCTTGAACTTCTACATGAAATGTTCTGTTCATTTCTCAAAAGCATGCAAATACTGAATAGCATTGTCTAATTATTTGACTAAGTAAAAAGTGAAAAGTATTTTATTAGCTACTAATGCACTTTTTCAAGAAAAAAATTCTCACATAACACTATAAGAACTAATACTATTTTTCTTTTATAAAGAAAGACACTGAGACTGAAACTTAAAATGCCATGTTTCTATCTGACCATAGGTCACGAAGCTAGAACCCAAGGCCTTCTCACTTAAACCTAGTGCTCTCAACAATGTATTATTCAGCCTTTCCTACTGAAAAGAAACATTTCAAAATTTCATGTCCTGGCTACTGGTATGCTATAAAATCCATTCACTAGCTATATTTTTAAACTCATTATATTTTCCTTTGGACTATCATCTTTTATTATTGATTTTTAAGAAACTTGTAAATGTAAAGCAACAACTTTGTTTTACTACATTTTGATTTGCATTTGGATCTTATTCAACTTTGTGTAATAACTCAGTATATCTGTAGAATTCTACAAAGTTTCCATAGGCTGGAAATCAATAGTTTTGACTTGAAAATTTATGACTTCTGAATAAGTAAAATGATACTTGAGTTGACTTGAGTGAGTGAGTGAGTGAAGTCGCTCAGTCGTGTCCAACTCTTTGTGACCCCGTGGACTGTAGCCAACCAGGCTCCTCCGTCCATGGGATTCTCCAGGCAAGAGTACTGGAGTGGGTTGCCATTTTACAAAATGAATCTCTAAAGGCTCTCTTCCAACTAGGTCCTATTTATTTTTATTAGAATATTCCAAATTACAATTCATACATTAAACATCTTGCTTAATTTCTCTTCCACAATTTTCCTTCTATGAATAATAGAGTTCCTTACTGTCTTCCTAAATCTTTCCAGATAAGACATATTTTTTGTTTTGCTTTGTTTAAAGTGCTTTCATACCCATACACATACACACACACACATTTTATGAGTAACATTTCATTTTGAAAACAAAATATTTCAAGGCATTCATCTTTAGATTTAAGAAAAATTATCTTTAAACACTTTTGAATATGACTGAATATTAGGTAATTGATGTATATATTGAATACATAAAGAGATCTGCGTCATTACCAGATTAGGAGTTGCTTTGATGAGATGGTCCAAATGAAGTGAAAATGAAGGAAATTAAGGGTCTAAAAGCAATTTCTAAGTAGAATTGTTTTCTCTCTATTGAATATCACCTTAAATTTATTGGAAAGCTTCCTGAAGTTGTTCAGCAGGCGTCCTATAAAACGTATCTTTAACCCCATTTTCCCTTCTTTTCTCTCATCTAAAAACAGCTTGAGGATACTTGCCTGGTTGGCTATCATCTTGAGAGGGCCTTTTAGTAAACATGCTCTGAGCAGGAACTCCCTGGCTCTGTAGGAGACAGCTGGCTCTTATTAACAAACTTTGCATTACAAACAGAGGCAGGCACATCACACATGGGGGCTTAAGCATCTATTTTTCTGCATTCCAGGCAGGTGTTCTTCTCACAGAGGCCAACTCGGGCACACTTATTTTAACTATAGATGAATTAAAGGGAACATGTGCTTTTCCTTTAGAGAGTAGTAATTGGCCTAGAAGCAGTTAACCAACTTCAACCACAAATGTGAAACAACAGTCTCCCAGAGTAGAAATAACCACAGGACCAAATATTCCTGGGAAAGAAATAACAAATAGCTATTAAACTTTATGAAAAGATGCCTAATATCGTTGATAATAAAAGAAACACAATTTTGTATTTTTTGTAAAGATTGCTGGTAAGGGTGTGTATGCATAAAAGTGCACTTTAATGCAAAATTTCATGTCTATATATACCTACATATATATATGCAATAGGCATATAATAAATACACAATACATGATATATATGTGTATGTATAAAACTTGTTTGTAAAAACATATACATACCTGTATAACATATCTATATGCATATATAAAATTTGTCATCAAAATTTATATTTCTCCATTTTTACTCTTGTCAACAATCTTTCAAGAAACAAAAGCTGTTTTGCTTCTATTGGTTTTATTATGCACAGTTGACCTTTGAACAGTATAAGTTTGAACTGTGTGGGTCCACCTACACATTGGTGTTTTTCATAAATACAGTAACCCTACTCTACCCACTACTGAGTCCTCAGATGTGGAACCACAGATACAGAAGAATCTTGAATATGGAGGGCAGGCTATAATGTTATGCATGGATTCCCCTGCTTGAGGTTGGTATCTGTGGGCCCCACCATGTAACTAAGGCACAGCAGTACAGCAGTACATGTATATCTGTATATCCTTGAGTCCAGATAGTCTATCCTACAAAATTATCCTATGAAAATGACTGGACAAATACATAAAAATACATGTACAGTAATGTGTATTGCAACAACTATTTTAATAGTACAAGTAACTTACATGTTAATCCACAGGGGATTAATTAGATAACTAAGGTGCATTTATTCATTGGGCTGCCAGGTAACTGTAAAAGAGGATAAGTGTGTGTGTGAGTGTGTGTGTGTGCTCAGTCACTCGGTCATGTCCAGCTCTTTGTGACCTCACGGACTACAGCCCACCAGTCTCCTCTGTCAATGGGATGTCCCGGGCAAGAATACTGGAGTGGGTTGCCATTTCCTCCTCCAGGGGATCTTCCCAACCCAGGGATCAGTCCCATGTCTTCTGCATCTCCTATACTGGCAGGTGGATTTTTTGCTGCTGCGCAGCCTGAGTCCCCTGTTATTCCACTTAGTGATATAATCTTGACAATTCACTTATCCTCTTTGCACATCATTTCTCTCAACTTTAAATGAGGATAATAATTGTATCTAATACAGTGATTATTACAAAGATAAAATGAGTTAATGTCAAGTGCTAACAAAGACACCTGGAACATAGCTATTATAAATGTTGGATTTTTGTCACCTACAGTACATTTTGAAATGGGCTTCCCAAGTGCAGCTAGTGGTAAAGAACCTGCTTGCCAATGCAGGGGACATAAGAGATGTGGTTCAGTCCCTGGGTTGGGAAGATGCCCTGGAGGAGGGTATGACAACCCACTCCAGTATTCTTGCTTGGAGAATCCCATAGACAGAGGAGCCTGGAGGTCTACAGTCCATAGAGTCGCAAAGAGTCAAACATGACTGAAGCGACCTAGCATTGAGGCACACACACGTTGAAATAGAACTGCATTGCATAATTATGTGAATAAATCAGATTATAGGATAGTCTATAATATGTGTATATATGTATTTATAATTATATGTATATTTAATGTATGTTTTATATATACACATATATGTCTATGTATCTCAATATTTGATCATGTACATAAACTATGTACAACTGAGCAGTGATGATCTCTAGGGTGATTTAAGGAACAACTTCATTTTATTCTTTACACATGTCTTTAGTTTAGACATTTCTATATATGTTATAGGGCTTCCCAGGTGGCTCAGTGTTAAAAAATCCTCCTGCCAATGCAGGAGATGCAGCTTCAATCCCTGGGTTGGGAAGATCCCATAGAGAAGGAAATGGCAATCCACTCCAATATTCTTGCCCAGGAAATCTCATGAATAGAGTAGCCTGGAGGGCTACAGCCCATGGGGTTGCAAAAGAGTCAAACACTACTTAATGACTAAAAAACAACAAAAGCAATATATATTTAATAATACCCACGCATTACTTTTAAAAATAGAACAAGATTACTTTGATTATAAGAATTATCTGGAAAGCAAAAACACTTGCAAATAAAGGAGAACATTTAGTTACATATGCAAATTTGGCCCAATAATTGCTAGTAATTTAACAGAAAATAATTGGGATCAGATACTATTCTATAGATGCAAGTATTAAAATCAGATGCCAAATCTTTTGATTTTTGTATACTTTATCAATTTCCATCACATCTTCTCAAGAGAGGTCAGAGTTAAATATTTCTATGCACATTAGTTTCCTGCAGCTACACTTACTTCTGAACAATCATTGTGGTTTTCCTGTGGCATTTTTTCTTAAAATTTCATTCTTTACATTTGTTTGTCTTGCTTTATTATAAGGTTTTAATACTTGAGAACTTATTTTTTAACTATGCCAATATTCTAGTATTTAAATTACAACTTAGCATGCATGCATACACAATTTGAAATAGAACTGCATTGTATAATTATGTGAATAAGTCAGATTATAGGATAGTCTATAATATGTGTATATATGTATTTAAACCTATATCCATGAGTTGATTACATTAATAACATTCATCCCCAGCACCTAACCATCCCTTACAGACTTTCTGTTGTCAGAATGGTAACTATAGCACTGTGGACTCCTGGGAACTAAATGTATTTACCAGCTGCTGCCCATACTATTCTGGTATTGCTGTAAACTATTTTACTGAAGACAAAGGATAAAATAGGAGAAGTGGGAAGAAAGTTAAAAAAAAAAAAAATTCCAGATAGAAATGAATCACAGTTGATCAAAACTCCAAAAACAGGAATTAACTCTCAGTGACCGTGAAAGATATAAGAGCATTTCTATTTCACATTAGAAGGACTAGTCATTTCCTTGTGCTTTAAAAGCTATGTACCTTGAAAGCTTTTAAAGCTATAGTTATATATCCACAATCTTGTTTCCTGTTGACATCTGAAAAGTTTGCCAGACTGATCCAGTTGTACATCTTGATGATGGGCCATTTAAGTGTTTTTATTTCCTACTATTTTCTGATGTTTCTGATTTATTATGGTTATTAATTTCTAGTTAACTATCATGGCAGAAACACTATTCTGTATTATTAGTTCAATCCTTTGAAATTTCCTGAGGCTTGTTTTATGAACCCAGCATATTGTCCTTCTTGTTTGAATGCTGTATGTCTGCTTACAAAAAGAGTGTATAACTGTTTGTTATAATTCCACAAATATCAATCAGAACAACTAACCTGATAATTCTTTTCATGTCTTCTATCATAATACTGATTTTTTGTCTACTTGACCTTTCAACTACTGAAAAAAGTTTCTTAAAATATCCAACCATGTGTGAATTTTGTCTATTTCTTCCTTTAGTGTTTAGCTTGTGCTTCATATACTTGAAAGTTTGTCTTTATGTAATTATAAATTTAAGTTTGCTAGGTCTTCTTAAAACTCAGCATTCAGAAAACTAAGGGCATCTGCTCCCATCACTTCATGGCTAATAGATGGGGAAAATGTGGAAATAGTGTCAGATTTCATTTTCTTGGGCTACAAAGTCAATGCAGATGATGACTGCAGCCACGAAATTAAACAACTGCTCCTTGGAAAAATAGTTATGACAAACCTAGACAGCGTATTAAAAAGCAGAGATGTTACTTTTTCAACAAAGGTCCATCTAGTCAAAGCTATGTTTTTTCCAGTAGTCATGTATGGATGTGAGAGTTGGATCATAAAGAAAGCCGAGCACTGAAGAACTGACATTTCCAAACTGTGGTGCTGGGGAACACTCTTGACAGCCCCTTGGATAGCAAGGAGATCAAACCAGTCAATTGTAAAGGAAATCAACCCTGAATATTCATTGAAAGGGATGGTGCTGAAGCTGGAGGTCTGATACTTGGGCCACCTGATATGAAGAGATGACTCAATGGAAAAGACCCTGGTGCTGGGAAGGATTGAGGGCAGGAGGAGAAGCGGATGACAGAGGATGAGATGGTTGGATGGCATCACTGACTCAATGGACATGAGTTTGAACAAACTCAGGGAGATAGAGATAGTGAAGGACAGAGAAGCCTGGTGTGCTACAGCTCATGGGATCACAAAGAGTTGGACATGACTTAGCGACTGAACAATGACAATAAAGTTCTTAATCAGGTCCTTCTTTTATCATTATGAGATGTCTTTAGTTATAGTGAAAATCACCATCTTGTTAATAACAGCCATGGTAGTTTCCCTGTGCTTAGTGTTGGCATGCTGTATCTTTTCATGCTTTTATTTTCAACATTTTTATTAATATATAAACTGTGTTTCTTGGAACAGCAAATAATTGAATCCATTTTAAAAAAATCTAATTTAATGATACGTGCCTTTTGTGTGGAGTGATTAGTTCATTTTAATTTAATATATCATGGTTGAGGTTGTCTATCATCTTCATATTTGTTCCTATTCTCTAGTGGCTCAGATGGTAAAGAATCTGCCTGCTTTTCGGGAGATCCAGGTTCAACCCCTGGAATGGGATTATCCCCTTGAGAAGAGAATGACTACCCACTCCAGTACTCTTGCCTGGAGAATTCCAAGAACAGAAGAGTCTGGTGGGCAACAGTCTATGGGGTTGCAAAGAGTCAGACACGACTGAGCAACTAACAGTTTCAACTTTTTTCATATTACTTCTTTAACAATGTTAAAAAGTACAGTGGTATAATTCCATGCTCTTATTGTAATATATTTTATTTTTGTATATGCTAGAAGCATATTGGTCTAACAAGTCAGTATTATTTTTAAAATATTTAAAAATAAATTTGGATGTAAGTAAAATGATGTTTTATAATCACCCATATGTTCACCCTCTCTGGTCCCTTAATGGTTTCTGTATATCTGACTTCTCTATGGTATTGATGAGTTACATTAACATTCTACCCAGTACAGGTCTGCTAGCAATGAACTTGTTTGGTTTCGCTCTGTCTGAAAATATCTTTTTTTGCCTTCATATTTGAAGAATACTTTAACTTGATTTTGAATTTCATTTGGTGGTTCATTTTTTTTTTTCTTTCAGCACTTTAAAAATGTCATTCAATTGTACTTGGTTCTCATTTTTTCTGATGAGAAGTCAGCTACCAATATATCTCTATGTAGTGATTCTTTTTTCTTTAGCTGTTTTCGTTTTGATCAGTTTGTATATGATGAAACGAGTTATGGTTTTCTTTGCATTTACTCTGCTTGAGGTTTGTTGAGCTTTCTCAGTCTGTGAGTTGATATGGTTTATCAGTTTGGAAAAATCTTGCCAATAATCTCTTGAAATAGTTCTGGCTCACTTTCTATTTTCTCTTCTTCAGGGACCTGAATTACACATATATTGCCTAACTATTTGATATTGTTCCACAGACCTCAGGTGTTCTTTGCCTTTTTATCTTCTTTGGGTTATACTTTGTATACGTTTTTGTTGACAGGTTTTCAGATTCATTGATTCTTCCTTCTGTTGTGGCCTGTCTTCTGTTAATCCCATAGGGAAACTATTTCTGATGTGTACTTTTAATTTTCTTCATTTTTATATTGTCCACCTCTCTGCAAAAACCCATCATCTGTATGTGCATGTTGTTCACCTTTTCCACTAGGTATATTTTTCCCAGTTATTTAAAAGTTGCTGTCACAGATAATTCCAGCATTGTGGCTAATTCTAGTTTTGTTTCCATTGTTTAGTTCCTTTTTTCATCTAAGATCATATAGCTTATTTCTTTGCATTCATCATTATTATTATTATTGCTTTCTATGACAATTTATACATAAGAGACCAAAGTAAATGATATTTATCTCCATAAAGGTATGCTTTTCTTATGTCAGCTATCGGTGATGAGAACTCAATCAGCCTAATACATATTTGACCGCTGTCTGAGATTTTTGCAGCTTTAGTTAAATTCAGGTAATCCCTGATTTAACATACTTTGGAGAACAGACTTAAAATGCTTCCCTTTAGCAAGGCTTGGGATCTGAGCACTGGTAAGAGTTGGCTACCCTCTTTTTCATTAACGTCAGCCTTCCAACTTTCTGGGCCGTTTGGGAGTTCTCTTTGCTCTCCAGTCCTACTCCTTGAGAGAACTCTCTCTGTCCTGCAGCCCAGTTCACAAGCTTCGGCACTGCCGCAGTCCTCTTGGTGTAGGGGCAGAGTTTCTCTGAGGGATTTCTCTCTGCTCTCCTGCCCTGTCCTCAGCCTCCGGCATGTTGCGGCAGTGTAGGTGGCAAAAGCTAAGAGAACCTCTGTGAATCTCTCATGACTCCCTCCTTAGACCCAGCGTCCAGTGTACAGCTGCTTCACCTTGGAAAAAGTCCAGGTACCTTGAGGGGCATCTCTCTCAACTTTGCTGCTCTGTCTCTGGGCTTCACTGTACCCCATTATGTGAATACTTGGAGGAGAATTGGTGCAGACTTATGCAGTGGCTCGAGCGCTCTGTGATTCTCACTCATCATACTGGCCTACATTTTGCTGTGAAAGTTCATGAAATGTTGGTCAGACTGCTACAAATCTTGCTCTTATCTCTGAAAGATTTCTCCACTTCTCCCTTTGTTAGCCGTGAAAACAGGTGCCCAAGCACTCATACCTTTCAGAGATTTTAGTTCATTTTGGTTTTTTTGCATAGTCAATTCTCTATTTTTAAAACACCTGATTTTGTAGCTTACTTAGGTTGTTTTTATTGTTAGGATGGAGTGAGATTCACTTGTGACTTTCTAGATACTAACTCCAGTTGATAATGAAAAATTAGTATTACTAGTGTGAATTCTGGTGCCCTGGGACACTATGAAATTCACACCCAGCTTCAGGAAACCCTAAGGAAAAAAATCAAGCATGCAAATTTATTTGTTCCCAAGCTTTTCATACTAGGTGTTTGAACATTTCAATTCATTTCTTTAGTATTCATTTTTGTGCCAACTTCCTCAATTGATTTGAATGTATTCTTTCTTCTTCAGGTCAGTTTTTCTTTCTATAAGAGCATGTGAATCCTCCTGATCTTACATCTGAGTCTTAAGATAATTCCCTTTTCTTTGAAAACCCTTCCTATCTTTTGGAGGAGGTGAGCGAATAGGTGAGGGAGGTAAAGAGGGATAAACTTCCAAATGCAAAATAAATGAGCCACAGAGATAAAATATATAGTGAGAGGAACATAGTTAATAATAATGTAATATTTTTGTATGGTGACAAATGGCAACTAGACTAATTGTGATCATTTTGTAATGTATAAAGATATCAAATTACTATGTACCACAAACTACCACAGTGTTGCACATCAATTATACATCAAGAATAAACAAGCAAACATATAAACTAATAGAAAAAGATCAGATTTGTGTTTTCCAGAGGTAGGGGCTGAGTAGAGGGGGAAATGGATGAAGGTAGTCAAAAGACACACACTTCTGGTTATAAGATAAATAAGTTCTAGGGATGTAATGTACAATATGATAAATACAATTAACACTGTTGTGTGTTATCTGTGAAAGTTGTTAAGAGAGTAAATTCTGAGTTCTCTTCACAAAGAAAACAATATTTTTTTCTTCTTTTATTTTTTAGCTATATGAGATGATGGACTAAACTTTTTATGGGCAAAACATTTTATGCTGTACATAAAACAAATCATTATGCTGTGCACCTTATACAGTGTTTGTGTGTGTGTGTGTGTGTGTGTATGCTCAGTTGCTCAGTAACGTCCGGATCTTTGATGCTCCATGGACTGTGACCCGCCAGGCTCCTCTGTCCGTGGAATTTCCCAGGCAAGAATACTGGAGTGGGTTGCCATTTCCTACTTGAGAGGGTCTTCCTGTCCTAGGTGTTGAGTCTATGTCTCCTGAGTCTCCTGTATTGGCAGGTAGATTCTTTACCACTGTGCCACCTGGAAAGCATATCAGTAAAAGAGGAAGAAAAAAATAAAAATAAATCCCCTCCCAGCTTTTGGGAACTTCATGCAGTTAGGTACTCAGCACTATTTCTACTGAGAATTTTTGTAAATTAATTTCAAATAATGCATGGCCCCATGGATCTACCATGTAACTATATTGCTATGATTAATCAACACATATTTTATCAATTTACTTTACTTCATTGAACTTCTTTGAATCTATTTACTGAGAATAACAAAAAACCTGATATGTTTTAGAGACTTTCTATGTATCCTATTGTTTTATATTCCTCTATATGTGATAAATATATATAGTTGAATGCTGATTATTCGATGATTTGTATATTAAGACATTTTTATTTTCAGGATTATTAAGGTGATTAAATATTTGAAGCAACACTACAAGCATAGACATTTCTTTCAATCATTATATATAGTTGAAGTATGGAATTGTCAAGATAAATATGAGATGATTAAATCATCTTTTCACTAAGGTTAAAATGTAGCTATGCTGGAGAGTTCACACCACTGTACAGAAAGTCTAGATTTTAAAATATAGTAGTGGGATTTAGAGATTAAACTGCACAAAATCAGTAGTGCTGCCTGAACATGTAATGAATGCACTTAAATACATTTTGGAATTTTAAAAATGGATTTTGATTAGGACAAAAAATACCATATGATTTCATTCAATAAAACATCACTTAGCTAATTCTTAACCTAATTAAACACTGAAATTTAAAGATTAATTTCTCCCATATAGGACATTAGTACCCATTTGCAAGAAACAAATGATCTAGAAATGTTTGACTTGAAAAATATGTGATAAAAATGTGAAATTTGTTTAAACCCCATGTCTGAGCCTCACTGATTATTATTCAAATGGGTGTTTTTAATGTGTGTGTTAATTACATAATAGTTCTGAGTTAATCAGAGACTAGGATATCTAGTATAACACCTTTTAATTCTTTAGTTTTCAAAAGAGGGGAGAAAAATCCCATCCCACCATGTCACATAGAATACGTTGAGATGAACAGCTTCTTAATGAAGAGTAGAATGAGAGCTATGATAGACTATTATCTAGGGAAATGTCCTAGCAAGGGAAATGTCCTAGCAAGGAAAACAGAAGATGCAGAAACATCTGGGTTGGATTTTGGCATAAGCAACAAAATGTACTCATGAGGAGCAAAACTTCCCAAAGAAAACACGACTAAAGCTGTCTGCTTTTATTAATGTGCCTCACTGGTGAATCCCCAGTGGTGATGGATCACCCTCATTTAAGGAATGATGTGCTGGAAAAATGCATTATTTTCAAGAGTAACAGTGGATTAATGCAAGTGTGTACTGAAAAAAAAAACTCTCTCATGATACATGCTGATTTTCGGGTGTTCCCCATTTTGCACGGCTGTTTAAGCAAGCACTCTAAATGGAAATGCACTTGACGTTTTTGCAACTGGATGTGATCAAACAACATTAGAATTTAGCTGATATCTCAGAAAATGATTAAACCAATTTCTTTCTCATTTCCACTTCTTGCATGAAAGCAGGAGGAATAAAAGACATTTAATAAAATAGATGCCCTAAATGAAACACTGCTTGGGAACAGTATAAGGGGTTTGATATCTTTTTTCTTCTTCCTTCATCTCTCACAATAGTCTTGTGCTGCATACATCATCNACTCTAAATGGAAATGCACTTGACGTTTTTGCAACTGGATGTGATCAAACAACATTAGAATTTAGCTGATATCTCAGAAAATGATTAAACCAATTTCTTTCTCATTTCCACTTCTTGCATGGAAGCAGGAGGAATAAAAGACATTTAATAAAATAGATGCCCTAAATGAAACACTGCTTGGGAACAGTATAAGGGGTTTGATATCTTTTTTCTTCTTCCTTCATCTATCACAATAGTCTTGTGCTGCATACATCATCAGAGGAGAATTGTGATCACCTGTTTCCAGGCCTTGGTAGAGTTATTCACGATCAATGTTCCATAAGGTACCTTGAGACTGAGTTATGCTTTCCATTAATACTTATGTCACAAGGGCTTTTAATATAGAAATATTCTTAAACATTCTGTAATGGATGATTTTGGCCTTCCAGTGCCGGGTAGTAGACAACTGAGCACTAAATTCTGCCAGGGAAGTAAGCGATAACACAATATGATATTATGTCTGCTGTACAATATCACAAGCACAAGCACTTATTCTTTTACCTGGTACCATTTAGGGTAGCATATAAAACAGACCAATGACAGCTAGTGGTAATGAACCCCCCTTGCCAATTCAGGAGACATAAAGAAACTTGGGTTCCATCCCTGGGTCTTGAAGATCCCCTGGAGGAGGGACAGGCTACCTACTCCAGTATTCTTGCCTAGAGAATAGCCTGTTCAGAGGAGCCTGGTGGGCTACAGTGCACAGGGTTGAAGAGTCAGACACAACTGAACAGGCTTAGCATGCACACACATAGGTGTTTGCACTTTTTTACCTACAGCAAGATTCTTTGAAATCCTTCTATTGAAAATAAAATGATGGATCAATGACTACTTTAGCTACTATGGTCTCATAGAAATTATCACAAGCTTAGCAGTTTAAAATAACACATATTATTTCCTAATGGTTTCTGTGGTCAGGATTCAGGGCATGGATTTGCCAAAGCCTCTGCTTAGGGTCTCACAAGGCTGCAATCAAGGTGTCTACCAGGAATGGGGTTACCTCTGAGGCTGGACAGAGGAAGGATCTTCTTGTAAGTTCACATGGTTGCTGGCAAGATTCAGTTCTTGCTGGCTGTTGGCTGGAGATTTTCCTCAATTCCTATGCAGGCCTTTTCACAAGACAGTTTGTTTCATCAGAGCCAGCAAAAGACACAGCCAATAGTGAGAGTCTTCTAGAAGATTCTGCCCTATGGGAGGATAGATCACTTTTGCCATATACTGTTGGCTAAAGGCATATCACAGGGGCTATCCACGTTCAAAGGGAGATGACTACTTTGAATGCTATCCACATTCAAAGGGAGAATTTGTAGGCTTGAGAAATCCTAAGCGATTTCTCAACAACCTCAGTTATGCAGATGATGCCACTCTAATGGCAGAAAGTGAAGAGAAACTAAAGTGCTTCTTGATGAGGGTGAAGGAGGAGAGTGAAAGAGCTGGCTTAAAATTAAATATTAAAACAAACAAACATAAGATCATGATATCCAGCCCCATTACTTCATGCAAATAGAAGGGGAAAATGTGGAAGTAGTGACAGATTTCCTCTTCTTGGGCTCTAAAATCTCTGCAGATGGTGACTGCAGCCATGAAATCAGAAGATGATTGCTTCTTGGTAGGAAAGCTATGACAAACCTAGACAGTATGTTGAAAAGCAGAGACATCACTCTGCTGACAAAGATCCATATAGACAAGGCTGTGGTCTTCTCAGTGGTCATGTATAGTTGTAAGAGCCGGACTGTAAAGAAGGCAGATTGCCAAATAATTAATGCCTTCAAACTGTGGTGCTGGAGAAGACTCTTGAGAGTCCCTTGGACAGCAAGGAGATCAAAACAGTCCATCTTAAGGGAAACCAACCCTTGGATACTCATTGCAAGGACTGATGCTGAAGCTGAAGCTCCAATATTTTGGTCATCTGATGAAAAACAGCCAACTCATTGAAAAAGTCTCTGATGCTTGGAAAGATTGAAGGCAGAAGGAGAAGAGGGCATCAAAGGATGAGACGGCTGGATGACATCACTGATGCAATGGATATGAACTTGGGCAAACTTCTGGAGATGGTGAGGGACAGGAAGGCCTGGCGTGCTGCAGCCCATGGGGCTGCAAAGTGTTGGACACAACTGGACAACTGAACAACAACAACATGTCTAAATAACTTTGTATTCCTGAAAAGTTTTGTGCAAATATTTCTGTGATGGAGCATTCATAGGCTTGAGAAATCCTAAGTGATGTATTATTGAATCTGTCTAGAAATTAGAGAACATATATATTTTAAAATTGTTCTTCAGTCTTCGCCAGCTATGTAACATAGGTTAATTTTATAATCCACTATGCTTCAGTTTTGTACATATGAAACAGGGAAATTATGGCTATCTTGTCTACCTCACAGACATATTCTTATAATTAAATGATATAAACAAAAAGTACTCTGAACAAATAAGTTGCCTATAACAACTTATTTGATATATACACACGTGACCTAAATTCCCTCAGGTATCACTAGTCTGTGATCCCAAATCTTAATATAATAATGTCTTGACTGTTTTGATCCTGCATTTAACAAGTTCACTACATCTCCTCCTAAAATTTCTTCTTTGACTTTTAATATGAGCATCCAAGGGATGGGCTTCCCTGATAGCTCAGTTGGTAAAGAATCCACCTGCAATGCCAGAGACTTGGGTTCGATCCTGGGTTGGGAAGATCCACTGGAGAAGAGATAGGCTACCCACACCAGTATTTTGGCCTGGAGAATTCCATGGACTATCCATGGAGTCACAGTCAGACACAACTGAGCAACTTTCACTTTCACTTCCAAGGGATGTTTCTCACATTCTTGTAAACATTTTCAATGAGTTATCAAATGTCATCCACAGATATTTTACCTTTTCTTCTGCCATGGCCTCCCTGTGTAAGGCTCTAGGAACCTGCCAGGTCCATTGCCTTCTCTAGATACAGTGCCCTTGAGCTTTAGAGGTGGCAGACCTGTGAGTTGGGAGCTTAAATAGAGCCAATGTAGTACACACTCCCTCCCTGTGAAGTGTAGAGTCAGTTGAAAAAAAGATAAAGGAGCTTGATAAATATAGTCTAAAATATCAGCTTAATCACCAGCAGAGGCTGATTAGAAAACACAGCTTGGGTTGTGACTGTGCACGGACTTCCTACTAACTCTTTTCTGATCTTGGAAAACTCCTTTTAGGAATACAGGGTATGCAGGCCATTTCATACTCTCTACCCCCTGAGAGCAGGGGCAGAGAGTGAGACCCAGGACATGAGCCACTGGCCAATGGATGATCATGGATACATGGAACAGAGGGCACCAGAGCCTCCTCATCTCACCAATCAAATCAGTCAATCCTCTTTCTGCAGAGAGGAGAAACTAAGAGGAGAGAGAATCTGGAGGAAGAAACTCACATAAACATGGGGAAATGGAATAGTGTATCCCCTAACATCGTGCCGTGCTCTAAGATGAAGTTGAGGACTAACTGGTTTCTCATCTTGAAAGCTTGTTCTAAGATTGAGGGTATAAAGAAGGTACTACTTTAGTCCTGGTGAAGAGTCTGAGAAAAGAGTAGGCCAGCCAACGTGTAGCTCTGCTGCTGCTGCTAAGTCACTTCAGTCGTGTCCGACTCTGTGCGACCCCAGAGACGGCAGCCCACCAGGCTCCCCCGTCCCTGGGATTCTCCAGGCAAGAACACTGGAGTGGGTTGCCATTTCCTTATAGAAAGAAAACATTATTGGTATATTATGATGTTTGGGGCTTCCCTGGTAGCTCAGACAGTAAAGAATCTGCTTGCAATGTGGGATACCTCGGTTCAATCCCTGGGTCAGGAAGATTTCCTAGAGAAGGGCATGGCAACCCACTCCAGTATTCTTGCCTGGAGAATTCCATGGACAGAGGAGCCTGGCAGGCTACACTCCGTGGGGTCGCAAAGAATCAGACATGACTTAGTGACTGACACTTTCATTTTATGATGTTTACTCCCTGTGAAATGGATTGGAGCACTGGCTGGAATTTGACAAAAGTAAACCATCACAATACAACAACAGCATCAACTTCTTGCTAACATAGGTCTATTCTGTTGATTCAGTTTGCAAAGTCACATACGTTGGCTAGTTGAAAGTCAGTGATCATAGTTAACTGAAAATTTAAAAATAATACATGGCATGTTGCTGTTTACTGAGACTAATTTTCCTCTTTTATTATCTAAGTCATAAATAGCTTAATGTGCCTCCCAAGAAACTTTGAAAAATCACGACAGAGCTAAAGAAGAACAAGTACAAAAACAAGGAGGTGGTTTATAAGCTATTTCCAGAATTCCAGGTTTGATTCAGACAATGGAAATTAAATAATGTTAACCTGTTTTTAAAACAATATTAAAAGAGAAAATCAATTTCTCTCTGCCGTCATTAACTGTATACTGAATGCAAAACTGTTTTAAACCTGTTTGAGGAAGTCACACATAAAATCGATGGAGGGAACTCTTATGTTCTAGGCTGGTCTGTGTCTAATTGAGTTCTTAGCAAAGCAGAAGTTTTGGTTTTTATTTATGAGATATTCCACTTAGTTATGTATCCATGGGGGCCATCTTAATGACTCTTTGCTCTTGCCCTCTAAGGAAAAGAGGTTTGTTAGTGTCTCTTAGCTTGAGTTATTTCCCTGGAAATTTTTAGTATCTCATAAATTTAGGCTTCAAGTTTCCAATTTTGCCCAAGAATACCAACACCAACCTGAGCTCAAGCCAGGACTTGTCTATATTCCTATTCTCTTTTCCACTTGTCTTTGATAATAACTTGGAAACCTCATGGTGGAAATGAAACTGAAATTAGGATTTAGGAATAAAATATGCCCACTGATACTTTTGCTAAGTTTGTAGTTGTGGGAGAAGTCAGGTTCTGTCATTTGGATTAGATCACTTTATCTCTATACGTAAACAGGTTGGTAGCATCAGATGTTAAGAATTTGTCATTATTTGGCTTATTTTTTTCTTGTAATGTCCAGCCCATGTGTTTTGTTAGGTGGCCACACAATCACAATGGCTCCACTAAACTGAAAGGAAATCTGATTGAACATTTTGCTTTTGAGCAGGGTGATCTTGCATTTGAGATTTAAAATGCATTACATTGCAGGTGTCGACCCAACCCTTGCTAATGCAGAGGAAAGTGCACCCCCATGACAGGAAAAGGAGCTAAAAATGTTTCCTGCTGTGCTTATAGCTCTGTCATCACTGTCCATTATTTTTTATAGATGGATTTATTGGCTGCTTTGCTCCACGACTCTTCTACTAAGCAGTTCTTACCTTAAAAACAACTCAATCATCTACCTGTCCATCACCCATGATGAGTACTGTTGTGTCACAACTAGATGGAAAATTGCTGAATAAAATGCCTCACTTTTAATATTGAACCAAAGGAAGACAATAAAGACTCTGTTTTTATCTATCTTTAAAACTGACAGTGCTAATTCAAACCAGCCTCTACAACAGATACTGCAGCAGCTATGGATGTTTCTAATGAGAGTATAACTCTTTGGGTTGTAGTCCTAATTTGCAACTCTTCTCAAATGCTGGGAGCAGTTATGACTAGAGGAAGTTCATAAGGAATAAGATGTTTTGGCTTGGCTTTCAGAGTTTTAGCTTATTTCATGTTACCTAAAATCATACCTTGAAAACACTGACATGTTTTCAAGTCAGTGAAACATAAGGGACTGGTTTAAGGCTCATTTTTATAAAGTCATTCATGCTACATCCTTTTTGGGTAAAGTTGGAGAAGACTCTTGAGAGTCCCTTGGACTGCAAGGAGATACAACCAGTCCATCCTAAAGGAGACCAGTCCTGGGTGTTCATTGGAAGGACTGATGCTGAAGCTGAAACTCCAATATGTGAAGAGTTGACTCTTTGGAAAAGACCCTCATGCTGGGAAAGATTGAGGGCAGGAGGAGAAGGGGACGACAGAAGATGAGATGGCTGGATGGCATCACCAACTCGATGGACATGGGTTTGGGTGAACTCCAGGAGTTGGTGATGGACAGGGAGGCCTGGCGTGCTGCGGTTCATGGGGTCGCAATGAGTCGGACATGACTGAGCAAATGAACTGAACTGAACTGAAAACATTTAGAGAAAATTGCTGAGAAATGTAGAAGTATATTACCAATAACATTAAAAAGTTGTTTTATTTGTAAAAAACTGGAAAAGTCTCCCATTCTTCTTATTTTTAATCCAGATTACAGATTAGAGAATTTGTATGTGTTATACACTCTTTTTGCAAACCTTATTTTCTGAAAAGGACTTATATGAAGGCTGTGATTATTAGAGTTTTAGACTCTGTGATGACAGCCAGGATTTCCCTGTATACGCTCAGTAATTCTTACATTCACTTTTATCACTGCTTTCCTATTTCCGTGTAGTCCATAGAACTTCGTTGGATATGCTGGATGATATAATCAGAACATACCTCTGATTAGTCAAAGGCTCTGTCAAGTATTTTGTTTGTTCAAACTTGGGGTATTTCTTAGGTTCATAAAGGTTTGGCCAATGTGAATCTTATAACTGACCATAGCTTTTTTGTTGCAATTAGAAATGTAAAAGCCCATCTCTAGAATGTGAGAAAGTCCTTATATGTATTTCAGTCAGTTCAGCTCAGTTCAGTCACTCAGTTGTGTCTGACTCTTTGCAACCCCATGAATCACAGCACACCAGGCCTCCCTGTCAATCACCAGCTCCTGGAGTTTACCCAAATTCATGTCCATCGAGTTGGTGATGGCATCCAGCCAACTCATCCTCTATTGTCCCCTTCTCCTCCTGCCCCCAATCTCTCCCAGCATCAGGGTCTTTTCCAATGAGTCAACTCTTCACAGAGGGTGGCCAAAGTATCGGAGTTTCAGCTTCAGCATCAGTCCTTTCAATGAACACCCAGGACTGATCTCCTTTAGGATGGACTCGTTGGACCTTCTTGCAGTTCAAGTGACTCTCAAGAGTCTTCTCAGCACCACAGTTTAAAAGCATCAATTCTTTAGCACTCAACTTTCTTTATAGTCCCACTCTGACATCCATACATGACCACTGGAAAAACCATAGCCTTGACTAAATGGACCTCTGTTGGCAAAGTAATGTCTCTGCTTTTGAATATGCTATCTAGGTTGATCATAACTTTTCTTCCAAGGACTAAGCATCTTTTAATTTCATGGCTGCAGTTACCATCTGCAGTGATTTTGGAGCCCAGAAAAATAAAGTCTGACACTGTTACCACTGTTTCCCTATCTATTTCCCATGAAGTGATGAGACCAGATGCCATGATTTTCGTTTTCTGAATGTTGAGGTTTAAGCCAACTTTTTCCACTCTCCTCTTTCACTTTCATCAAGAGGCTTTTTAGTTCATCTTCACTTTCTGCCATCAGGGTGGTGTCATCTGCATATCTGAGTTTATAGATATTTCTCCCGGCAAGCTTGATTCCAGCTTGTGCTTCTTCCAGCCCAGCGTTTTTCAGGATATACTCTGCACATAAGTTAAATAAGCAGGGTGACAGTATACAGCCTTGATGTACTCCTTTTCCTATTTGGAACCAGTCTGTTGTTCCATGTCCAGTTCTAACTGTTGCTTCCTGACCTGCATATAGGTTTCCCAAGAGGCAGGTCAGGTGGTTTGTTACACCCATCTCTTTCAGAATTTTCCACAGTTGATTGTGATCCACACAGTTAAAGGATTTGGCATAGTCAATAAAGCAGAAATAGATGTTTTCTGGAACTTTCTTGCCTTTTCCATGATCCAGTGGATGTTGGCAATTTGATCTCTGGTTCCTCTGCCTTTTCTAAAACCAGCTTGAATATCTGGAAGTTCATGGTCCACGTATTGCTAAAGCCTGGCTTGGAGAATTTTGAGCCTTACTTTACTAATGTGTGAGATGAGTGCAATTGTGTGGTAGTTTGAGCAGTCTTTGGCATTGCCTTTCTTTGGGACTGGAATGAAAACTGACCTTTTCCAGACCTATGGCCACTGCTGAATTTTCCAAATGTGCTGCCATATTGAGTGCAGCACTTTCACAGCATCATCTTTCAGGATTTGAAATAGCTCAATTGGAATTCCATCACCTCCACTAGCTTTGTTCGTGTGATGCTTTTTAAGGCCCGCTTGACTTCACATTCCAGGATGTCAGGCTCTAGGTGAGTGATCACACCATCATGATTACCTTGGTCATGAAGATCTCTTTTTGTACATTTCTTCTCTGTATTCTTGCCACCTCTTCTTAATATCTTCTGCCTCTGTTAGGTCCATACCATTTCTGTCCCATGGGCCCATTTTATGAAGCCCATGTTTGCATGAAATATTCCCTTGGTATCTCTAATTTTCTTGAAGAGATCTCTTGTCTTTACTATTCTGTTGTTTTCCTCTATTTCTTTGCATTGATTGCTGAGGGAAACTTTCTTATCTCTTCATGCTATTCTTTGGAACTCTGCATTCAGATGCTTATATCTTTCCTTTTTTCCTTTGCTTTTCGCTTCTCTTCTTTTCTCAGCTATTTGTAAGGCCTCCTCAGACATCCATTTTGCTTTTTTGCATTTCTTTTTCATGGGGATGGTCTTGATCCCTGTCTCCTGTACAATGTCATCAACCTCTGTCCATAGTTCATCAGGCACTCTATCTATCAGATCTAGTCCCTTAAATCTATTTCTCACTTCCACTGTATAGTCATAAGGGATTTGATTNACTTCCACTGTATAGTAATAAGGGATTTGATTTAGGTCATACCTGAATGGTCTAGTGGTTTTCCCTACTTTCTTCAATTTAAGTCTGAATTTGGCAATAAGGAGTTCATGATCTGAGCCACAGTAAGCTCCTGGTCTTATTTTTGCTGACTGTATAGTTTCTCCATCTTTGGCTGCAAAGAATATAATCAATCTGATTTTGGTGTTTATTTTGTGTGTGTGTTTGTCTTTGCTGTACTTTACAGTGTGTATAAGAACAGTCACACACTCATGTACATACATTCACAGACGCACATGTATTGTCTAAGCTTTTCATACAAGAGATGAGTTTTAAGTTTGAACTAGGCAATAAATAATTAATTAATTGGGCCATCCTGGTGGCTCAGATGGTAAAGAATCTGCCTGCAATGTGGGAGGCCTGGATTCGATCCCTGGGTTGGAAAGATCCTCTGAAGGAGGGCATAGAAACCCACTCCAGTATTCTTGCCTGGAGAATCCCCGGGACAGAGGAGCCTGGTAGCTACAGTTAACAGGGTCACAAGGAGCTGGACCATGACTGAGCGACTAAGAACAGCTCTAAAAGACTGTATCTAGCATATTAAAAAGTCCTTATGTTTTTAAATACACCTTAGTGTGACTTCATTTTGTGTGTGTTTGTCTTTGTCTTTACTGCACTTTACAGTGTGTATATGTACACTCACACACTCATATACATACATTCATGGATGCACATGTATTTTTTATATTTTGCATACATGAAATGAATTTCGAGTTTGAAATAGGCAATAAATAATGAATTAATAATGAACTAATTAAAGACTGTGAGGCAAACCAACAGTTCAACTCAAATCACCTTTATGTTTGGATGGTCTTTGTGCTACTGCCATTGTTTAAAATCTCCTGATAGATGGTGCTGGTGGTTTATTTTAGTATGTTAAAAATGGGTCAGATATTCGTTTTTTTTTCCCCCAAATCTCATGGGTTTTGTTTTGTTTAATAGATTCTTTCAAAAAGGTGGGATCTTGCCCTTGGTTTCTAAAGAAATCTTTTGTTAAGCTCAGGCCCGGTAATCACAAACAATGTAGAAGGTAATGGTGCGTGATAGACATAGTTTGCTCTTCTAAGGATTTCAGTTCCACTTCAGTTTTTATATTCAGCAAACGAGAATGCCTTTAAAACCTCTTATCTATACATAAAAGTGAGTATGAAATAGGAAGGAACTGAAAAGTAGCTACAACTACAGAATTCATGATAGAAATATAGAGAACAAGATGGCATTGTTTAAAGAAACAGAAAATGTGTTTTTTATATTTTTGTAGAAAAAATCCTTCCGATTATGATTTGCATTGTCTATGTTTAGCATAGATAATTGAAAGGATGTTTGGCAGTAGTGGTATGCAAATCGGCCTGAGAGGAGGAGAGGCAGTTACTAGACTGTGCTGGTGCCATTACCCCCCCGCCGCACCCGCTGACTCCGTTGCCACTGTGTCTGAAGCCCCCCTTCCTTGTGCTCAAAACACAGGCAGCTCTCTCCAGCTGGTCTGTCACCCTCTCTGACCTCATAGGCCAGGCTTACTACAGACACCCTGCGTGCTTCTGAGTCTCCTTAGTTTTCAACCATACACAGAGTTGTATTGTTGTCTTTGGATTTCAAGGTCCTAATTTAAATCCCTTCACTATCAGAAGTGGATTTTTTATTTTTTTTTTAACAGCAAGGGTAGTTAGACAATAACTCAGTAAAGAGGATCTTACCTAATTTAAGCTACTTATAATTCTTCCCTATTAAAAAAGAGAGAGAAATAAAGGAGGAAAGAGGCAGGGACAAAAGTACTTAGCCCATTATATCCCCTGAGTTAAAATTCAGAGATGAAATCTATCTATCCTCCAATATTCCACTGGATGTGGTAGCCACCCAGTTACTCAGTGAGAAAACAGGAAGATTCTTCTTCTTTTCCTTAGTGTACTCAGCACAGAGTGAGAATCCTATTATCTCTACTATTCCACTGAGACCCTGCACCCACCTTTTCATTATCTGGTTGAAGACTATCCTATGGTAGCATAACAATTATTTTGAGCTGAAGACATTAGAGCTCCTGAAATCCCTTATTTGCCTAAAAGTAGAGCCTCTAAAAAACACAAAAAAACAAAAAAACTCAGTTGTCATGAATTTCCTTCGGGAAGCCACAGGGGACAGTTGATTCTTACCACCTGAGACAAACAATGAGACATCAGCCACACACCTGAAAAAGGACACTGTCACAAAGTTACCATAACTCCTGTCTGTTCTGTGAAGGACTCATTTATCTTATTAAAAAGTCATTTGTTTTCCCATAAGTACTTTTCTTATGCAGCCACCCCTGCTTCTAAGAAACTATTCTTTCCTATAAGTTTTCTTCCCATTCCCTTCACTTATGTGTTCTAACCACCACTTTGAGTCACCATTTCTTGATGAACGTTCTTATGTACATACGTAATTAAAATCTGTCATTTTTCTTGTTAACCTGTGTTCTGTCAATTTAATTTGTAGCCCCCCAAAAAACTCATCCTAAGAGGGTAGAGGAAAAGTTTTTCCTCAGAGACAGGTGTTAGGTAGGTAGAATAGGGAAAAGGAGTCCAAAATGGCGGTGGCTAAAAGACAAGGAAGGGAAAGGGAAGGTCCGAGGACCAGAGTGAAGACTTTAGGTAGAAGAAACAGCACTCCTGGCTAAGCCCAATTTGCATAGGGCAGGACCAGGTGGAAGAAAAAACGTATAAAAGGAGGAGCCAACGTGCTCTCTCTCTCTCTCTTCCTCTCTCTCTCCCCCTCTCCCATGCGCTCCTCCACTCTCTTCCCTTCAAATCTTTGGATTGGCATGCCCTACGCTTTGAGGATGGATTCTCCTGCTATCTTCTAAATAAAATAGAGCTGTAACACTGACTTGCCTAAGAGCTGTAACACAGTTTGTCCAAGACCCAAGAGCTGTGGCACGCCGAGGGCTCTAATGTCCGTTGCTCCAAATCTTTGTTGTGACGAGATAAAGAACCGGGGAACATACACTGGCATGACAACAGGGTTTTATGCTTATGCTTAACAACTTTAGCAAAAGTTCTCTCGCTTTATTTTAAGGTGGTTTCCAAAGGTTAGTGTATTATAGAATTTCATCCATGTGTATTTTAAAACATAAGATCATAACATGTAAATCATATGTATATGTAAATTTATGCCATGTAATTTTTGCATATGTCCATTCATATAAACCCATTATTTCTGAGATCCTCCTAAAACAAAAGGAATCATGGGAAAATGTTGTCTTTAGTAAAAATCATAAACTCTGGTAAAAGAGGATTTTCCTCAAATCCTTTCTTACTACAGAATCCAGTGATTTAAAAGGCAAATACATTTTTATAATGTATTTAAAAACTAAATTCCAGTTCATATTACCAAATAATGTTTGATTTGGTACTTTCTTCCCTTCCATTTTTTTAATAGCTTGATGCCAAAGGAAAAGACAGAAATTTGGCCCTCTTTTTAATTCCTTTCTTATCATCTGTTTGTTTTAGACCCTGGGTGGCTAATTTATGGATAGTGATAAAAAACACAACACCCATGCAACATCTAGCAAAGAACATATGGAAACAGATACATAAAAATCTGGACTTAAAGCAAAAGAAAGATTGACACTGCCCTATCTAAAGTATTCTTCGTTCTGCAATAAAATGCTCTATAGGAGTCTTTCTTTTTAGTAAAATGTCTAGTCATATAGTTCCCCTATATAAATAGTCTGCAGGATATTGCCAAGGCATTTTACATGGCATTCAAGCTTAATTATTTGTCTTCATCTATTCCTTTACAGTTCCATCATAATACATATCACATTTTATTATTATTTGTTTTCTTTTCTGTACTCTTGATTAAATTAATATCACATAAAACAAGAACATTTTATGTCACTATACCCCAAAACTAACACCAAATATATCTGTATGCCAGCACCTAACTCTTATGTTTAGCACACAGCAGGTACTCAATACATGTGTGCTGAATGAATTCCCATTTGGAATGCCTCCTCTGATCTTTCTGCCTGCTTTGCTTTTATACTGTCATTAATATTAAATTCAGAAAATTATCTTTGTTTGGCTAACCTGGTCTCACAGGCTGAATTCATTTCAGTTCAGTTCAGTCACTCAGTCATGTCCGACACTTTGCAACCCCATGAATTGCAGCACGCCAGGCCTCCCTGTCCATCACCAACTCCTGGAGTTCACTCAAACTCATGTCCATTGAGTCGGTGATGCCATCCAGCCATCTTATCCTCTCTCGTCCCCTTTTCCTCCTGCCCCCAATCCCTCCCAGAATCAGAGTCTTTTCCAATGAGTCAAATCTTCGCATGAGGTGGCCAAAGTACTGGAGTTTCAGCTTTAGCATCATTCCTTCCAAAGAACTACCCAGGACCGATCTCCTTTAGAACGGACTGGTTGGATCTCCTTGCACAGGCTGAATTAATTACACACTAATCTATGTCCCTGAAGCACTCTCGTCATACCACCAGTATCACATTGAAACATGTTTTGTTTATTTCTATATATACTTTTTGGTAAAAACCAGGTCTAACTCATTTTTATTGCTCAGAATTCTGCATTGTGTCTATCAGAAAAGACCCCCTGAATGTCTATGAAATGGATAAAGTAGCAGCTTCAGTGGTGGGAAATATACAAGGTTTCATTTCCCTGGGCTATGGGTGGAACTGCGTCCCCTAAAATAATGTGTTGATGTCCTGAATCCCAGATCTCAAAATGTGACCTTATTGGGAATTAAGGTCGTTGCAGATGTAACTAGTTAAAGTGAGATCATGCTGGAGGAGGGTAGGCTAGTGTCCTTATAAGAAGAAGAAAGACAGACACAGAAGGAGGAAGGCCATAATGACAGGGCTAAAGATTGGAGTTATATTCCTATAACCTGAGGAGCACCTGGCTTTACCAGAGACAAGGAAGATCCTCCCCTAGTGGTTCTGAAGGAAGCACGGTACTGTCAACACCTTGATTTCAGACCTCTAGTGTCCAGAACTGAGAGAGAATAAATGTATGCAGATTTAAGCCACCTAGACTGTGGTGCTTTGTGACGACAATCCTAGGAAACCAAATACCAGTATGTTTAAATGGTCTTATCTATGTTACTCACGGTACATTCTCTGTCATTTAGTCGTGTCTGACTCTTTGTGACCGCATGGACTGGAGCTCGCCGGGCTGCCCTTTCCATGGGATTTCCCAGGCAAGAATACTGGAGTGGGTTGCCATTTCCTTCTTCAGGGGATCTTCCCGACCCAGGGATGGAACCCATGTCTCTCACTTCTGTACTGGCAGGCAGATTCTTTACCACTGTATGTTACTCAGGGTTATCCCTAAAATGGAATTAGCTTTAGGCAAGAAAATAAAAGCATTTTTTTAAACTTATGGATTGCCTCAGTTCTGTAAGGTGTTAACAGTCTCCCAACATGGTATCCGTCTGAAATGTGAACTCTTTGAAATGAACAATCAAATGAATGAACGTGTATTTACAAGTTAATGGGTAATAGTAACATATGGAATGTGACACCCTATGGTTCCAAATGTCTCAAAATTGGGAGCAAACTGTCTTTAAAACCCTAAAAGAGCAATAACGAGTTTTTACTTAGAATCTGTCGTGATGGGAAGACACAAAATAAAAGAGAATAGATTCATCTATCCATTTATTCATTCATTTACTATCATCTATTCATCCATTTACCCATCATCTAGTCATTCATTTACTCATCATCCCCCATTTTGGGAATGCAGTAGTGGACAATAAAATGAAGTTTCTTTCTCCTGGAGATTATATTTTATTGGGGAATAGTAGAAAAAACCAACATATAGTTTACATTAACTGATCCTATGAAACAAAGGAGGCGGATAAGAAAATAGGGAATACTGAAGGGAGGTCACCCCTTTAGTTGGGGTTGTCAGATGGGTTTATTTGATTAGATAGCATTTCGATGGAATGAGGGAAAGAGCCATACATGTGGATCTATAGCGATATATATGTATATATCAACTCCAACACTTTGGCCACCTGATGCGAAGAGCCAACTCATTGGAAAAGACCCTGATGCTTGGAAACATTGCAGGCAGGAAGAGAAGGGGGTGACAGAGGATGAAATGGTTGAATAACATCAAAAACTCAATGGATATGAGTTTGAGAAAATCAGGGAGATGGTAAAGGACAGGGAAGCCTCAGTTCAGTTCAGTCATGAAGTTGTGTCCAACTCTTTGTGACGCCATGGACTGGAGCATGCCAGGCTTCCCTGTTCATCATCAAGTCCCACAGCTTACTCAAACTCATGTCCATCGAGTCAGTGATGCCATCCAACCATCTCATCCTCTGTTGTCCCCCTCTCCTCCCACCTTCAATCTCAGCATCAGGGTATTTTCCAATGAGTCAGTTCCTCACATCAGGTGGCCAAAGTATTGGAGTGTCAGCTTCAGCATCAGTCCTTCCAGTGAATATTCAGGACTGATTTCCTTTAAGATGGACTGGTTGGATCTCCTTGCAGTCCAAGGGACTCTTCTCTAACACCACAGTTCAAAAGCATCAATTCTTTGATGCTTAGCCTTCTTTATAGTCCAACTCTCACGTCTATACATTACTACTGGAAAAACCATAGCTTTGACTAGACAGACCTTTGTTGACAAAATAATGCCTCTGCTTTTTAACATGCTGTCTAGGCTGGTCATAGCTTGTCTTCCAAGGAGCAAGTGTCTTTTAATTTCATGGCTGCAGTCACCATCTGCAGTGATTTTGGAGCCCCCCAAAATAAAGTCTCTCACTGTTTCCACTGTTTCCCCATCCACTTGCCATGAAGTGATGGGACCAGATGCCATGATCTTGGTTTTCTGAATGTTGAGTTCTAAGCAAAGTTTTTCATTCTCCTCTTTCACTTTCATCAAGATGCTCTTTAGTTCTTCTTCGCTTTCTGCCATAAGGGTGGTGTCATCTGCATACCTGAGGTTATTGATATTTCTCCTGGCAATCTTGATTCCAGCTTGGGCTTCCTTCAGCCTAGCGTTTCTCATTCTGTACTCTACATATAAGTTAAATAAGCAGGATAACAATATACATCCTTGATGTGCTCCTTTCCTGATTTGGAACCAGTCTGTTGTTCCATGTCTAGTTCTAATGGTTGCTTCTTGAACTGCATACAGATTTCTCAGGAGGCAGGTCAGGTGGTCTGGTATGTCCATCTTTTTAAGAATTTTCCATAGTTTTTTGTGAATCACACAGTTAAAGGCTTTGGCCTAGTCAATAAAGCAGAAGTAGATGTTCTTCTGGAACTCTCTTGCTTCTTCAGTGATTCAATAGATATTGGCAATTTTATCTCCAGTTCTTCTGCCTTTTCTAAGGCAGGGAAGCCTGGTGTGCTACAATCCATGGGGTTGCAAAGAGTCGGACACAACTTAGGAACTGAACCAGAAAAACAAATAGAGATATATACATATATATCAGGGCCTTCCCTGGTAGCCCAGCTGGTAAAGAATTCACCTGCACTGCAGGAGACCCCAGTTCTATTCCTGGGTTGGGAAGATCCCCTGGAGAAAGGAGAGGCTACCCACTCCAGTATTCTTGGGCTTCCCTGGTGGCTCAGATGGTAAAGAATCAGCCTGCAATGCAAGAGACCTGGGTTCAGTCCCTGGGTTGGGAAAATCCCTGGAGGAGGGCATGGCTACCCACTCTAGTATTCTTGCCTGGAGAATCCCATGGACAGAAGAGCCTGGTGGGCTATAGTCTATGGGGTTGAAAAGAGTCAGACATGACTGAAGTGGCTTAGCACAGCACAGTATGATTTAATACAGGAATTCAAGTGTCTCTCTGGCTGCTGTGTGCAGAATACATCACAGGGTGAACAATGATAGAAGCTGACAGGCTAGTTAGATGGAGACTGCTGGAATTTATTTGAAATGTCTCAGTGACCTGAAGTAGTATAAGTGCTCGGAGTCTGGCTATGCCCTGAGAATGGAATCAAATACTTGCAGATGGACTATACCGGTAGACCTGAAAAAACTTTTGTCAGGCAAATAAACATCACGATGAAGAAGAGAATAGTGAAGTTGGGAGTGGAAGGGACAGCACTCCACTCTTATCAGAAAGCATGAAGGCTTAAGGAAAGAGTACATGCTTCAGGAATTGGGGAATCCTTTGGAAGAAGAGGAGAAGAAAAGCAAATGATAAGGGAGACTTCAGAGCTCAAGGCAACCCAGATTATATAGGATTGTTGTTATATTATAAAGGTTGGAGTTTATCCTGAATGTGGAAAGGAGTTTGAAGGTTTTTTGGAAAGGAGTGAGGCAGTATTATATTTATAGTGTAGGATGCTAATGCTTACAATGGAATGGAGAACAGATTGAGAAAGGGGAGGGATTAAAGGTGGAAACCAGGTTGGAGATTTTGCAGTATCTCGTCTAAGAGATGATGGTGGCAATAGCACTAGAAATAAGAAGGATTAGATAGACAAAAATACTTATGAATAAAAATGGCTAGACTGAACCATTAGTTGAATAGAGGAGGTGAGGGAGAGAGAGACAACAAGGGTAACTCCAAATTTTATGACTTGGGTAATTGATTAGTGGTGGACCATTCCCAGGTTTGTTGTCGTGTCCTCTTCCAGGGGATCTTCCCAACCCAGGGATCAAACCCAGGTCTCCAGGATTGCAGGAGGATTCTTTACTATTTGAGACACCAAGAAAGCCAAAGAATACTGGAGTGGGTACCCTATCGCTTCTCTAGGGGATTTTCCTGACCCTGGAATCGAACTCGGGTCTCCTGTATTGCAGGGAATTCTTTATCAGCTAAGCTACCAGGGAAGCCCCTCTAAAAGACACAAACATAAAACTCCTAGGGCCTGATAGCAGAGGCAGAGACCAATGAAGATTGCTCACTGCCTGGGTACACCAAGAATGTCAAGTTCTAAAGCCCTAGCCTCATGTGATAATTTGCTTCACAGTGGTGATGTGGCAACAAGTAAAGGACCAGTGTGCCCAGAGTTCTGTGTTTCTCTGACCTGGCAAGCCTCTCTTTTTCTGTGGGTGATCAAGAACACCAAATTTTGAGCACTCCTTATCATGAGAACAAGGAAGAAATTGGGAACCTTGGCTATCACTAGTATCCTTTGCACTTCTTTCTGTGGCTTCATGAATAAACCATAGAAAAGTGCAGGCTAAGCCAAGTCATCACCATCTCTAAGCTTTCAGTCATCTCCAGATAGCTCCATGAATGGATGGTGGTGACATTAATTACATTTGTGAATAATAAAGGAGAAATATATTGTGGTGGTGGAGGGTAGAAAAGACAAGAAATCCAAGAAGAGACTTCCTGGGTCTGTAATTCAAGTTTAAAACCTGTGTTTAGAGCCCTTAAATTAGGTCTGATGTCAACCATAGATATGGATGCCATTAGGGAACACAGGAGATCCTGGAAAGAGGCCAAAATAAGGAGATGAAGAGTCAGGGAGTAAGTTTAAGAAGCATCAGAATATAAACTATAGTCAGTGGGAAGTTGTTATATAACATGAGGAGCCTAGACTAGCTCTCTGNCCACCAATTAAAAAATAAAGAAATAAAAAGAAAGCACACCATTCTAGAAGAGACTGAACTGCTGGCAAGAGAGTAAAACAAGGAGAAAGTGGATCTTGGAACCCAAGGGAGAAGGGATATTTATAGGGAGGTAAAGAATGAAAACTTTCCACTGAATTTAATAACAAAGGGGTCAAAGATGGTTAGGTGATAGTGAGGTAGAGAAATCAGATCTCAATGGATAATTAAATGGCAGGTTAGGCACTGGTGACAGCACATGGTTAGCATTATTTCTGATATACAGGTTTTTTGGTGAACGAGAGATCAGATGATGGCTGGAGGAGAATGTTAAATAAAAGATTTATTATGTTAAACTGAGGCATATTAAACTTTTTAAGAATTTATTTGAGCAGAAATCAATTTGAATAGAGCAGCATCGAATCTGCTGGACAAGAACAACAAGGAAGTTTAATATTAGGCAAAAAAAGAGCAGATTGGTTACTTCAAGATTGCTTTCCTTTCGGGGACGGCAGGTAATCAGGAAGATTACCTAACCAGTGCTAAGCAGGCAATTCCTGACTGACTGATTTAAGATTCCATTTCTGGAAGAGCTGAAACTGTAATTAAGTCTGTTTGGTGATATGTGTGAAAGTCACTTAGTCATGTCCGAGTCTTTGTGACCCCATATACTGTAGCCTGCCAGCCTCCTCTGGAGTGGGTAGCCAATCCCTTCTCCAAGGGATTTTCCTGATCCAGGGATCAAACCTGGTCTCTTGCATCACAGGCAGACTCTAATATCTGAGCCACCAGGGAAGCCTGTTTGGTGGCATAGGGCTCAGCATAAGGGACTCCATTTGGAGTCTGTTGTCTTCTTTTTTAACAATTATGTGTAGCAGATTTGTAGAATGCTAGTATGTTTCAGAAGAAAAGCAAGTCTTAAGCAAGTTTTTAGAGGCTTCATTTGAACATACAACAGATACATCTGAAATAAGCGATAGAGTGAGGCACTGGAGAGAGCAGATGTCCCCATTATTCTAAGGCTTAGATTTTGCCTAGTGAGTTTTCTGGAAGAGTGTTAGAAGTTATTTTTGGGAGAGTGGTTTATGTAGCAGTTTAAGTAAATCAAGTCCAGGCTACCTGGAGTTGAAACCAGGAATGGGCTAACTCGTTAAAATCATGCCTTCATCCTCCCAAGAGCTGGGACGTTAAAGTAAGGAAATGGTAATGTGGCACATAGTGAATATCCCATCAATGCTGGTTCTCTTCTGAATAATCTGAAAAAAAAAATTTATATATATATATAAGAACATGAGACCTCCAAATGTGTCAAAATTAGAGAGCTCATTATCAGCTCTAAGAAAACTTGTCTCCAATAGGACACTGCAGAAACTGGGCAGTAGTCTTAACAAAGGCGTCAGTCATTCTGTCTCTCTGTGCACCTCAATAAAGGAAGGAGCTTGAGGAAATCCACGGCACAATGGCACCTGATTCACACGGCTCATCAAAAGTCCATGAAATGCTGCACTCCTGAGTTTTGTCGAATAGATTCTATAAATGCTAGACTCAGGAGAAAAAGAACTGCTAGAAATATATCTAGTGATCTCTGAGATAAATGCAGCCGACCAGCTCTCTGACTGATCTCACTCTTACTCCTATTTCAAGGCAAATGCTTCTAAATATAGACCCATTCACACTCAACAAAGAATTCCTATGATCACGTATGGGTTTTAAAATATGCTTTAAATTTTTTCACTTATCTTTATTTTTCATACTTTCTTTTTTTCCCTTTGCACTTTTCCACAATGCTTTGAAGAATGAGCCTGTGTTGAAAGAGTCTAGATTTCAAATAATCCCTCTCTAGCACCTTTCGGTTCAGTATTACTTTTCTCTCTTAAGCTGTCCTCTCCCAGCCCTCTAGATGACTGACCTCCTTTCAGGCAGAGAGCCTTGGCAAGTGCACCTTTTAGGTCATCATTAGTTATTTCAAAGATTTTACAGAGGAATGATAAAGAAAATTATTACTTGAAGAACTTGGTTGGGCTGTGCGGTTTTTTTTTTTTTTTTTTTTGGCTTTCACAAGTACCCATTGGTAAAATGAAGACTTCAAAGGGCCTTCATTAGGGCCTTAGAAAGAAACCGTGGGAAAGTTAATTACCTGGAGCCAAAAATCCTATTTTCCCTTTAACAACCCAGGGCTGCACTTTACAGGCAATCAAATGGAGTGATGTTTGGCAAACAGTCAGCCTTTCTTGAAATGCAGAGTGTAATTAGATGCTCTCCTGTCTGTCATTAAAGACAAATTGTTTGTAAATGGTTAACATTTGAGTACTGCACTGTGTCTTCAACCTTTATCATAATTATATTTCCTATATCGACTGAAATATTCTAAACTGAGAAATGGGCGCTTATTGCAAGGTTAATTGCTTGATAATAAATTACTGTTGCTCTTAAGAATACTCACATTATTTATTTATTTTGCCTTCATTTTCTTTAGAGGTTTTGACACTTGCATTTTAAATATACTCAGAAGAAGTCTTCTGTGAAAAGAATCATCCATCCCCTGATAGTAGCTAATTTTGTTCCTAATTGGGGCTCTGAACCATTCAGAGAAAAAAAATCTCAACCCTGTCCAAAACCAACTGGCTTGAAAGAAACTCAGATGTCATTAGGGTTGTCAGTGCTCCCTGATGGGAGAGATGGGTGAATAAAGTATTTTTGACTTGCAGAGAATGCTGTGATTGTAATGTCATCAGCTTCTCCCATGCTTGACAGCAGTTTACCTCATTATATTGTATCTTGTAAGTATTCAAAGCACTTTTCTAAACTGTTTATTCAACTACACTATTCTTATTCAATCACTAGGCCCCTTACATAAAACTAGGAAATTAGGACAAAAGGATATAAGAGTCAGCTTCCTCAACTTCCCCAATTTAGACTCCTCTGCTGGAGAAGGCAATGGAAACCCACTCCAGTACTCTTGCCTGGAAAATCCCATGGACAGAGGAGCCTGGTAGGCTCTAGTCCATGGGGTCGCTGAGAGTCGGACGTGACTGAGCGACTTCACTTTCACTTTTCACTTTCATGCATTGGAGAAGGAAATGGTAACCCACTCCAGTGTTCTTGCCTGGATAATCCCAGGGACGGGGGAGCCTGGTGGGCTGCTGTCTCTGGGGTCACACAGAGTCGGACATGACTGAAGCGACTTAGCAGCAGCAGCAGCATCTTTCAAATGATAAGTTTTCAAGCTGGCACTTGGGTTTATTTCATCAGTACTATTTCAGTACTTTCATCTTAAGAACTGAATCTAGGAGGGTTGATGAGTAGATTTTTGTACAAAATTCTGAAGAAAATTATTTGCATATGTTCCTGGTTACAAAATTGGAGAAGGCAATGGCACCCCACTCCAGTACTCTTGCCTGGAAAATCCCATGTACGGAGGAGCCTGGTAGGCTGCAGTCCATGGGTTCGCTAAGAGTCAGACACAACTGAGCGACTTCACTTTCACTTTCATGCACTGGAGAAGGAAATGGCAACCCACTCCAGTGTTCTTGCCTGGAGAATCCCATGGATGGGAGCCTGGTGGGCTGCTGTCTATAGGGTCTCACAGAGTCGGACACGACTGAAGGGACTTAGCAGCAGCAGCAGCAGCTGGTTACAAAATTCAGAGTTGCTGTTTCTAAGTGGTTTGTTCTGCTTCTCAGTTGCTAAGTTGTGTCCAGCTCTTTGCGAGCCCATGGACTGCAGCACGCCAGGCTCCTCTGTCCTCCACTGTCTCCTGGAGTTTGCTCAGATTCCTGTCCATGGAGTCGGTGATGTAATCTAAGGATATCACCCTCTGCCTTTTGCTTTCAATCTTTCCCATTATCAGACTCTTTTCCACTGACTTGGCTCTTAGCATCAGGTGGTCAAAGTATTGGAGCTTGAGCTTTCAGCACCAGTCTTTCCAATGATATTCAGAGTTGATTTCCTTTAAGATTGACTGGCTTGATCTCTTTGCTGTCAAAGGAGCTCTCAAGAGTCTTCCCCAGCACCACAATTTGAAAGCATCAGTTCTTTGGCACTCAGCCTTCTTTATGGTCCAACTCTCACATTTGTACTTGACTACTTGGAAAATCATAGCTTTGACTAGGTAGACCTTTGTTGGCAAAGTGATGTCTCTGCTTTTTAATGTGCTATCTAGGTTTGTCATAGCTTTTCTTTCAAGGAATAAACATCTTTTAATGCCATGGCTGCAGTCACCATCTGCAGTGATTTGGAGCCTAAGAAAATAAAATCTGTCACTGCTTTTACTTTATTCCCTTCTATTGCCATGAAGTGATGGCACTAGATGTCATGATCTTACTTTTTTGAATGTTGATTTTCAAGACAGATTTTTCACCCTCATCACGAGGCTCTTTAGTTCCTCTTCAGTTTCTGCCGTTAAAGCAGTATGTATCATCTGCATATCTGAGATTACTGATGTTTCTCCTGGCAATCTTGATTCCACCTAGTGACTCATTCAGCCCAGCATTTCACAGGACATACTCTGCATATAAGTTAAATAGACAGGCAACTATAAACAGCCTTGTTGTACTTCTTTCCCAATTTGGGACCAGTCAGTTTTTCCATGTTCAATTCTGTTGTATTTCTTGACCCACATACAGGTATCTCAGGAGACAGGTAAGGTGGTCTGGTATTCCCATCTCATTAAGAATTTTCCACAGTTTGTTGTGATCCACACAGTCAATGGTTTTAGCATAATCAATGAAGCAGAAGTAGATGTTTTTCTGGAATTCCCTTGCTTTCTCTAAGATCCAACAAAATGTTGCCAATTTGATCTCTGGTTCCTCTCCCTCTTCAAAACCCAGGTTGTATATCTGGAAGTTCTCAATTTATATACTGCTGAAGCCTAGCTTGAATGATTTTGAGAATAACCTTACTAGCATGTGAAATGAGCCCAACTATACTGTAGTTTGAACATTCTTTTGTACTGCCCTTGTTTGAGATTGGAATGAACACTCAGCTTTTCCAGTCCTCTGGTCACTGCTGAGTGTTTCAAATTTGCTGACATATTGAGTGCAGCACTTTAACATCATTAACTTTTAGGATTTTAAATAGCTCACCTGGAATTCTATCACATCCACTAGCTTTGTTTATAGTAATTCTTCCTAAGGCCCACCTGACTTCATACTCCAGGATATCTGGCTCTAGGTGAGTGACCACACCATCATGGTTATCCAGGTCATTAAGATCTTTTTCATATAGTTCTTCTATGCATTCTTGCCACCTCTTCTTAATCTCTGCTGCTACTGTTAAGGCAATTTATTATGCCCATCCTTGCATCCTTGATATCTCCAGTTTTCTTGAAGAGATCTCCAGTCTTTTGCATTCTTTTTTTTTTTTTCTATATTTCTTTGCATTGTTCATTGAAGAAGACCTTCTTATCTCTCCTTGCTCTTCTCTGGAACTCTACATTCAGTTGGGTACATCTTTCCCTTTCTCCTTTGCCTTTCATTTCTCTTCTTTCCTAAGCTATGTGTAAAGTCTCCTCAGACAACCACTTTGACTTCTTACATTTCTTTTTCTTTGGGATGGTTTTGGCCATAACCTTCTATACAGTGCTTTGAGCTTTGGTCCATAGATCTTGAGGCACACTGTCTACCAGATCTAATCCCTTGTATCTATTTGTCACCACTGTATAAAAATAAAGGATTTGATTTAGGTCATAGCTGAATGACCTAATGATTTTCCCTGGTGTGCTGAGTGCAAAGTCACTTCAGTTGTGTCTGACTCTTCACAACCCTATGGACCATAACCCGCCAGGCTCCTCTGTCCATGGCATTCTCCAGACAAGAATACTGGAGTGGGTTGCCATGCCCTCCTCTGGGGGATCTTTCCAAACCAGGGACGGGACCTGCGTCTCTTACGTCTCCTGCATGGCCAAGTGGGATCTTTACCGCTAGTGCCAATGGTTTTCCCTTTTTTTTAATTTAAGCATAATTTTTGCAATAAGGAGTTCACGATCTAAGCCACAGTCATCTCCAGGTCTTGTTTTTGCTGACTGTATAAAGCTTCTCCATCTCTGGAGAATGCAAAGAATACAACGAATCTCATTTCGGCATTGACCACCTGGTGATATCCATGTGTAGTGTCATCTTTTGTGTTGGCAAAGGGTGTTTGCTATGACCAGAGTGTTCTCTTGACCAAACTCTGTTAGACTTTGCCCTGCTTCAGCTGTATTCTAAGGCCAAACTTACCTGTTACTCCAGGTATCTCTTGTCTATTATTGCATTCCAATCCCTTATGACGAAAGGGACATCTATGTTTGGTGTTAGTTCTAGAAGGTCTTGTAGGTCTTCATAGAACTGGTCAACTTCAACTTCTTCAGCATCAGCTTTTGGGGCATAGACTTGGATTACTGTGATGTTGAATGTTTAGTCTTGGAAACAAACCGAGATCATTCTGTCATTTTTGAGGTTACACTGAAGTACTGCATTTCAAACTCTTATTTTCACTATGCAGGCTACCCCATTTCTTCTAAGGAATTCTTGCCAACAGTAGTAGATACAATGGTTATCTGAATTAAATTCACTCAGTCTGATCCATTTTACTTCACTGATTCCTAAGATGTGGATGTTCACTCTTGCCATCTCCTGCTTGACCATGTCTGATTTACCTTGATTCATGGACCTAACATTCCAGATTCCTATACAATGTTTTTCTTTGCAGCACTGGACTTTACTTTCACCACCAGACACATCCACAACTGAGCATTGTTTCTGCTTTGGCTCAGCTTTTTCATTCTATCTGGAGCTATTAGTATATAATTGCCCTCTTCTTTTTCCCAGAGGCATATTGGACACCTTTTGACCTGAGGGGCTCATCTTCTGGTGTTATATCTTTTTGCCTTTTCATACTGTTTATGGGGTTATCATGATAAGACTACTGGAGTGGTTTGCCATTCCCTGCAACAGTGGACCAAGTTTTGTCAGAACTCTTCCATATGACCTGTTCATATTGGGTGGCTTTGCACGGCATGCCTCATAGTTAATTTGAGTTATGCAAGCCCCTTCACCTCAACAAGGCTGTGACCCATGAAGGGGTTCTAAGTGGTAATTATCATCATTAAAATGGAATATTTTAAATGCAGATGTCAAGTCTATTTTAGGATATCAGTAGAACCAAATGTTCATTTCACTATTGTCTGTCCAGTAAAACCTCTATTTACTAATAAATGATAAACTCTAAAACAATAACTTGTGTATGTGTTCACTCAGTTATGTCTGACTCTTTGTGACCCCATGGACTGTAGCCCACCAGGCTCGTTTGTCCAAGGACAGGCAAGAATACTGGAATGGTTAGCCATTTCCTACTCCAGGGGATCTTCCCCACCCAGGGACTGAACCTGAATCTCTTGCATCTCCTGCATTGGTAGGTAGATGCTTTACCTAGTATGCCACCTGGGACACCACCATAAAACAATAATTTAGCCACTAGTTATTTAGAAGTTACTTTATGATTAAAGAGTATGCTATCTCCTTCAGTATATTTTTCATTTAATTTTCATAATAATCTGCTTCCCTTGTAGCTCAGTTGGTAAAGAATCTGCGTACAGTGCAGGAGACCCAGGTTTGATTCCTGGGTCAGGAAGATTCCCTGGAGAAGGAAATGGCAACCCACTCCAGTATTCTTACCGGGAGAATCCCATGGACAGAGGAGCCTGGCAGGCTACAGACCACGGGGTCTCAAGAGTTGGACATGACTTGGCGACTAAACCACCACTACCACCTATGAAATAGATTGTATTACTTCCCTTTTATAAATGAACAAACTGAGTTTTGGAAATATTATATTCCCATAACTAGTAAATGACAGAGCCAGAGATCTGAGCAATATTACTGTTTTCAAAGCCATGTTCTTTCAAGTGACAATTTTCTAATAACCTGAGCATTATATGCTATTATTTTCTACCTTGTCAAAAACAACATTATAAATACAATATTGAAGGCTCTTGACAGACTAAATATAGGAAACTAAGTAAAAACTTTGTTCACAAGATGAATCTTAACTGCATCATCTATATTTAATGTATGTCCTGAACTTACAGTAAAAGTCTAGAGTGTGGTCTGCAAACTACAAACCCCTAGTTGATGACTGTTTTTGTGAAGAAACTTTGATCAGAACATAGCCATTTCCATTCACTCGCATACTGTCTATGACTGCCTTTGTTATAAAACTATGAAGGGTCCTAGAATTTAGGATTGTGGCATAAGGATTATATAGAGCTGAAGACATTTGAGAATCAATGGATAAAGGAAGAGGCTTTCTCTGAACTCCCTTTATCTGCTTAAAAGTAGAGTCTCCCCAAAGAATTCAACTGTCATAAAATCCCTCTCTGTAGTTTTACAACCAGGGAAGATTGACTCCTATCACTAGAAAGAAGTCAGCAATGGGAATAAGAAATAACCAGAAATTGTCACAAAACTATCATATCTCCTATCTATTCACCTAAGGGCCCATTGATCTTTCCTAAAAGTCACTTGTTTTCCCACAAGTGCCCTCTCTCCTCCACCTCTTTGCCTATTGAGATGGTATGTAAATCCCCAATTCTGTCTCTCTCTCTCTGAGACATATTTTTTGTTTTTTCTAAGCATGTGAGTAAACTTATTTTCTCTCTTGCTAATTTGTCTTGTGCCAGTTTAAGTCACAGGGGTCCACATGATAAACCTAAGAAGGTTGAGGAGTTTCTCCTCCCTGATGACCGCAATGTCAAGTTGCAACAGAGACTCTATGGCCTACAAAGCATAAAATATTTTCTATCTGGTATTTAAGAGTATGTTTGCTGATCCTGGTGAGCCTGAATGATTATTCAGAAATGGAATAGAGAACTTCACAACATTTCAGCCAACTTCACAGTGAACCTGAAGCTTATGTGAAAAGGCACAGCCATATTATCTATTGACAAATAATCATATATCAAATAATCACAAATGATCATGATGAAGGAAATATATAAATTTGTTTGCTGCCATGTTGCTTGTGGGGTCACCAGCAATGAGAACCTAGGAAACTATTTCTTGTCCTAAAGGTTATTGTATAGTTGTAAAAATTTTTATCAACTGTATCTAGTTTGGATTCCACTCAGATAATATAGTGTGTGGTATGTATGTACCACAATAAATATTCAAATACAAATAATCTCAAAAATGACTGTTGTTTAATTTCTATTTTTAAATTTTTATAGTTTCATTATCTAGTAATACAGCTATGCCTGATTCCTCTTCTGTGAATTTTCTGTTCAAATTTTATTGATATTCTCATAAATATTTATAAACACTAGATATACATGAGTATTTGCTTTTAATACTATATTGAATAAAAGAAGTGACAGTGGGCATCTTTGTTTTGTTCCTAATCTTTGAGGAAATGCTTCCCACTATTTACCATTGAGTATGATGTTGGCTGTAGATCTGTCATGAAAGTGAAAGTTGCTCAGTCGTGTCCGACTCTGCCATTCCATGGACTGTGGCCTGTGTCCATGGAATTCTTTAGGCCAGAATATTGGAGTGGTTTGCTGTACCCTTCTTCAGGGGATCTTCCCAAAGCAGGGATGAAACCCTAGTCTCCCATGTTGCAGGCAGATTCTTTAGTGTCTGAGCCACCAGGGAAGCCCAAGAATACTGGAGTGGGTAGCCGATTCCTTCTCCAGAAGATCATCCCGACCCAGAAATTGAACCAGGATCTCCTGCACTGCAGGTGGATTCTTTACCAGCTGAGCTACCGGGGAAACCCCAGATCTGTCATATATGGCCTTTATTATGTTGAGGTATGTTCCCTCTATACCCACTTTGTTGAGAACTTTTATTATAAATAAATTTTGAATTTTGTCGAAAGCCTTTCTGCATCTTTTGAGAAGATCACATGATTTTTATTCTTCAGTTTGTTAATGTGGTATATCACATGTATTGATTTGTGGATATCGAAACTTCCTTGCACTCATGATATAAGTCCAGCTTGATCATGGCATATTATCCTTTTAATGCCTTTGTGAGTATGATTTGCTAGTACTTTGCTTAGGATTATGGATCTATGTGCATCACTGATATTGGACTGAAACTTTACTATGCTGTCTTTTTCTGGTTTTGGTATCAGGGTTATGCTGGCCTCAAAGAATGAGTTTGGAAGCATTCCTTCCTCTTAAATTCCTTAGAATAGTTTGAGAAAAGTAGGTGTTAACTTGTTTTTAACTATTTGGTAGTATTCACCTCTGAAGCTCTCTGTTCCTGAACTTCTGTTTGTTGGGAGTCGTGCATTTTGTTTGTTGGTTTTTTTAAATGCAGATTCAATGTCATTACTGGTAATCAGTCTATTCATATTTTCTAATTCTGCATGATTCAGTCTTTTTAAATTGTTAATTTCTAGAGATTTATCCATGTCTTCTAAGGTTGTCCATTTTATTGACATGTAATGGTTTATGGTACTCTCTGTGAGCTTCCCAGGTAGTACAGGGGTAAAGAATCAACCTGCCATTGCAGGAGGTGCCAGAGATGTGGGTTTGATACCTGGATCTGGAAGATCCCCTGGAGAAGGAAATGGCAACCCACTCCAGTACTCTTGCTTGCAAAATTCCATGGACAGAGGAGCCTGGTGGGTCAGATAGGACTGAGTGACTAAGCACTCAGTGTACTCTCTGATGATCCTTTGTATCTCTGTGGTGTGGGTTGTAACTTCTTTTTATCATTTCTGATTTTTTTGACTTGGGCCCCCTCTCTTGCTCTTGATGAGTCTGGTTAAAAGTGTATCGATTTTTTGTATCCGTTCAAAGAACCAGCTCTTAATTTTATCGATCCTTTCTCTTGTTCAGTTCAGTTCAGTTCACTCAGTCGTGTCCAACTCTTTCTCTTGTTATTTAGTCTTTATTTCATTTATTTCCCCAGTGATCTTTAGTATTACTTTCCTTGTGCTAACTTTGGGTTTTGTTTGTTCTTTCTTTAGTTCCTTTAGGTACAAGGTTAGGTTAGGTTATTTGAAATTTTTGTTTCATAAGGTAGGCTTTATTGCTATAAACTTTATTCTTAGAACTGCTTTTGTTGCATCCCATACATTTTTGGTTATTGTGTTTCCATTTTCATTTACCTACAGGGTTTTTTAAAACTTATTTATTTGCTCTTGGCTGTAATAGGTCTTCATGACTGGGTGGGCTTTCCTCTGGTTGCTGAGAGTGGGGTCTACTCTTCACTGTGGTGCACGGACTTACCGTTGTGGCCTCTCTTGTGGAGTAGCACGGGCTCTAGGTTCTTGGGGCTTCAGTAGTTCAGCTCCTGGGCTCCAGAACACAGGTTCAACAGTTGTGGAGCAACTAAGTTGCTCCAAGGCATGTGGGAGCTTCCTTGACAAGGGATTGAATCTGTGTCTCATGTGCTGGCGAGCAGATTCTTTACCACTGAGCCGTCAGGGAATTCCTACCTCCAATTATTTTTTTTCTTTTTTGATTTCTTCAGAGACTCACTGGTTGTTTACCAACATTCTGTTTAGCTTATACCTGTGTGTGTTTTCTTCCTCCGTATCTCTCATGGATCCTTCTTTATGTCTTTAGCTGTGGGAAACCTTTTTTGCTAGCCTTCAGGTTGTTCTCATAGATAGTTGTTTTGCAAATAGATGCAAATTTGGTGTGTCCATTGAAGAAAATGAGTTCAGGGTCTTTCTACTCTGCTATCTTTTCCATCTCTTGTTCACTGATTTTATTTTTCCAGAAATATATTAGGTAATTTAGATAACTAGGTAAGCATTAAATCATATCAGAGATCCCAACTGTCCAAATCTTTCTGTTAGCATAACAATGATCATAAAATGTTGCCCCAATGAGGAATACTCAAGGTGCCTCCTGCTCTTTCTTTGGCCTGTTTAATTTTTGGTGTCTGTTTCCCAGGTTGTGCTAGTGGTAAAGAATCCTCCTGCCATTGTATGAGACTCTAGAGACATGGGTTCAATCCCTGGGTTGGGAAGATCCCGTGGAGTAGGAAATGGCACCCCACTCCAGTATTCTTGCCTGGAAAACTCCATGGTCAGAGGAGCCTGGTGGGCTACAGTCCATGCGGCCTCAAAGAGTCAGACATGATTGAGCAACTGAGCACACACACATATTTTTGGTGCACTGCTAACAGTTTATATTGGACACTTCCAACGGTGATAACAAAATTGCAGATGATGTGCATTACTTCAGTGATTTTTGTTCTCATGAAAGTGAATTTATAGCAGGAAGCTTATATAAAACTGGTAGTAAAAATATGTACTTCAGCACCACCCACAGCCTGATAATCATGACTAGTATCAGATGTTTATTAGTGGGAAACAAGAGCTTAATTTTAGAAATAAAAATTGGAGATACTCACATGCAAATATTATTTTTTTTTTTACCGGTGTATACCAAGAATCCTGATATGTAAGTGTCCAATAAATGTGTGTTGAATGAATGGAAAACTGGTAATATATTCCACAGAGTTTATTAAATCATTGATATAGAAGGTGAACTGCAGGTTTATCCTCTCTACTCCCACTTATAGTCCTGGACTTATGTCTCTTGATCTTTATTCTCCTTTTTAAGACAATACATACTAAGTATAATCCCTCTTCCACATGTAGTCTTTTATATAGTTTATGACAGTTTTAATTTCCTATGGAAGATACTCNGATACAAAGTGCAAATATATATATATAATTTAATATAATATATAATTATATGTAATATACATTATATTATATAAACAGTATTTTTAATAATATATCACAATGCTTTCTCCCAAAAAGCAGGGTTTAAAAGTGTTTGAAAATTGAATTAAGGAAAAGTTCTTTTGACAGATTCATTCCAGGTAAATGTCTACTTTTTTAACTATTGGGATCCATGTCCCAGTACTGGGCGTCTGTTGTGTTGATATTTTCTATATTTTCTATACTTTCAAACTGGCTTTAGATTATGCAGGACTTGTCAGTGTATAGACTGCAGAAAACTGGGATATAACCCATGGATGAGCACACATGAAAGAACATGGTAAAAGTCTAATCAATCATTCTTATTTGCATAGTCTTCCTTCCCAAATACATATAAAATGATGCAAAATGATGCATCAGTTTTTTTCCTAAGAATAAAATGACAATAAAAGAAACCTAATAATAGGAAGCATCTAATTTTAAAAATTTAATTTAATTTTCCCTTTGTGCAGTTTTAGAGTAGATAGCTAGATAATTAACAGAAGAGTGGATAAGAATCATAAGAGGAAGTGTAAATAAAATGGATGGTTCTGAATTTAAAGAATTTTCCTAAGGCAGTAGATTCTAATGACGGAAAGTTCATTCTGACTTCTGAGTTTACTGTACCACAAAACTAACATTCAAAATTTCCTCTATCCAACTCTTTGTGACCCCATGGACTGTAGCCCACCAGGATCCTCTGTCCATGGAATTCTCCATGCAAGAATACTGGAATGTGTTGTTATTTCCTTCTTCAGGGGATCTTCCCAACCCAGGAATCAAACCCAGGTCTCTCACATTGCAGGCAGATTCTTTGCTGTCTGAGCCACTAGGGAAGCCTCTACTGTCCTATAGCTAGCTACAATTATCTCAGATTTATAGTCAGAATAACCACATCATTTCTTCTTGAAGTCAGAACATATTAAGGGAAACATTACCAGCTTGTATTGGTGTTTAGAGATAGAACTAGAAACAATGGGAAATAACTTGAATTAGAGCTTCCCTGGTGGCTCAGCAGTAAAGAATCTGCCTACAATGCAGGAGACACAGGAGATGCAGGTTCAGTTCCTGGGTTAGGAAGATCCCCTGAAGAAGGAAATAGCACCATATTCCAGTATTCTTGCCTGGGAAATCCCATGGACAGAGGAGCCTGATGGACTACATACAGTCCATAGGGTCACAAAGAGTAAGACATGACCTAACAACTAAAAAACAACAAATGCATAGATTACTTGAAATTTCATGGTTTTGGAGAATGTAGATTTGGTTCCATGCTAATTATATTAAGATTTTGGGTCATTTAAACAAAAGACATGGATTATGATTTAGTACACAACATCCTTTATCTCAGATTCCTGGTTTGCTTTATGGCAGATATAAATAAACACAGAAATAACATATAAAGGATCCCAATGATGAATGCCTTCCACATGAAAGGTTTTTGTTTTTGTTTTAATAATGAATGAAAATCATTCTGCCTTGTTAAGGAAGTATAGAAATAGCAAAGTTCACTGTGCACCAAGGGGAGAGGTTTAACTCTGTCTTTGTAAATCCCAGGATGTTTCTATGTCAGCTTTATCAATATGCGATTATAACCTTGAAACTCATCAATCATCTACTGTAGTGGGATAGGACCTGAAATTCTAACTGGCAGATTCCTCTCTTCTCTTCTTGAACATAGTGCATAAATAATCCTACAGAAGTGTCTCTCAATATTATTTACATCCAAATTCCTTGAAAAGCATATTATATGCTTCTGAAAGAAAGGGGGGGGGGTAAAAAAAACCCTCTCAGATGGGTTGATTTTTCTGGAAACTTTGCCTCTTTTTTAAGCCAAAAAATCTATTGGGAAGAATAAACTCATAAAATACTACTTATAACTTGAATGAGAAAATGGCTGTTCTTCAACTGAAATATTTTTTAAAGGATTATAGAATTCTTAAAACAGCTACAAGAGAAAAATTATCAGAAGATTAATCTTTCATACAGTAACTGTCCAACTTGGTCTAAATGCAGTAGTAGCAGAACTAGAATTCTGCATAAATAGTGTGGGAAACATCCAACATTTGAAGGACAATGACAGGGTAACTTGGCTAAAAATCTCTTATGCCCTATTGTCCTTCCTTACCTCCATTTTTCCCCCTTAAAGTATTACCTTGAAGTTTTATCCACAATATGTCTTTGATAAAAGATTTTTCTTTCTCTTCACCGTGTCTCCCAAGCTCTTCTTTTCTGTGCTTACTATCTTTTTACATTACTAATAAAAGTATTTTAAGTGCAAGTCTTCAGTGAATTCCTGGTGACATCCTTATAAACAGTATTTTAAAGGTTATTTCTAGACCTTAGTTAAATATTATTAAGCCTTTAGGGAAAGTATCAAGTATATTCAGTGATACAAAGTTAGCCTCTTCTAAGAATGATTCAATAACCTAAGACAAATAGAAATAACTTCTTGGAGAGAGAGAAGACATTTGGGTCACATCTATAATGGGGATATTGGGAGTTGAGGTCAGAGAAGAATTAGATGTTTTAAAGCGGGCAAGAGCTTTAGAGTTGTGCTTTTCTCTCTCCACCACTTAAGCATGGGGGGATAATTACCTATATTTGCACTATTCTGGGAAGAAAAACCAGAGACACCACAGTGAAACCAATCAGAGGTTGCAAGGTAACGTCAGTATAGACAGGGGTCCAGCTGTGGTGGAGAGCTTACAGTATCTAGAGCTAATAAGGAGGAGTAGCTCCCAAGAATTTTCTTCTCACCACTCTTTGTCTTTAAGTAATATTCCCTGGAAGAAGCTGTTCAGGGCAAAGAATGAAGCCAAGGATCAAATAAGATATACCAGGAAAATATTGATTGAAAGAAAAGCTGTGATACTGATTTTAAACTTAGCCAAAATATAATATACAAGTTTGGAGATCCTAGCTAAAATATAAACGGACTAAAAAATATTTCTTCTTTTCAGATGATATGATTATCTACATAGAAAGTCCAACAGAATCAATAAGTTGTTAAAGCGAAAAATAGCTTGCTAATTACAAAATATCTTACAAGTATATCATGATCATTTTTCAGATCTAGTAGTAAGCAGAACACAGAAACTGGCCCATGCAAGCTTGTGCGTGTATGCTAAGTCACTCCAGTCGTGTCTGACTCTTTGCGACTCCATGGACTGTAGTCCCCCAGGCTCTTCTGTCCATAGGATTCTCCCAGCAAGAATTCTGGAGTGGCTTGCCATTTCCTCCACCTTCCTGCCAGGGGATCTTCCTGACCCAGGGATTAAACCTGCGCCTCCTGCAGCTCCTGTCCTGCAGGCATATTCTTTACCACTGAGCCACTGGGGATGCCCCATGTAAACTTAGTAACTTAGAAATTTGATCTCTTGTTCTTGTTATGGCTATTAAGAGAGAACCAATATGTTATTTACTGAACACTTATTGATAAACAAATATAGCAAAGCACCATCCCTGATGATTAGCAGAGAAAGTTGTCAAAAAGGCAAAATATCAGCTTTGCTAGTAAGATGGAGAATGAAAGAGGGTAAATCTGTATGTTTATACCTACTACAATAACAAAGTACATTTGTCTTAACAGTATTGCTTTTGAAACTAAGTTGGCTGAAGATGCACAAAATAATATTATATTGTATTTGCCTCTTGAGAATATTAGTAACTGTTTTTTTTTTTAATATGTTCCCAATTATCCAACATAAATTAAGCTTTCATGGTGTAATCTAACAGCTAATAGTGCACACAGGTCTTTTAGATAGGAATATAAAATACAAAATATGGTTCCTGATTATGAGGCTGTGAGAAGCTAGTTGAGGAAATAAAACACAGGCCCATGAAACAACATGATAGCAATTACAAAACAACTATCAACCTGTGCAGTAAAACCTCTGTAATGAGAGCCAACTAGAAATAAGCTAATTTGAACTAGTGAAATATATACATTCGTCTTCCAAGTATATAAAATAGCTCATACTAGGCTAAATAGTGTCCCTTAAATTAATATGTGCTAAATAATTATGCATAAATAATTTCTGTGGTGAAAACACCCCCACTGTGGACAATTTTGGGCTACCAATGATTTAAGAGAATTCCTTCAGGACTTCTCTGGTGGTCCAACAGTTAAGATTCTGAGCTGCCGCTGCAGAGGGCACAGGTCCCATCCCTGATCGGGGAACTAAGATCCCACTCACTGCATGGTGTGGCCCAAAATAGTAACAATTATAAAAATTCCTTAGTATTTACAGAATTACCATAATTCCTTAGTATTTACAGAATTACCTTAACGTTCATGAACCAGTATGACTTGGCTCCAGCACACCACAGTCTGTATTTCAAAAGTACAGTATCTTTCATTATCTCTCTGCTACTACTTCCCTTCCCACTCTGACTGTTGGAGAAAGATGTGGAGATGTTTTCTCTATAATCAACTTGTCTCAAAATGTCTTGTTTCTCATGTATTTTGTTAGAAAAATATCTACAAACGTCATCTGAAACATTTGAATCCTAGGTCTATGAAACCATACCCTTTAGCCACTGTATGATTTTAAACAAATTTTGTAACAGGATATATGTACAAATACTATACTTGTTAATAAAAAACTATTTTGCATTTCATTGAGACTATTTTCTTCAGAGAGTATCCTCATCCTAGAGAGAGCTTTATCTTCTCAAGATCCTCCAGCCAAATTCATTTTTCCCATTTTTTTTCATGTTAATGTTTCCTAAAAATTCAACATTTATTTGTAAAACATCTTGGACTTGGTTTATCTGAGATACTACCAGGTGGATTTCTTGTGATAGGAATATTAGAGAATTAAGCTGGATACTCTTCTTTTCAACAGGTTTTCTGTTGATTTTGTTTCATCAGACTTTGGAAAATCTGCTGTTCCCTGGAGCCCTTTGCCATAATACTGTTAGTGCCACAAACAAGCAGTGATAGTGGTTTTGAGCTTGGGGAGTCTTGGAAGCTGGGGGAAAAAAGGACAATTTGCCTGAAGTTTCAGCTATTTGCTCCCCTTTATACATGAAGAGGTAAAGTAGAAGCCCAGATTATTTTAGTTTCCAGGAAAGACTGTGGGGATTAAATTGCAAATGCAGTTTCACATCAAATCTTTTATTAACATTAAAGTCATTGACATTTACTCTCCATAAATCTCAGTAGGTCACTTAGGGAGAAAATAAGAATATGATGTATAGTAATATAATGTGGCAGGGGTAAGGGGAGGGTTTAGAGAGAGAAAAAGGAGGAAGGAAAATATTTTGCAAATGTATTGAAATGCACTTATATAAAAAGTACTCATTTTAACTATATGGTTTCAGTGAGGAAAGGAAAAATAACTCATTTATATCCAGGGCCATGAATAAAGTGCATGTAATGTATATTGAAATCTCAAATAATGACTGATATAATAACTGATTCAAGTAAATTGAATCAGTTCCCTGGAGGAAATTTCTTCATTTGATACATTATAGTATAAAATAAGTAAAGGGAATGATGGAAAGTTATGATCTTACTACGCATGGTTGTTAGAGTATATGAGAAGATGTTTGACACTCTTAGACCTTTAAAGGAATGATCTGACAGAATGAAATAGGTAATGATGAGATTATGCTTTCAACTGAAATTGAGTGATGATTTATTGGTAATGTAAATATGAAAATTATTCTATAGGTCCTATGGTGATCACAGTTATTAATAAACTGCATGCTCTTAACAATTAAGAACATATAATTTAGCAGAGGAAATAAAAATCATATATCAGTTCAGTTCAGTTCAGTTCAGTCGCTCAGTCATGTCCGACTCTTTGCGACCCCATGAATTGCAGCATGCCAGGCCTCCATGTCCATCATCATTTCCCGGAGTTCACTCAAAGAGTCGGTGTTGCCATCTAGCAATCTCATCCTCTGTCGTCCTCTTCTCCTCCTGCCCCCAATCCCTCCCAGCATCAGAGACTTTTCCAATGAATCAACTCTTCACATGAGGTGGCCAAGGTACTGGAGATTTAAAATGTGGCACACCATAATAAGATCCTTATACAGTGATGCAAACAGGCCACAAGAATTAGGGACGAAAGAACTTAATTCTGAGTGGAGGGTATCTGGGAAAATTTTGGTAAACATATATAACTTTGAAGCAGAATATTAAAAGACACATAGAAGTTATATTGGAGAAGGTAACTGCAACCCACTCCAGTATCCCTCAGAGAAAGCAATGGCACCCCACTCCAGTACTCTTGCCAGGAAAATCCCATGGATGGAGGAGCCTGGAAGGCTGCAGTCCATGGGGTCGCTGAGAGTCGGACACGACTGAGCGACTTCACTTTCACTTTTCACTTTCATGCATTGGAGAAGGAAATGGCAACCCACTCCAGTGTTCTTGCCTGGAGAATCCCAGGGACCGGGTAGCCTGGTGGGCTGCCGTCTATGGGGTCGCAGAGTCGAACTCGACTGAAGTGACTTAGCAGCCAGTATCCTTGCCTGCAGAATCCCATGGACAGAGGAGCTTGGTGGGCTACAGTATCTGGGGAGTGAGGACATTAAAAACACAGACCTTTGCTTTTTACCATTAATTTATTAATCAAATTTCATGGAGTGTCCTATGTCAGGTCCTCTGTGAAATGCTGGGAGGAAGGAAGAATAAGATGTGGTCTCTACCCTCAAAGAAATAATTGTGTGGTTCATTTTATGAAAGCAATTTATCTTTCTTCCTTTTTCTTCTTGTAGTATAAATATATCAATGCAAACTTTTTAAAAATTGTATTTAACTTATAAGGGGAGAAGATAAGATATAGAGAAAAGACGTTAAAATTAATAAATCAGAGCAGGTAACAAATAAATATGATAAAATGGGAAAAGCCAACTTAATTCTTGATCTTCAACACCAGTGCTATGATGGACCTAGCATAATAACATTTTATTTTTTAACATTGCTTCTTTCTCTGTAACAAAATTGTTTTCAGTAATAATTATGTAGCATTTAATAATTATTTTATTTATCCTTTATTAATTAAAATAATAATTTAAGAAGATAATTACTTTCAGTTTTAAAGCTATTAAAATTAACATATTTCATGTGTGAGCTAAAATTGTACTTAACCAGTTGCAGCTTCCTATAGTTACTGTAACTAATTATGAAAAACTTAATGACAATACAAATTTACTGTCCTATAATTCTGGAGGTCAGAAGTTTTATCCTAAATGGGTTTCATGGGACTAAAATCAAGCTGCTGGCAGAGCTGTGTCCCTTCTGGAGGCTGTGGGAGAGACTTTCTTTACCTTTTCCTATTTCTAGAGGTTCCCCCTCTTCTTTCTTCAAATCCAGCTATTACATCACTCCCACCTCTTGGGCCCTTATGATTACATTGAGCCCACTCCATCTCAAGGTCCTTAATTCAATCACATCTGCTAAGTTCTTTAGCTGTGTTAAGGTAATGTATTCACAGGTTCAAGGATTCTGATAAGGACATTTTAGGGAAGGGGTCATTATGTTTCCTACTACTTAAATAAAAAATTATTATGACTTAGGGTTTGCTCTTTCTTTCATGGCTTTTTAATCTTAAACACAAATACACCTCCAAGTGTTGACACTGAAGCCATGCAAAACACTGCCCGACTTTCTCAAAGCCACCCCCCACCTCAGCCATGTCCCCTTCTTCTTATTTGTAATAAAGTGTTAGCCTCCTAGGCCTTCCCAGAGTTCCAAAGAGCAAATTTAATCAGAGAAATGCAGAATCAAGAGAAAAGAGTCAAGCAAGACAAAATAATAATTAAAAAATAAAACAAAGTCAAGGACTTTTAGTTCCTAGCTAAGGAATATATCTTTGAGTTTTTTTTTTTTTTTTTGCAGATACTAAAACCCCTACCAGGTGGAAGAAATTAATTGCTGACCACTAGGATGTAGTACGCTTGCCTGGAAAATCTCATGGACGGAGGAGCCTGGTGGGCTCCAGTCCATGGCGTCGCTAAGAGTCGGACACGACTGAGCAACTTCACTTTCACTTTTCACTTTCATGCATTGAATAAGGAAATGGCAATCCACTCCAGTCTTGTTGCCTGGAGAATCCCAGGGATGGGGGAGCCTGGTGGGCTGCCATCTCTGGGGTCGCACAGAGTCAGACATGACTGAAGAGACTTAGCAGCAACAGGATGTAGTAGAAGGAAAGTTATGACCAACCTAGACAGCATACTAAAAAGCAGAGACATTACTTTGTCAACAAAGGTCCATCTAGTCAAGGCTATGGTTTTTCCAGTGGTCATGTATGGATGTGAGGGTTGGACGATAAAGAAGGCTGAGCACTGAAGAATTGATGCTTTTGAACTATGGTTTTGGAGAAGACTTTTGAGAGTACCTTGGACTGTGAGGAGATCCAACTAGTCCATCCTAAAGGAGATCAGTCCTAGGTGTTCATTGGAAGGACTGATGTTGAAGCTGAAACTCTAATACTGTGTCCACCTGATGCGAATAGCTGACTCATTGGAAAAGGCCCTGATGCCGGGAAAGATTGAGGGCAGGAGGAGAAGGGGACAACAGAGGATGAGATGGCTGGATGGCATCACCGACTCGATGCACATGAGTTTGCGTGAACTCTGGGAGCTGGTGATGGACAGGGAGGCCTGGCGTCCTGCGGTTCATGGGGTCGCAAAGAGTCAGACACGACTGAGCGACTGAATTGTACTGAGAATGTAGACCCCAGACCAGTTGGAACCAGAAGGTTGATGATGTTGACTTCCAAAATACCACCCTGTTACCTTACTATCAATCATTCAGAGAATGGCACACAAGTAGAGCACAACTTTGTGACCCTCTCCCTCACTGTCTAAAAATTCTTCTTGGAAAGCCAATAAACACTGCAGTTTCCTTTGCCACAAACCTGTGTCGGTAGATTGGCTTTACTGTGCACTGGGTGAGCAGACCCAAGTTTATTTCAGGAGCATCATGCACTGATTGACAGAATTGAAGGAACTCAAACATTGGATTTTTTTGTTTGTTTTTACAATCACTGTGCTCTACTGCAGTACCCCTAGACGAGGAATTGGTCCATGGCCTGTTAGGAACCAGGCTGCACAGCAGGAAGTGAGTGGCAGAGCAGGCAGATCAGTGGACCTCCTTTCACCATCTTTACAAAGGAAGCACTGTTCCTGCTGTTCCACTTTTGGTTTGCCACTGAATCAATAATATTCTTTCTAGGTGTATTTTTTTTTTAAATATCTGCTTATCAAAATCTAATCTGGCTAGTTTTGGTACAGTAAGTGATGCTATAATGAGACATATATAGGCCTAAAAATCACTATAAAGATTCTCAATATTGTGACTTCATTAAATTAACAATTGTTAAGTAAAACCCTGGGTATCTGATGATATCTGAAGGGGCTTCCCTGATAACTCAGTTGGTAAAGAAGCCACCTGCAATGCAGGATACTGATTCGATTCCTGGGTCGGGAAGATCCCCTAGAGTAGGGATAGGCTACCTACTTCAGTATTCTTGGGCTTCCCTTGTGGCTGATCTGGTAAAAGAACTGTTCACAATGTGAAGACCTGGGTTTGATCCCTGGGTTGGAAAGATCCCCTAGAGAAGGGAAAGGCTACCTACTCCAGTATTCCTGCCTGGACTCCTGTACAGTCCATGGGGTTGCAAAGAGTCGGACATGATTAAGCGACTTTCACTTTCACTTTTCATCTGATGGTAAACTATGGTTCAGTAAAAGACTCCAAAAAAACTGAAACAGAGAAGTGTATTGCTCACGGATCTTGTGGGAGGAAAATGCATTCCTCAGAGACTTCATGGTGAAATCAAGGCAGAGTGTGGGCAAAGAGAACAGCTGGGCATGGGACACATGTCTTCAATAGGGTCCGTGGCCAGAGTGCTTTGGGATTCCAGGGCTAAGGCCAAATCAGCTTTGAAGGGGTCTTATCCAAGGGGAAACTTATCCAAGGCATAAAGAGAGGGCCCTGGGATGTGGGGAGACTGCTTATCATGAGGACAGATGCTGGAAGTCACATCAGCACATATATTTACTTGCGACTCTGCAGGCTACCATTCAGGTATGACTTAAATCAAATCCCTTATGACTAGGTGGAAGTGAAAAATAGATTAAAGGTATTAGATCTGATAGACAGAGTGCCTGAAGAACAATGGACAGAGGTTTGTGACAGTGTACAGAAGAGAGTGATGAAGACCATCTCCAAGAAAAATAAATGCCAAAAGGCAAAATGGTTGTCTGAGGAGGCCTTGCAAACAGCTATGAAAAGAAGAGAAGTGAAAGGCAAAGGAGAAAAGGAAAGATATACCCATTAGTACTTCCTTGGTGGCTCAGACGGTAAAGCGTCTACCTACAATGTGAAAGACCCAGGTTCAATCCCTGGGTTGGGAAGATCTCCTGGAGAAGGAAATGGCAACCCACTCCAGTATTCTTGCCTGGAAAATCCTATGAACAGAGAAGCCTGGTAGGCTACAATCTGTGGGGTCGCAAAGAATCTGTCAGGACTGAGCGATTTTACTTTCTTTTTCTTTCTTTCTATACCCATTTGAATGCAGAGTTCCAAAGATAGCAAGGAGAGATAAGAAAGCCTTCCTCAGTGATCAGTGCAAAGAAATAAAGGAAAACAATAGAATGAGAAAGACTAGAGGTCTCTTGAAGAAAATTAGACATACCAAGGGAAATTTTGATGCAAAGATGGGCTCAATAAAGAACAGAAATGGTGTTGACCTAAAAGAAGCAGAAGATATTAAGAATAGGTGGCAAGAATACACAGAAGAACTATACAAAAAAGATCTTCATGACCCAGATAATCACGATGGTGTGAACACTCACCTAGAGCCGGACATCCTGGAATGTGAAGTCAAGTGGGCCTTAGGAAGCATCACTATGAACAAAGCTAGTGGAGGTGATGAAATTCCAGTTGAGCTATTTCAAATCCTAAACGATTATGCTGTGAAAGTGCTGCACTCAACATGACAGCAAATTTAGAAAACTCAGCAGTGGCCACAATTGCATTCATCTCACACCCTAGTAAAGTAATGCTCAAAATTCTCCAAGCCAGGCTTCAACAGTATGTGAACTGTGGACTTCCAAACTGCAGGTTCAAGCTGGATTAAGAAAAGGCAGAGGAACCAGAGATCAAATTGCCAACATGCACTGGATCATCGAAAAAGCAAGAGACTTCCAGAAAAACATCTACTTCTGCTTTATTAACATAAAGCCTTTGACTGTGTGGATCACAACAAACTATGGAAAATTCTTAAAGAGATGGAAATACCAGATCACCTGACCTGCCTCCTGAGAAATCTGTATGTAGCTCAAGATGCAACCATTAGAACTGGACATGGAATGACAGACTGGTTCCAAAGCAGGGAAGGAATATGTCAAGGCTGTATATTGTCACCCTGCTTATGTAACTTATATTCAGAGTACATCATGAGAAATGCTGGACTGGATGAAGCACACACTGGAATCAAGACTGGAATCAAGTTGGGAGAAATATCAACCTCAGATATGCAGTTAACAGCACCCTTACAGCAGAAAGCAAAGACAAACTAAAGAGCCTCTTGATGAAAGTGAAAGAGGAGAGTGAAAAACTTGGCTTTAAACTCCATATTCAGAAAACTAAGATCATGGCATCTGGTCCCATCACTTCATGGCAAATAGATGGGGAAACAGTGGAAACAGTGAGAGACTTTATTTTGGGGGGCTCCAAAATCACTGCAAATGGTGACTACATCCATGAAATTAAAAGATGGTTGTTCCTTGGAAGAAAAGCTGTGACCAACCTAAACAGCTTATTAAAAAGCAAAGATATTACTTTGCCTACAAAGGTCCATCTATTCAAAACTGTGGTTTTTCCAGTAGTCATGTATGGATGTGAGAGTGGGACTGTAAAGAATGCTGAGTGCCGAAGAATTGAAGCTTTTGAACTTGTATTATTGGAGAAGACTCTTGAGAGACCCCTTGGACTGCAAGGAGATCCAACTAGTCTATCCTAAAAAAAATCAGTCCTGAGTATTCATGGGAAGGACTGATGCTGAAGCTAAAACTCCAATATTTAGGCCACTTGATGCAAAGGACTGACTCATTTGAAAAGACCATGATACTGGGAAAGACTGAAGGCGGGAGGAGAAGGGGACGCCAGAGGATGAGATGGTTGGATGGCATCACCGACTCAATGGACATGGGGTTGAGTAAACTCTGGGAGTTGGTGATGTACAGGGAGGCCTGGTGTGCTGCAGTCCATGGGGTTGCAAAGAGTCAGACACAACTGAGCGACTGAACTGAACTGCAGGCTGTCCAGGGCATGTTATCAAGGGTGTAGCTATTGTCACTTCAAGGTACCTGAAGGGTTTTTGCCACATAACACAGATGCTGCATGTCAAGACAGTAACATAGTTAATGGTTTAGCTAAGCTCTTAACACTGATCAAGATCATAGGACTTATAGGAACAATGGGGTGAGAGTCACAACACTAAAAAAACTTCTTCAGTGGCATTTAAAAAAGATAGGAGTCTAATAAAAATGTTAGAACAGTTTTACACATTTTAAATTGTTAACAAATATATAAGCAATTTGTATGACACTTTATCTTGACAGAGACCTAAAGTTTACTTGGAAGGGCATTTTAGAAGGGCTGTAGCCTTAGAGTTATTGTGAAATAGCAAAGGGAGTGTTACCTGAAATCAGTTTGAAATTTGTAATGGCAGCTGTGGGTAGGTATGGCTTATAACACACTGGATGAACTAATTATTAAATATTTGTGGTGTGCGCCTGTGTTTATTACATACACTTATATAGGTCTTAATTCAGCAGAGCAGTTTTTTGCCATCACATAGCTTTTCTCACTGATGAACTTACACATAGGCAAACATGAAATTTACATGATTCTCAAAATGTTCCTTAATAAATCAGTCTCACTGGCATGAATATATGCAAGCATTATAGCAAGGTCCACCATAATGTCACTTCAACTCTGAGTGGAATTATGGAGAAACACAAAAATGTTTTCCAACTTGCGGATCAGAGGGCTGATCTTGAGAGACCAAATGATTTCATGTCAAGTACATGTCACCTATGACAAACTCCTCCCATTCCCATTTTCTCAGTTAATACTATTAGATCCCTAGATCCTGGTACATATCTCTTTTGGGCTTTAACTTTACCTTGGAATCTTTCTAAAGACACAGTTCCAGAGATCCACTGCCAATCAATTGAAATTTGTCATCAAGAGTCAGGAAACTGCTTTGCCATACTCATCAACAGTGAAAAAAAGGAAGGGCTATGAAGTCTTTTTAAGCAGGGTGACAATATACAGCCCTGATGCACTCCTTTTCCTATTTGGAACCAGTCTGTTGTTCCATGTCCAGTTCTAACTGTTGCTTCCTGACCTGCATACAGATTTCTCAAGAGGCAGGTCAGGTGGTCTGGTATTCCCATCTCTTTCAGAATTTTCCACAGTTGATTGTGATCCACACAGTCAAAGGCTTTGGCATAGTCAATAAAGCAGAAATAGATGTATTTCTGGAATTCTCTTGCTTTTTCCATGGTCCAGTGGATGTTGGCAATTTGATTTCTAGTTCCCCTACCTTTTCTAAAACCAACTTGAAAATCTGGAATTTCATGGTTCATGTATTACTAAAGCCTGGGTTGGAGAATTTTGAGCATTACTTTACTAGCATGTGAGATGAGTGCAATTGTGAGGTAGTTTGAGCATTCTTTGGCATTGCCTTTCTTTGGAACTGGAATGAAAACTGACCTTTTCCAGTCCTGTGGCCACTGCTGAGTTTTCCAAATTTGCTGGCACATTGAGTGCAGCACTTTCACAGCATCTTTCAGGATTTGAAATAGCTGAACTGGAATTCCATCACCTCCACTAGCTTTGTTCATAGTGATGCTTTCTAAGGCCCACTTGACTTCACATTCAAGGATGTCTGGCTCTAGGTGAGTGATCATACCATCATGATTATCTTAGTCATGAAGATCTTTTTTGTACAGTTTTTCTGTGTATTCTTGCCACCTCTTCTTAATATCTTCTGCTTCTGTTAGGTCCATACCATTTCTGTCCTTTATCGAGCCCATCTTTGCATGAAATGTTCCCTTGGTATCTCTAATTTTCTTGAAGAGATCTCTAGTCTTTGACAAGCTGGAATCAAGATTGCCGTGAGAAATATCAATAATCTCAGACAGGAAGATGACACCACCCTTATGGCCAAAAGTGAAAAGGAACTAAAAAGCCTCTTGATGAAAGTGAAAGAGGAGAGTGAAAAAGTTGGCTTAAAGCTCAACATTCAGAAAATGAAGATCATGCCATCTGGTCCCATCACTTCATGGGAAATAGATGGGCAAACAGTGGAAACAGTATCGGACTTTATTTTGGGGGGCTCCAAAATTACCACAGATGGTAACTGCAGCCATGAAATTAAAAGACGCTTACTCCTTGGAAGGAAAGTTATGACCAACCTAGATAGCATATTGAAAAGCATAAACATTACTTCGCCAACAAGGGTCTGTCTCGTCAAGGCTATGGTTTTTCCAGTGGTCATGTATGGATGTGAGAGTTGGACTGTGAAGAAAGCTGAGCGCTGAAGAATTGATGCTTTTGAACTGTGGTGTTGGAGAAGACTCTTGAGAGTCCCTTGGACTGCAAGGAGATCCAACCAGTCCATCCTAAAGGAAATCAGTCCTGAATATTCACTGGAAGATTTAATGGTGAAGCTAAATTCCAATACTTTGGCCACCTCATGTGAAGAGTTGACTCATTAGAAAAGACTCTGATGCTGGGATGGATTGGGGGCAGGAGGAGAAGGGGACGACAGAGGATAAGATGGCTGGATGGCATCACTGACTCGATGGAGGTGAGTTTGAGTGATCTCCGGGAGATGGTGATGGACAGGGAGGCATGGCGTGCTGTGATTCATGGGGTCACAAGGAGTCAGACACGACTAAGCGACTAAACTGAACTGAACTGATGAAGTCTTTTAGACTTGGATTCAAATGTTCGCTCATGGCTCTCTCTTACAAGTTGTGAGTCTTGAAGAATTACCTAGACCCACTTAGGCTGTGTTCTCTGTACTATAAAATTGAGCTAACTCTTTCAAGTTGTTGTGTTGAGAATGAAATAAGAGCTAAACAAAGTACCTATTGGAGTGTCTGCATCTGTCTGTCTCCAGTAGTTTTCTTAACTTCTCCTTGGACAAACAAAGAAGGAGAGAAATACATCTTGACTGGGGGTTGAGGAGAAGATGGAAATAAAATTTATCATGAAACTTACAAACCAAAATAATCATCTTACTTTTAGGGTTTCATGCTTTCTTTGTCCTCTGCATGAAAACAAACTTGAATGAAATGTTACCAAAGCACAGATACATGGCATGTATATCCTGGGATCACATAGTTATCCTGGGCAAAATACAGATCCTCTGAAATATTGCTTATCACTTCTTGTCATCTGCCTTAGTCACTAGGCAATGCTTTATAGAACTGAACTTTGAACAGACTATCTTGGCTGCTCCTCATGGTCGGTAGGTGTATGTGAGATGGACTTTAAAGCTAAACCTAAAGACAAAGGTGCCAATGAAGAATGCTTGGTTCTCCACTCTCTAAAAATTTTACTGATTTACGATATGAACTCAGGTGCACTTGATGAAAGAAAAAAAAGGTTTCAATTCACAATCATTTCCTAATGATACCACAAAATTTAAGCACAAAAAACAGGGAAATTCTTGGTTATATTATTCAAAAAATAATGAAATAGTTGGGCATTAAAATAATTGTAAAAGCTGTTGATAAAAGGCAATGAGTCTATTATTTCTTTTAGCTGGTAAAATGCAGACCATTATAAACTGATTACAATCTGCCAAAAACAAGCGGGTACTATTGCTCGAGGATGTAAATTGCCCGGCTACAAGTTTTGCTATCAAAGGCACCACATTCTAAAGCTTTAGTCCTCATTTCAGAGGCAGAGACCTGCTTCTTTTGTGTTGTAATATTTAGACAAGAAGATTGTTGTTATGCCTATCAACATGCATAACAATGAAGCTACCCAGGACAGATGAAAAGGGGCCTTTGGCAGAGCAGGCTGTTGTTTCTGCCATGGCTGGGCCAGTTACATAATTCCTACTGCAAGTTGCTTTGTTGGCTAAGGCATTATTTCCTTTCAGAAGAATTTAATACCAATGAGATTTCATGTTCTAATATACAAGTGGAGATGCTGAGCTAAAATTAAGTAAAAGTCAGATCTTCAAGAAAATAGAAGGGGAAATAATTTCTGCTCCAAGCTATTGCTAAAGATATACAACAAATTCATGCCAAATTTAGCCTGAATTTAGACTGAATAGGGTGTCAGGTATGTTTTCATTTGGTAAGAATACAATACTGATGGAGAATTTTATACATTAGGAATATACATTATACACTTTATACATTAGGAATTTTATACATGAGGAATTTTATTACATTTTACTTTCACAGTAAAATAATAGAAATACTTCCCATTATTCTAGCCAACTATTGGTGGTTGGAGAGATGATTGGAAGATAGCAACACCAATTCAATGGGCATAAACTTGGGCAAACTCCAGGAGACAGTGACGGACAGGGAGGTCTGGTGTGCTGCAGTCCAAGGGGTTGCAAAGAGTTGGATAAAATTTAGCGACTGAACAACAGCCAACTATATTGCAGGAGGTAAAGGGAATATAGTATCAATTTTTCTTCAACATGATAAAAAGTTGTGAGTTGTGTGTCTGATGCTATAGAAAAGATGTATTCTAAACTGTTAAACCAATAGTTCATTTACAACATGGACAATTAATTCACAATGCACGTCTCTGTTTGAACAGTTAAAGGACAGGACTTTGCTTGGAAGCTGCGGTGTTTTGAAATAAATCTTCAGGAGTTTACTGTTTGAATATCTCAATCACTGCCTAAGTTTTTTATTTTCATTGTCAGTGGTAACAGGTCTAATGGAAAGCAAGGAGATAGCCTTGTAGTATATCAAGGTGGCATCAGTGTCCAATGAAATTGACTTCCTGAAGAATGTCACTTAATATGGCATTATCTAGACTACCCACCTAAACCCAGTTGACTTGCCATCTGCTCCACAGTGAAGCTGGCACAGTTTCCAAGTGGAAACCTCCTGCCATCCTATATAGGGGCTCTTGGGATGGAAAGCCAATTGACCATGATAAGTTAAGTTGATTAATTGTTGATGTTAAAGTTAAGACTGCATGCCAAAAAATGAAAACAAAACAAAACAAAACTGTAAGACTCTAGTTCATCCTGATTATTTTTTTCAGTCTGAATTTTTATGCTGAAAATCATTCAGGTTGGTTGCTTAGGTGGTATATTTTTGCTCAGGTGCTAAATATATTTTGCTCAGGTGCTTTATTTATTTCACATTTACAGTAATATATATATATGATTTGTCAAATTATTAATTATGCACTTTCAGATCTTGATACCAGAGATCAAACTGCCAACATCCATTGGATCATAGAGAAAGCAAGAGAGTCCCAGAAAAACATCTCCTTCTGCTTCATTGAATATGCTAAAGCCTTTGACTGTGTGGATCACAACAAATTGTGGAAAATTCTTAAAGACATGGGAATACCAGACCACCTCACTTGCCTCCTAAGAAACCTGTATGCAGGTCAAGAAAAAACAGTTAGAACCAGACATGGAACAATGGACTGGTTCCAAACTGGGAAAGGAGTAAGTCAAGGCTGAATATTGTCACACGGCTTATTTAACGTCTATGCAGAGGACATCATGTGAAACGCTAGGCTGGATGAAGCACAAGCTGGAATCAAGATCACCGGGAGATATGCAGATAACACCACCCTTATGGGAGAAAGTAAAGAGCAACTAAAGAGCCTCTTGATGAAAGTGAAAGAGGAAAGTGAAAAAGCTGGCTTAAAACACAACATTCACCCAGAGGGATGGCATGGGGTGGGAGGTGGGAGGGGATTCATGTTTGGGAACGCTTGTACACTCGTGGTGAATTCATGTCAATGTTGGGCAAAACCAATAGTGGGAGGTGGGAGGGGATTCATGTTTGGGAACGCTTGTACACTCGTGGTGAATTCATGTCAATGTTGGGCAAAACCAATACAGTAATGTAAAGTAAACTAAAGTTAAAATACAAATTTTAAAAGTAAAAAAAATAAATAAATAAATAAAAAATAAAAAAAATTATTAAAAAAAAAAATGTAGATCGTGCCATCCAGTCCCATCACTTCATAGCAAATAAATGGGGAAACAATGGAAACAGTGACAGACTTTATTTTCTTGGGCTCCAAAATCACTGCAGATGGTGATTGCAGCCATGAAATTAAAATTAAAAGATGCTTGCTCCTTGGCAGAAAAGCTATGACAAACCTAAACAGAATATTAAAAAGCAGACATATTACTTTGCTGACAAAGGTCCATATAGTCTAAGCTATGGTTTTTTCCCAGTAGTCATGTATGGATGTAAGAGTTGGACCATATAGAAGGCTGAGAACTGAAGAATTGATGCTCTTTAACTGTGTTGCTGGAGAAGACTATTGAGAATCCCTTGGAATGCAAGAAGATCAAACCAGTCAATTCTAAAGGAAACTAATCCTGAATATTTGGTGGAAAAACTGATGCTGTAGTTGAGGCTCCAATACTTAGGCCACCTAGAGCAAAGAGTTGACTCATTAGCAAAGACCCTGATGCTGGGAAAAATTGAAGGCAGGAGAAGAAGGGGACAACAGAGGATGAAATGGTTGGATGGCATCACCGACTCAATGGACATGAGTTTGAGCAAGTTCCAGGAGATGGTTAAGGACAGGGAAGCCTGGTGTGCTGCAGTCCATGGGGTTGCAAAGAGCGGGACACAACTGAGCAAATGAACAACAGATCTTGATACAGAATGCTAATTTGGTAGTTTTTTATACACTACATGCAGACTCAAGACACAGACACATGCATGCATATCTGTATTTGCACTTACCATACTATATTATCTGAACATAAGGTATTGTCTTGATAGGCAATTTTTCCTCTGCTACGAGAAAATGATCTCAATGTTTCATCATACGTTGATCAACTCACATCAGTGTATTCCTCTCAAAATAGTTCCCTCTGAAAGGGGTTACATTGTCTGAACTGGCATAGCCCCAAGAATACAGAACATGCTTAGTGGTTATCATTTTTTATTTGATATTACTTAAACTTATGAACTTCTAAGCCTGTATTTCAATGACATTTGGTTCTGCAGCCATTAGAGCTGTTGTTTTTCTTAGTGTATGTTCTTTACCTGTGATGTGCTGTTGCATTCAAGTCTATGTCTCAGAGTTTATCAGTAGTTTGCAGTTATTCCTATCTTACAGCTTATGCCTTTCTCCAGATTGCAGTTTAAGTCTATGCTCACTTTATAGGTATATATGCCCATGTATAGGTAAGATCAGTTTTTATTTTGCCTATATTATGTTTAAAATTAGTCATACTGGTTTCTTTATGAATTTGTTTTCATAACTTGTTTGATTTATTCATGAATCCATATTTCATCTCAATGATTGGTAGACTCGTGTTCAGGGTAGGAGGCAGCTCTGCTCTGCAGGAGCAACAGAGAAACTAAACAGACAAATCTGGATGGCCCTTGGTTTGACATGGGCAGGTGCACCAATCAACCCCACAGTGAGAAAGCTATAATGATGAGATATGTTATGGACTTGTTGGCTTCAACTCCATCAATCGTGGAAAACAGATCAATTAGATTTGACATTGATACACCTTCAATACTCAAAACTCTGAGGGAAAGAATCCCCCTGCCAACTGCTTTCCAAACAGGATCTTTAACTGTCTGTGTAAAATGTCTCGATCCTTAAAGAGTGAAGGTATCCAATTTAAACCTAAGCAAGGGGGCTCTGTTAATTGTGCGCTGAAGCTTTATTCTAGGCAAGAAGGCGAATGGCATTTGGAAAAGAATTGTAAGATGATCCCTGAACATCCTTTGCACTTTTTCATTCCAGACATGCAGAAAGACATTTATAAAACTTAAGGGAGGGCAAACCCATGTTGGCAACTTAGCAAATTGCTCTTTTGCTTTTATCAGTGCTTTTGAACTGCTTGTGGAGTGTGAAATCTTCCATGGTTTTCTTGTATTTGTAAAGATACAAATGTTTCCTATTTCTTTACATTACAGAAGATTTTGAAAATTTATATTTGGAGTATTCACATATGTGTAATACAGATATATTTTGGAATGAAGGCAAAACACACCAGGCAATCAGCTTTGGTAAGTGCTGATGTTATGCACAGTATTTAGGTTTAAGCATTGCTATGAAGACAATATAAAATATTTCACATACTCAATATATTTTAGTAATCCTGGCTCTTAAACATTTAAGAAACATCTATTTCAAAAAGCAAATCTAAAAGAAAAGAAAATAAATATTCTAAGAATTACTTCATTTTGCTATCTGCTTAAGATTCCTAAGATAAATCATATTATATAAATGGTTGAAAGATGATTCTAATTGTTTTTCAAGTATACTTTTTCTTCATTGTTTAAAAAACTGCTATGTTATTTCTATTGGTCAAAGCATTTGAAAAGGTGCATTTTTTTCCCCTATGTGATCTTAAGTTATTAAATAAAATGCAATTCAAAGGTATTTGTTGACTTTTTTAAAACAACCTAGGGACAAACTGTATAAAAATGAAAATCTTTAAGACCAGCTGATCTCTGCTCCACAGCCAAAATGACATGTGTGAAATTGGTTTCTAGCTTATCATTAAAAAAAAAAAAAATCCTAAGTCAATTCAAGTTATTGCACCTTCAAGATCATTTTAGGAAAAATATATCAAGACAAGAAAAATATTCTTAGCCAGCGTATTTCTCTTCTCAGGGTGGAATCCCTGGGAGCAGGTATATGGAATCTTTCACACACTCACTATAGCAGTCAATACAAAGAAGACTTCCTGTTTGTGCCCCAAGAAGGGACTCATACCTCCCCTGTCTCCACCTGTTTTTATTTGTTGGTTTAGGTTTGATTAGATAGTTTATTAAATGGCAGTAATAAGAGCAAGACAGGAGTTTATTACTTTCTTATACAAAAGAAGGCTTGTTTGATTCTAATTTTCTGCTCCTAGGATGATGATATCATGTTAGTGTCATTACATTTGAATTTCAGGCCCAAAGAGGGAGAAAACAAAAGGCAAAAAGGGATGCTCAGAAGAATTCAGAGAAATAGTTCACTGGGAATAACTTTATGTCTAAAGATATGTGGTACACTACATTAACCTCTTTCACTAAACTAAAATATTTATGAAAATGTATATTAATTTATAGAAAGTAATTTTCTAGAACTTGACAGCGTTGATTTATTCTTTTCCTTGTCTAGATTTATTAAAATTATGTGAAGAGCATGGATATATATAGTTGTAGCTTTCTATATATATTTATGCTTTTGTGACATAGATGAAAATCAGTTCATTCCAAAATGACAGATCAGTTTCCTAAGTTTTGTGTTTTTCTTTTTTCCATTCCTCATGCAATAGTGATTTGAGAGAATCCCATCATGCAAGTGTAGGAAAAGGCACTGTGGGCACTGGCTCACTGCCCCAGTGATCTGATTAGACTGAGAAAGTAAGCACCACTTTTCAGTGATACCTGAAAAAAAAAAAAATTTAAATTAGGTGCTCTCACAAATGTAAGCACTTCTTGTTTATTTTTTTCCCTGCTTATTTCTGAAATTTGATGTACAGACAGAGGCAGTACATATTTATGTTACTTCAAAGACCTAGGGAGATGCTCTGAGAGCATATTCAAATTTAGGGGTTTGCTGTAACATAGTTTCCCTAAGAAATCTGTTGAGAATCAAATTTACATGAAGAAAGTCCGTGGAAGGGTAGAGGGCTGTCAAAACTAATCTTTCTTTCCTTCTGCATCAGTTATAAGAAAACCCGAGATGTGTTGATCTAGCTAGAAACTCTGTTATCTATGACAACAGCATCCCTTCATTTGACCCAAATATACAACTAGAAAAGAGGGTAACAATTCACGTCAACAACTTCTCAGTGACAGAAAGAATTTAGAACTGTTATTACATTGCACAAATAATTAATCTAACTATCCACAGAAGCAACCAAGCAAACTTTGTAAAAAAAAACTATTTTTATTCACATCTTTAAACCTAATTACGTGTTAAGGAATTAGTATCACTAAAGAATATCCTTATATGTACAGTACACTAGAATCCTGAGGTCCAAGGCTTAGACTTCTGATATCCTATGAAAGCGTCATTCCAGAGATTTTAATGTACAGCTGCACTGTGAATGCACTGTAAATACTGATGCTTGTCCATTGTATTAATTTTGTTAAGTCAGAAAATCTGTCCTTTGTGGATAGAGGCAAGTGGACACAAGCTTATAATATTTGCAGAAGCATCAGTTGTATTATGTGCAGCTGTGCATTTCATTAGGTTATTTGCTGTATGTTGTTCAACTAAGTGGATGCTTGTTTCAACATTCCACTTTATTATTTTTGCAGATCTGCATGGATGTCTGGGCTGAATTAAATGTGAGGCATATAGAGCAGACCTGTATACTTCAAAATGTACATTTTTATTGCTTATCCAGAATGCCTGTTAATCTAGGAAGACATAAAATTTATATTTATCATTTGGACTTGACTAAAATGTATGTGCATTCTCTTAATATATAAATTATGAAAAGTCAAATTGTATAAGGGACTCATTACTGTGCTCAATTAGAGGCATTTTACCATGTTTTACTTGCTTTTGGGTTTATATTTTTAATATTCTAATGTGTGCCAACAAACACTCTGTGGAGTGTTACTAGACAAAATTTGAATAAAATGAGAGGGCAAAATTGCATGAAAATAAAATGGAAAGTGTTTTTAGGCAGAAGATTTTTTAAAATTTAAATTTATTTATTTTAATCGGAAGCTAATTACTTTATAATATTGTACTGGTTTTGCCATACATCAACATGAATCCGCCACGGGTGTACACGTGTTCCCCATCCTGAAACCCCTTCCAACATCCCTCCCCATCCCATCCCTCTGGGTCATTCCAGTGCACCAGCCCCAAGCATGCTGTATCCTGCACCGAACCTAGACTGGCAATTTATTTCTTATATGATATTATACATGTTTCAATGCCATTCTCCCAAATCATCCCACCCTCACCCTCTCCCACAGAGTCCAAAAGACTGTTCTATACATCTGTGTCTCTTTTGCTGTCTCACATACAGGGTTATCATTACCATCTTTCTAAATTCCATATGTATGTGTTTATATACTGTATTGGTGTTTTTCTTTCTGGTTTACTTCAATCTGTATAACAAGCTCCAGTTTCATCCCCCTCATTGCAACTGATTCACATGCGTTATTTTTAATGGTTGAGTAATACTCCATTGTGTATATGTACCACAGCTTTCTTATCCATTCATCTGCTGATGGACATCTAGGTTGTTTCCATGTCCTGGCTATTATAAACAGCGCTGTGATGAACATTGGGGTACACGTGTCTCTTTCAACTCTGGTTTCCTCGATGTATATGCCCAGCAGTGGGATTGCTGGGTCATAAGGCAGTTCTATTTCCAGTTTTTAAAGAAATCTCCACACTGTTCTCCATAGTGGCTGTACAAGCTTGCATTCCCACCAACAGTGTAAGAGGGTTCCCTTTTCTCCACACCCTCTCCTGCATTTATTGCTTGTAGACTTTTAGATTGCAGCCATTCTGACTGGTGTGAAATGGTACCTCATTGTGGTTTTGATTTGCATTTCTCTGATAATGGGTGATGTTGAGCATCTTTTCATGTGTTTGTTAGCCATCTGTATGTCTTTGGAGAAATGTCTATTTAGTTCTTTGGCCCACTTTTTGATTGGGTAGTTTAATTTTCTGGAATTGAGCTGCATAAATTGCTTGTACATTTTTGAGATTAGTTGTTTATCAGTTGCTTCATTTGCTATTATTTTCTTCCATTCTGAAGGCTGTCTTTTCACCTTGCTTATAGTTTCTTTTGTTGTGCAGAAGCTTTTAATTTTAATTAGATCCCATTTGTTTATTTTTGCTTTTATTTCCAGTATTCTGGGAGGTGGATCATAGAGGATCCTGCTGTGATTTATGTTGGAGAGTGTTTTACCTATGTTCTCCTCTAGGAGTTTTATAGTTTCTGGTCTTATGTTTAGATCTTTAATCCATTTTGAGTTTATGTTTGTGTATGGTGTTAGAAAGTGTTCTAGTTTCATTCTTTTACAAGTGGTTGCCCAGTTTTCCCAGCACCACTTGTTAAAGAGATTGTCTTTTCTCCATTGTATATTCTTGCCTCCTTTGTCAAAGAAAGATAAGGTTTCCATAGGTGCTGGATTTATCTCTGAGCTTTCTATTTTGTTCCACTGATCTATATTTCTGTCTTTGTGCCAGTACCATACTGTCTTGATGACTGTGGCTTTGTAGTAGANTTTATTTTTCAATTTGTTAATGTGGTGTATTACATTGATTGATTTGTGGATATTGAAGAATCCTTGCATCCCTGGGATAAAGCCCACTTGGTCATGGTGTATGATCTTTTTAATGTGTTGTTGGATTCTGATTGCTAGAATTTTGTTGAGGATTTTTGCATCTATGTTCATCAGTGATATTAGCCTGTAGTTTTCTTTTTTGGTAGCATCTTTGTCAGGTTTTGGTATTAGGGTGATGGTGGACTCATAGAATGAGTTTGGAAGTTTATCTTCCTCTGCAATTTTCTGGAAGAGTTTGAGTAGGATAGGTGTTAGCTCTTCTCTAAATTTTTGGTAGAATTCAGCTGTGAAGCCGTCTGGACCTGGGCTTTTGTTTTCTGGAAGATTTCTGATTACAGTTTCAATTTCTGTGCTTCTGATGGGTCTGTTAAGATTTTCTATTTCTTCCTGGTTCAGTTTTGGAAAGTTGTACTTTTCTAAGAATTTGTCCATTTCTTCCAAGTTGTCCATTTTATTAGCATATAATTGCTGATAGTAGTCTCTTATGATCCTTTTTATTTCTGTGTTGTCTGTTGTGATCTCTCCATTTTCATTTCTAATTTTACTGATTTTAATTTTTCTCCCTTTGTTTCTTGATTAATCTGGCTAATGGTTTGTCAATTTTATTTATCCTTTCAAAGAACCAGCTTTTGGCTTTGTTGATTTTTGCTATGGTCTCTTTTGTTTCTTTTGCATTTATTTCTGCCCTAAGTTTAAAGATTTCTTTCCTTCTAGTAACCCTGGAGTTCTTCATTTCTTCCTTTTCTGGTTGCTTTAGGTGTAGAGTTAGGTTATTTATTTGACTTTTTTCTTGTTTCTTGAGATACGCCTGTATTGCTATGAACTTTCCTTAGCACTGCTTCTACAGTGTCCCACAGGTTTTGGGTTGTTTTCATTTTCATTTGTTTCTATGCATATTTTGATTTCTTTTTTGATTTCTTCTGTGATTCGTTGGTTATTCAGCAGTGTGTTGTTCAGCCTCCATATGATCTTTAAGTATAAAGGGTTCTGATTGGGTACAGGTGAGTTGAGTCTTAGCTAGCAAAAAATGAGATGGAGATTGGGTAAGAGGTGATATCTCAAGATATTTTGGGACCTGATCAAGTAAAATCTTTTAAGGACATGATAAAGACTTAGAAATTCATTCTAAATGTGTAGCAAGTCGTGGGAGAATTTTGAGCAAAGGAGTGATGTGATAAGCACTATGTATTTAAAGGATTTATCTGATTGTGTGTGGAATAAGAACTCACTATTCATAGAAACTATTTATGAATATTGCTTTTATTCCTTAACATAATGGTATAATTAATTGTACTGATGTATTTCCTGATACTAAACTATATACATTTCTGAGGTAAACTGAAATTTATATACATCCAGGTGCTTTTAGGTTGTTATTATTTTATTTAAATTCACGAATGAGGTTTATTTTCCAAGCTTTGTAAGGAAGTTGAGATAAACTGAAGCAGTTTCTGTTAAATTAAAACGTTTTAAACTGGACATCTTATTGATATATGTGAAAAGTACCTAAGAGAGTCGGAGAAGGCAATGGCACCCCATTCCAGTACTCTCGCCTGGAAAATCTTATGGACGGAGGAGCATGGTAGGTAGCCTGGTAGACAGAGCAACCCATGGGGTCGCTAAGAGTCAGACACTACTGAGCGACTTCACTTTCACTTTTCACTTTCATGCATTGGAGAAGGAAATGGCAACCCACTCCAGTGTTCTTGCCTGGAGAATCCCAGGGATGGGGGAGCCTGGTGGGCTGCTGTCTATGGGGTCACACAGAGTTGGACACAACTGAAGAAACTTAGCAACAGCAACCTAAGAGAGTAATCAGAAAAGAGCTTGCAAATGTAAAATTATATTTGGATTAGCAAAGTATAATTTGAAAATGAATAGGTTGGAATCAGTATTAACCACTCTTTGCTATTAGATAGGAAGGAAGAAGTCAATATAGCATCTGAAGCAATACAAACGTTTGATTAAACAGCATTTTACTGATTTTGATGCTTTTATGGAGAAGGAAATGGCAATCCACTCCAGCACTCTTGCCTGGAAAATCCCAAGGACGGAGGAGCTGATAGGCTACAGTCCATGGGGTCGCAAAGAGTTGGACACGACTGAATGACTTCACTTTCACTTTTTCATTATTTAGTGGAACAAAGGAGTAAATGAATAAATGAATGGATGAATAAATCACCACTATTTGCATAGTACTTTCCAGAATACAAATCTCCTTACTTACTTACTTGGGTAAGGAGAAAAAAAAAAAACTAAGAAGTGAGCTATTCCAGGGTTTTAAGAGAAGCGATGCATTAATGGTTAGGAACACCCAGAATGCCAGGGTGCAAGTCCTGTCTGTACCTCCTATCACATGTGTAATTATCTAGTAAACAGCTTATTTGCTCCCAGTTACCACATCTGTAAGATGGAAATAATAATAAAATTTTATGGCTTTATTGTTAATATGAGTAACATTAAATGAGTAAAACATTTAGAATGATGTCTGCAGAATAGGATGTGTTTAATAAATATTTACTTTAAAAGATGGTAAAGGTAGTAATTGTATGGAATAGAACTGGCCTCAAAGAGATGTTTCAAAGTAGCACTCTTTCCATTAATAAACTAATAAAAATACAGTAATGAAGGGCATGCTAAATAATTTGCTGCTTCAGCTCAACAGTCTCATATAAAAGAGATAGTGAATATTTAGCTTTTGCACATTAACTGACACATAAGTGTCATTGGTTACTATAAGTGCATTTAACCAAGTTGACCTAATTATTGTAAGGCTAAAGCATTTATATAAATATATCATGTTGTTATAGAGACAGTAGCAAGCTACACACTAGTCAGAGATTTGCTATTTGTCTCTGCTAACTATAGACAGCTCTTTTCAAAGAACATCTTGTTATGTCGTCCTAAATGCCACTCAACCCGATTTTCCTCGAGGTGTCCATATGGGCGATGGTATTTTGCAATGTTACTCATCTATTGGGAAACAATGTCATTTTCAGAGATTAGAGATGACTATGTTATCTGGCCAGGGCTGTTTGTCACACCCCTACATTCATCAGTAAACATGGCAACAGAAGATTTTGCATACAGTGCCACCTGTGTGATCAAAAGCTTTACTCCCCTTTAGTCTGAGTTTGCCCAGTTTGGAAGCATGACCAAACTCTAAAAGTCATATACCAGCTGGGTGGGAGGAGAAATAAAAAACAGGCCAGAAAAATTCTTCCCAGACCACCTGAAGATGTATTTCTAAACATACCACCAGACCTGAAAATGTTCTATCTGAAATGAATGCATATATTACCAAACATCAATGAATATATAATATCAATAATTTTTTTCATAGTGTAATAAAATTAAATACAGGAGTGTGAATAGTTAGTTCTGTTTATGCTATCATCTTAAATATCTGGCAGCGATCACTAAGAACCTGGCATTTGACAAGTTTTGCTATAATAGCTGTAGTGCCTGTGTGTGTGTGGTCAAATAATAGATGGCCATTTTATCTGAACATGTAGTACTCTGCAGAAGTTTGCTTTTCTTTCTGTTTTTTTTTTTTTTTAATCTCATTTTTGGTGTTGAGGTATTTTGCCTTTTATGGTAAGTACTTTATAATGTACTCTTGGAGAAAACACAGTAGCCTTATTACTATGCATTCATGCTAAGTGGCTTTAGTTATGTCTAAGTCTTTGCTATGTTATGGACTGTAACCTGCCATGTTCATCTGTCCACTGGATTCTCCAGGCAAGTGGACCAGAGTGGGTTGCCAACCCTTCCCCCTAGGGGATATTCCCAACCCAGGGATCAAACCCACATCTCCTGTGGCTTCTATATTGCAGGTGGATTGTTTATTGCTGAACCACTGGGGAAGCTGTTTTATAACCCTATTAGTAGTGAATAAATGCATTTTACTTAAATTAATAAAAATGGAATTTCAAATAGAGAAAGATTGAAGGCTTGGGATTTTGGGGGGGGAGATATAGAAGCTAACATTTCTTGGAATTCATATCCTCATGAAATACTTCAGTTATATCTTCCCATTATTCTTCTCTGTGAAATAATTTATCCCATAAACCCTTCTGCAAATAAAAAGTCTTCTGTTTCTGCTACTTAGTGAGTTTGTTTTTAAATTTAGTTGCTCCTCTTGCACCTTTAACTGTCTTTGGTTAAAATATTAATAGTTTTAATCATGAGGAAATTGAGTGAACTCATGACTAAAATTCTTTAGAGAATAGTCTTAAATGTCTGGTATCATATTTCCCAAGCAGTCTCTCTGCATCAGAAAATGATTTATTAACCAGAGTTCAGCTGCTTTTTGCTTTTGTTGTCTATGACAAAAGGAATGTTTAAGCATGTTAAATTGGCTTAATATAGTGGACAGAAATGATGGTTTACCATAGCAGAATTTGCTGCCAATGCATATTTCTTCTTTGTGTTACATATACGGAATAGTTAATCTGACCTCAAAGAAAAGAAACATATGCTCCCCTAGATAAGGTTCTAGAGATGAATGAGTCTGTCTGCTATACTGCATTTGTTGGTCAGAGAGAAGGAAGAATAAAGGAGGGTGGAAAATAAGCAGAAAATGAGACTCACCAAAGGCCTGATTCTAAAGGGGAAAAGTGAAATAAAACAGAAATGACACATAAAATGGAATGGAAGTGGGGTGAATAGATGCAGAATATAAAATAAGTACAGGTATGTTGGCAGTCAGCAGTCTCTCTGGGGTCACATTTGTTATTTGTCCCTGAGCAAATAATTTTGGAATGTTAACATTCAATGTGCCTGCTTCTAATGAATTAGACTGTCAAAAATAAATAAATAAACTCAATATGGGGACTATCGTCTATCAATTATATAACTCTAACAGGCACAACCATTATCCAAATTCTATGCTGGGCAGCATTTCTATGTACTGAATGAATTAAGACTGCAATCTTAATTGGTCCAGTTTTGTGTTGCTCATGTAGCTGGAAGCTGAAAGTGGTAGTATCACCCCCTTCATACTACTGGGCCAGTGCAGGATGGCTGTAGTCAGTTCCACAGCTGCTGTCCCATCTATGACACTGTCTCATTTTTGTTCCTGCTTCTCTTTTACCCTTTTCTCACTCTCTTCTAATCTACTCCATTTTCCAAGTTGGTTATATTTTATTTTGTTGAAAATACTTATGCCAGGCTACTTCTCCTTGATCTTTCAACATTATTCCATTTACTGAACACCAATTTGTTCTTAAAATTGATCCTTTTATTTTCAAGATGCTTCACTCACCTGGTTCTCCTTCTACCTTCTGACCACTTCTTGTTTGCTTTCTTTCTTTCTCTCTCTCTTTCAAAATGTTTATAAACCAAACAATAACCAGTGAGAAAGGTGCTATTTTGTTGAATAAATTTAGAAAATACTACAAATTATACCTTTTTCTTGGTAACTTACTAAAGCATATTAGACTCTTTTACAAGTCCTGGAGTAAAGAACCTTGTTTTTGTTTAACTTAATATCTAGCACTCTTCCTGGTTTCCTGTTTATTACTCTACTTTAAAGGATCATGTATCTGCAAATAACTGTATATAATGGGTCTTGGATTCTATGTCAAGCATTAATCCACATTTCCAGTTACCTGTTGAATAGCTTGGATGGAATCTTATGACAGAACTTTGAATTCAATATTAAAAGGCACATCGCTTTTCCCCTTAATTAAAAAAAAGTATATATCAGTTGGCTTCAATTGGCCAGGCACTGGTAGGTGCTAAGGATGAAGTAATAAACAGGATGTAGTTTCTGTGATGGTGATAAGTAAACAGAAAGTGGGGTGGGGTTTGAAAGAGATGAGGACAAGAAGGGCAACAGATCTAAACCGAGATCTAATCATGAAAATCAAATCATGAAACTCCATGCTATGGAGTTTGAAGTTTTTCTTGACAACAAAAGGCAGCCCATGAAGAATTTCAAGGCAATCAATGATCAGGTTTTTTTTTTTTTTAAGACCAATATGATTCCAGGATGAGGTATACAGTAAAGCAAGGCAAGACTGGAGTCTATGAAATCAATTACTTTAAGATTAGACAATTTTTATGAAATTGATCAGAATCTGCCTCTTGTTATTCTTAGGTGTGAACACTCTTCTGTTTTCTCGGTTTGATATCCTTAAGGACAGTAGCTTTATCTTATTTAGTCTTGTACACTTGCCCATACTTAGCATGCTTCTTTGCACATCCTAGATGCTTTCTTAATGACTGCTTGGTGAGTAAATATATACGAACTTGTTCCTGTTTAAAATATGTTGAAAGCACAATTTTTTCAAGGGACTAATAAAAAAATGAAAGAAGTTAATGAGAACCAAGAGAAATAGGGAATTAGCGATGAGTGAAATACAATCATAAAGACAGAAAATAAAATTTGATGATAGGAATTGCCTACTTAGGAGACATATGAGTTCAAAAGCCTGGTAATTTAGTAAGAAGAGTTTCACTTCTAAGTCACAGAACTTGTCTTTACATCACCATTAAACACACACACACACACACACACACACACACAGAGACTGTTGGGTAAGCAGCCATTTCTTAACCTGCCACGCCTCTCTCTGGGACTGCTCAGTTAGTGTCCTAGGACTGGAACATTCCCTTATATGGAAGACAGATGTTGAGGTGTCAGTTGGCTCCAGATTTTTCTTTATTAGCAGGAAACTTTCCCACATTCTGGGTACATGGTGAATTCCCTTGAATTACTTACACATTTGTTGATAGACAAGTCCACCAATAAATCTGCACTCCCTGCCCAAGGTAAATATCTCTTCACCTGCAGCACAAGAAGGGTAGTGAGTACCCCTGCCTTGTGTTGGCCTTCAGAATTCACACACTGATCTAGCTCCATCTCTTCTCCTTTCTGTGAGTAAGGCTTCTTCCAACCAGCACATTATTGAGTCTTCTTTGGCAGCTCTGAACACATAGAAGATGCAGTGGGCAGAGGGCTGGGGGCTCCTATTTCTGGGGGTTAGCATTGTTATGGTCTCTGCTATCTTTCATACAATGGAAATACTAACTTGGCATTGACAACTCATTCTTCCTGCTCAGCATAAACCCATAGTTTGTCAGAACTAGAACATGGAGTGAGTCAATGGGTGGAACTGCCTCAAGTTGGTCATGATTTGGTAACCACATCTGAGGTAAAGCTCAGTCCGGAGTGCAGAATATGAGTAAAAGGGAAGCTTAAAATGCTGATGGCCCTCTCTCATGCCTGTAGAGAGTATGAGGTTGAAGGAATGCTTGGATACATTGGTTATTATATTTCTGAATGATAAGATTTAAGCTAAGAGTCTAGAACCATCATCTGATACCAGTGCACTTGGGGGAACTCTTCTATGTTCTCAGCAAGTGTTAAAAATATATAATGTGGTATTAATAGTTTCTTGAGTATTTTTGATATTCTAGGATCTATGCTATCTCACATGAATCTGCTTCATCTACCCATTACTATTCTTACCATAGAAATAGGAAAACAGGATTGTGGGGGTTGTGTGCATGCTTAGTTGCTCAGTCATGTCTGACTTTTTGCGACCCCATGGACTGTAGCCCACAGGCTCTTCAGTCCATGGGATTCTCCAGGCAAGAATACTGGAGTGGGTTGCCATGCCCTCCACCAGGGGATCTTCCGAATCTAGGGAAATCATGGGGGTTAAATAACATGACTGGCAAAATATAGCTAATTTCAAAATTTGTGATCTTAAACTCTGTATTTCATGCTTCCTCATTTCATTTGAAATAACTAGCTTTCTCATGAGGTCAGCAGTGCCTAGAAGCATTTTTGGCTCCAGTTTGAATTAAAACAGCTAAAACATATTTATTTCAGCATTTTGTTAAAAATTCTGTCATGCTAGTCAATATATTCATAAAAATGGAAATTAAAAGTCACCATTAGAAAATATCTTTTCCTTTGGTTATACATTAACCTGGATCAAAGATATATCTTCCTGATACTAGGAAAAGTGGCTCAGTTTTATCCAACAAAAGCTTGAGTGCCCTGAAAATGTATGTTATAGTAGAAGAGATTTATACATTTTGATATGATCATATAAAAATGTAGGAATTTTGCTATTAGCCATATCACCAAAATAAATTAAAATCAAAGTACAAAAAGCTTCAATGATGAAAACAAGTAACCAACATCATTTCCTATGTTTGATGAATATCCCAAGCAAAACCTGCTAATGCTTTATTTTTAAAAAATATTATATTAAAATAGGTATTTTGTCTGGGTTTCAAATTGTCTTGCCTTCTGGGTAGATACAGCTGCCACTGAATTTGGTTTTGCGTATTGTGCTTAAAAGGAAACAAACACACTGCTTTAAAAATTTCAGCCAGGATATATGTAAAGAAGGAAGTGAATTATGCCTGCAAAGAGTAGAGGAGTCAAACAGTCTCAAATTGATGCATTAAAATTAACTCCATCTAGTATCACAATCAGGGCCCAGGGAAAATCTATGGTATCTACTCTGTGGGCAAGAAAGAGCTGTGTCATATTTTAAAGGAAAATCATTGATTCTGTATTTTTCTCAACCTTGAAACACCTAATAAAGTACAGAAAGAAGAAAAGGAAGCTGGTCTGATTATTTCCCCTGAGATAGGGAATAGAAAGGCCTGGACCTAATAGGCAGGTCATTTTGGAAAAGCTATGACTGTATCAATTTCAAAGTAGTATGAATGGATGCTCAACCTTGAGCAGCTTTAGCAAAACACTGCAGAACTTGTGGATGCCCAGAGAGCACACAGAGAAGACAAAATGAGCAAGGCTTTTCAATACAGGTAGTTCATACATTTTCCCTTAGGTTTGCTTTTCTTTTATCTGCAGTTGAAGGCTGAAAGAATAGAGATAGACAACTCTCAACTTGCTGACATTTACTGACAGCAAAAATGTTATTATGAATAGAGCTCATTCCGCAAACCTCCAGAAACCAAGCCTTTTACTCTTAAATGGGAAACATTTTATAGGCAGAGTTTATGTTGAATTAATATATAGAGTAAGAACTGAATTCTTTTTTATACTATCCCAATTAGAATGTCCTTTTTTAGAGGTGTTCTAAGGAAATTTGCTTCCTTAGGTCATAAAATTTTCCATTTTTGTCTCACTCAATGAAGTTTTATATTTCTTTTAATGGAGGTTCCAGGACTTTCGTTTCCATGATTAGAGAAATGGGTTAAATATCTGTAGAAGTATAACTGATTATTGGCTAACACTCACTAATATTAACCTAAAGTTGATCCAGGTGGCTGCAACCGGCTGGCGCACTAAGCACAGCTGAGAGGAGCTACCCCACGTCCGAGGTCAGGGGAAGAAGCCGAGAGTGCCAGGCTGCGACAGCGCAGGAACAGCTAAGAGCTACCTGGCGTCCGAGGTCAGGGGCGATGTCCAAGAGGAGCTACCCCACGTCCTAGGCCAGAGACGGTGCCCGAGAGGAGCTACTCCACGTCTGAGGTCAAGGGTGGCGGCCAAGAGGAGCCACCTGGCACCCAAGGCCAAGGGCGGTGGCCAGGAGGATCAACCCCACATCCAAGGAGTGGTGGCTGCCTGGGCGCAGGAGGACCTAGATGAGCCATCCCAGGTTGAAGGTCAGGAAGGGCAGCAGTGAGGAGACAACACTCATCCAAGGTAAGGAGCAGCGGCTGCCCTTTGCTGGAGCAGCCATGAAGAAATACCCCACGCCCAAGGTAAGAGAAACCCAAGTAAGATGGTAGCTGTTGCAAAAGGGCATCAGAGGGCAGACACACTGAAACCATACTCACAGAAAACTAGTCAATCTAATCACACTAGGACCACAGCCTTGTATGACTCAGTGAAACTAAGCCATACCCCTGGGGCAACCGAAGACGGGTGGGTCATGGTGGAGAGGTCTGACAGAATGTGGTCCACTGCAGAAGGGAATGGCAAACCACTTCAGTGTTCTTGCCTTGAGAACCCCATGAACAGTATGAAAAGGCAAAATGATAGGATACTGAAAGAGGAACTCCCCAGGTCAGTAGGTGCCCAATATGCTACTGGAGATCAGTGGAGAAATAACTCCAGAAAGAATGAAGGGATGGAGCCAAAGCAAAAACAATACCCAGCTGTGGATGTGACTGGTGATAGAAGCAAGGTCTGATGCTGTAAAGAGCAATATTGCATAGGAACCTGGAATGTCAGGTCCATGAATCAAGGCATTGGAAGTGGTCAAACAACAGATGGCAAGAGTGAGCATTGACATTCTAGGAATCAGTGAACTAAAATGCACTGGAATGGGTGAATTTAACTCGATGACCATTATACCTACTACTGTGGGCAGGAATCCCTGAGAAGAAATGGAGTAGCCATTGTGGTCAACAAAAGAGTCCGAAATGCAGTACTTGGATGCAATCTCAAAAATGACAGAATGATCTCTGTTTGTCTCCAAGGCAAACCATTCAGTATCATGGTAATCCAAGTCTATGCCCCAACCAGTAACGCTGAAGAAGCTGAAGTTGAATGGTTCTATGAAGACCTATAAGACCTTTTAGAACTAACACTCAAAAAAGATGTCCTTTTCATTATAGGGGGCTGGAATGCAAAAGTAGGAAGTCAAGAAACACCTGGAGTAACTGGCAAATTTGGCCTTGGAATGCAGAATGAAGTAGGGCAAAGACTAATAGAGTTTTTCCAAGAAAATGCACTGGTCATAGCAAATACCCTCTTCCAACAACACAAGAGAAGACTCTACACATGGACATCTCCAGATGGTCAACACTGAAATCAGATTGATTATATTGTTTGCAGCCAAAGACTGAGAAGCTCTAAACAGTCAACAAAAACAAGACCGGGAGCTGACTGTGGCTCAGATCATGAACTCCTTATTACCAAATTCAGACTCAAATTGAGGAAAGTAGGGAAAACCGCTAGACCATTCAGGTATGACCTAAATCAAATCCCTTATGATTATACAGTGGAAGTGAGAAATAGATTTAAGGGCCTAGATCTGATAGATAGAGTGCCTGATGAACTATGGACTGAGGTTCGTGACATTGTATAGGAGACAGGGATCAAGACCATCCCCATGGAAAAGAAATGCAAAAAAGCAAAATGGCTGTCTGGGGAGGCCTTACAAATAGCTGTGAAAAGAAGAGAGGTGAAAAGCAAAGGAGAAAAGGAAAGATATAAGCATCTGAAGGCAGAGTTCCAAAGAATAGCAAGAAGAGATAAGAAAGCCTTCCTCAGCAATCAATGCAAAGAAATAGAGGAAAAGAACAGAATGGGAAAGACTAGAGGTCTCTTCAAGAGAATTAGAGATGCCAAGGGAACATTTCATGGAAAGATGGGCTTGATAAAGGATAGAAATGGTATGGACCTAACAGAAGCAGAAGATATTAAGAAGAGGTGGCAAGAATACACAGAACTCTACAAAACAGATCTTCATGACCCAGATAATCACGATGGTGTGATCACTCATCTAGAGCCAGACATCCTGGAATGTGAAGTCAAGTGGGCCTTAGAAAGCATCACTATGAACAAAGCTAATGGAGGTGATGGCATTCCAGTTGAGCTATTTCAAATCCTGAAAGATGATGCTGTGAAAGTGCTGCACTCAATGTGCCAGCAAATTTGGAAAACTCAGCAGTGGCCACAGGACTGGAAAAGGTCAGTTTTCATTCCAATCCCAGAGAAAGGCAATGCCAAAGAATGCTCAAACTACTGCACAATTGCACTCATCTCACACTCTAGTAAAGTAATGCTCAAAATTCTCCAAGCCAGGTTTCAGCAATACGTGAACTGTGAACTTCCTGATGTTCAGGCTGGTTTTAGAAAAGGCAGAGGAACCAGAGATCAAATTGCCAACATCCACTGGA
>SJYQ01001062.1:596544-609197 GCA_006410935.1 Redunca redunca | reverse complement strand
GTGGGGTATGGTCTGCTTTATTATTTCAATAAGATGACTTTTGCTGAAGAGACAACCAAGTGTTAAAATACCATTTTTCAAAGGCAAGTGCTCAGTGAGAGAGAACACATGATTATGAAAGCATAGAAATGGATGGAAATAAAAGATGACTTTGAAATATTTAGATGTGTATTCTTACAATATCTAGTGTAGTGCTCTTTGTATTGTAGGCAGTCAAAAATGATTATTAATGCAAAGATAAGCCATAATATACTTTTTGAGAGCAAAATTTAGATTTCATGTTTACTTATGTTTTATGGTATTAAAAAGCAGGAAGAGAAAAAAGGAAGACAAAAGAAAAAGCTTACTATCCCTTTAGCTGAATATTTTCAATTCTTTTAGTATCAAAAGTTGTAATCATCCTAATTATCACCATTTTTGTATCTGTGAAGCCAAATGAGGTCATATCTTTGACTAGATGAGATGTATGTTTTACTCAATATATGTATATCACCTACTAGAATTGGGGCAGAGCCTAGTTCGCTGTGTATCTTTAGTATCTAGGGCATATTTGAGAACAAAGTAGGTACTCAGTAAGAGATTGCTGAATGGATTAATCTTAGTTAGAGGTGAATTCTTTTGGGGGGTGGGCTGTGCTGTGTCTGCCGCTGCAGGCTTTTCTCTTGCGGCTGTGTGCAAGGGCTACTCTCTTGTGCATGGGCTTCTCATTGCAGTGGCTTTACTTTCACTTTTTTAATTTTTACTTTCTCTAGAGCGCATGCACTTCAATAGTTGCAGCACATGGACTCACTAGTTTTGGCTCCTGAGTTATAGAGCACAGGCTTAACAGTTGAGGTCCACAGGCTTAGTTGCTCCAAGACATGTGGGACCTTCCTGGATCAGGGATCGAACTCGTTTGTGTCTCTTGCATTGGCAGGTGGATATTTTACCATTGAGCCACCAGGGAGGTCCTAGGAATAAATTCTTTGCTTGGATTTCAGATGGCTCCAAGACCTCCTGAAATTCTAAGTATAATTTTGTGTCTACACACAGGAGTGGCACAGTGAGTATTTCTGGTTTTCATCGGATTATCAAAGGAATCTGTGACTCCAAAGTTTATGAACCCCATCCTAAAAAGAAATGTTTTGAATGATAACAATGAAACATTTGGCAAATGAAGGAAATATTTATTGAGCTTGTGGCTTAAGTGTATTTTTCTGTTGTAAAGTTATGCCTAATTGAACATGGAATTTAGGAAACTAGGTAAGTTTTACTTGATCTTTTAAAAATATACTCATATTATTTAATTGTTCCTTCTCAGAGCCAGAGACCAACTGTGACCAATCAACATACAACTGTAACACAGATGGATATTATTAATAATAACACCCAAACTTGCACTTTCTGTAAGTACTTCGCAATTTAAAAAGTGCTTTCTCCTCAGAAATCCATCCCACTAGATTACTGATTCACCAATATCCCTAGGAACAGATGAGGTCAGTTCTATTTTCAGAGATTTCCAAGTACAGTCTGTGTCTAAACCTCTATGATGCCTATTTTTTTAAAGTGGTAATTCTGCATTTATGAGGCACAGTTCTCCAGAGAATTTAAATGAACTTCATCAAGTTTCTACAAACGATGTAGAGCAAGACTGTGAGTCTTCTCACTTGACAGGTAAGGAAACTAAAATGCAGATACTGTTTAATGATTATTCTCATAGCTATCTGGACCATGACTGGGTATGCAAATCATAATATTAATCCTGAATTTTTCATTAGTTGTTTGCTTCTAAACTAATAAACACAGAAAAATTAAATATTTATAGATTTAGGAATATCTTTGCAAAAAATCTCAGTATATACTTTTCTTTCTGATTTAAAACTGAGAAAATAATTTTACCTTAGGGAATTGGTTTTAAAATGAAGGAAAATGTTTTATAGGTTTGAGCCAATGGATTTAAATGAAATGTTATGAATACCTATCAACATACTAAAATCTAGTAACATAGTATATGATTCAATAGATTAGGGAAATCCATTATAACAGATTTTTAGAAATACCTGCTCTCTTCAGATAAATCCACAGATGTGGGTGATGCATGAATTTTCAGAAAAAAGGTTTTGTTTGAAAGATGATGAATGAAAGATCAGATTGAGAGAGTTTTGCTTTCTAGTTTCTTTACGTCTCAATATGTTAATTAGATTATTTAGCATGACACAGATTCCCTTTCCAGATTTTTCTTTAGGCCATTTTGAAACTTTACATCTTTAGGTATTTATGTGAAGGAATATTAAAAAGTTAAATTCAGTTTTACCTCTTATACATTCTTCCCTTTTAAATATTATTACAAGGTATGTCTATGTTTCAACATATTCTCTGATTCAGCCTATTGCAAATAGAATCAGTTGTCCATAACAGTTCTGTCAATTAGATTGTATCTGTGCTGTCTTTCTCTTGTCCTAGAAATTCATCTTCTTGAAAGCATTTGTGTTATTGAAAGCAATGGAGCCTGGTAATGCTGGCCATTACCTTTACTTCATTTGCATTTTTGTCCAATATTTTATCCCCAAGTTCTCTCCTCTTTACCGAAGCCCACATCACTCCCACTGCATCTCATCAGGTGCCCTCTCAGCCACACAGAGGCAGCCTGCTGTGTGAAAACAAACTGGGTACAAACCAGTTTCCCAAGTGTCTGGGGCTTCTCACGCTTGTTCCTTAAGCCAGCAGCAGCTGGGATGACCCAGATACTAGAACTGTTTTCCTCTCTCTGGGTTTCCCCATTTCCAGGAATGACCATTGTTCATTACCTCCAGGATTTGAAAACACAGCATGATCCCTGTGGGTGGTACAATTTCCTCTGCTGGAAAAATCAGGGCACAATGGGAAACTTAAAGCCCCAAAGAGCAGAAGGGTGAGTGTAGCAAAGCAGAAAATGTTAGCACAGTGTTCCATTATGCCAGCAAATATTCCTTCCTATGTGTGTGAAAACAGGAAGAGAATTACACACTCACCTGCCCAGTTACAGGCAACTGTCACCAAGAATAAATGCAGTTTTCAAATACAATAGGGAAACAAGAATTTATTCAGTATGGGGATTAAATCTAAGCAAAAAAGAAAATGTCAGGAAGAAACAATATGTATGGTTAATTTAATAAGATTTATTTTCTGCCCAGTAAATCCTAAATAACTTATAAAGAACAGTCCCTGATCGTAGAAGGAAAATAAATTTCTAAGTTTTCTTTTGGCTTATGATGAACAAGGACTTAAATTATTAGTTAATATCCCTAAAAGATTTTATCTAAATCCATGGTTCCTAAACTTCAGCATTCACTACAGTCACCTGGGGAATTGGTAAAAGTAGAGGCTCAGATCCTATCTTGCATCAATTTGTTAGCCTCTATTCTCTGGTAGCTTACCAAACAATTCTCCAAACCCAAGTTTGAGAACCACTGATCCGCACCATGAAGGGGAAGAATTAAAACATTTCGATACTATACATTCTTTTATTTTAACTTTTTTTTTGTACAATTTTAAGTTACAAAATGTTATAGTAACATTGGAGCCATCTTAGACTCTTTTATATTCCACATCCAAACTATCAGCAAATCTTGTTGGCTGTTTCCTTGAAATGGAGCCCAAAGCTGATTGCTACTCATCACCATCACCTCCATCATCCTACTCAAAATTCAATATGAGCCTCACACGTTGTTGTTCAGTTGCACAGTCATGTCCCATTCTTTATGACTACATGGGCAGCAGCACACCAGGTCTCCCTGACCTCACCATCTCCCAGAGTTTGCCCAAGTTCATGTCCATTCATCAGTGATACCATCCAGCCATTTCATCCTCTGATGCCCTCTTCTCCTTCTGCCCTCAATCTTTCCCAGCATCAGGGACTTTTCCAAAGGGTCGGCTGCATGCATCACGTTGCCAAAATACTGGAGCTCCAGCTTCAGCATCAGTCCTTCCTTTAAGATTGACTGGTTTGATCTCCTCGCTGTCCAAGGGACTCTCAGGAGTCTCCTTCAGCATAGTTCAAAAGCATCATTTCTTTGGTGCTCTTCCTTTTTAATGGTCCAGCTCTCAGAACCATATGTAACCATTGGGAAGACCATAGCCTTGACTATATGGACCTTTGTCAGCAGAGTGATGTCTCTGCTTTTCAACACACTGTCTAGGTTTGTCATAGCTTTTCTGCCAAGGAGCAACTGTCTTCTGATTCCATGGCTTCAGTCATCATCTGCAATGATTTTAGAGCCCAAGAAGAGGAAATCTGTCACTGCTTCTCCATTTTCCTCTTCTATTTGCCATGAAGTAATGGGACCAGATCATGGGAAATAGATGGGGAAACAGTGGAAACACTGTCAGACTTTATTTTGGGGGGCTCCAAAATCACTGCAGATGGTGATTGCAGTCACAAAATTAAAAGACGCTTACTCCTTGGAAGGAAAGTTACAACCAACCTAGACAGCATATTAAAAAGCAGAGATATTACTTTGCCAACAATGGTCCATCTAGTCAAGGCTATGGTTTTTCCAGTAGTCATGTATGGATGTGAGAGTTGGACTGTGAAGAAAACTGGGAGCCAAAGAATTGATGCTTTTGAACTGTGGTGTTGGAGAAGACTCTTGAGAGTCCCTTGGACTGCAAAGAGATCCAACCAGTCCATCCTAAAGGAGATCAGTCCTGGGAGTTCATTGGAAGGACTGATGCTGAGGATGAAACTCCAGTAGTTTGGCCACCTCATGTGAAGAGTTGACTCATTGGAAAAGACCCTGATGCTGGGAGGGATTGGGGGCAGGAGGAGAAGGGGACCACAGAGGATGAGACGGCTGGATGGCATCACCGATTCGATGCACATGAGTTTGTGTGAACTCCAGGAGTTGATGATGGACAGGGAGGCCTGGCGTGCTGTGATTCATGGGGTCACAAAGAGTCAGACATGAATGAGAGACTGAACTGAACTGAATGGGACCAGATGCCATGATCTTAGGATTTTTTTTTTTAAATATTTAGTTTCAAACCAGCTTTTTCACTCTCCTCCTTCACTCTCTTCAAGACATTCTTTAGTTCCTCCTTGCTTTCTGCCATTCAGTTCAGTTCAGTTCAGTCACTCAGTCACATCTGACTTTTTGCAGCTGTGTGGCCTGCAGCACGCCATGCTTCCCTGTCCATCACCAACTCCAGGAGCTTGCTCAAACTCATATCCATTGAGTTGGTGATGCCATCCAACCTTCTCATCCTCTGTCATTCATTTTCCTCCTGCCTTCAATCTTTCCCAGCATCAGTGTCTTTTCCAGTGAGTCAGTTTTTCACATCAGGTGGCCAGTGTATTTGAGTTTCAGCCTCAGCATCAATCCTTCCAATAAATATTCACGACTAATTTCCTCAGGATTAACTGGTTCGATCTCCTTGCAGTTCAAGGGACTTGGAAGAGTCTTCTCCAACACCACAGTTCAAAAACATAAGTTCTTCAGCACTCAGCTTTCTTTATGGTCTAACTCTCACATCCATACATGACTAGTGGAAAGACCATAGCTTTGACTAGACAGAACTTTGTCAGCAAAATAATGTCTCTGCTTTTTAATATGCTGTCTAGGTGGGTCATAGCTTTTCTTTCAAGGAGAAAGCATCTTTTAATTTTGGGTTGCAGTCATCATCTGTAGTGATTTTGAAGCTCAAGAAAATAAAGTCTCTCACTCTTTCCTCATCTATTTGCCATGAAGTGATGGGACTGGATGCCATGATCTTAGGTTTTTCAATGTTGAGTTTTAAGCCAGCTTTTTCACCCTCCTCTTTAGTTCCAAGAAGCACTTTACTTCCTCTTTGCTTTCTGCCATAAGGGTGGTATCATGTTCATATCTGAGATTATTGATATTTCTCTAGGCAATCTTGATTCCAGCTTTTGAATCATCCAGCCCAGCATTATGCATGAGGTACTCTACGTATAAATTAAATAAGCAGAGTGACAATATACAGCCTTGTTGTACTCTTTTCCCAGTTTGGAACCAGATGTTGTTCCATGTCTCGTTCTAATTGTTGTTTCTTGACTGGATACGGATTTCTCAGGAGGCAAGTAAGTTGGTCTGGTAGTCCCATTTCTTAAAGAATTTTCCACAGTTTGTTGTCATCCACACAGTCAAAGGGTTTGGTGTTGTCAATAAAGAAGAAGTAAATTTTTCTGGAGTACTCTTGCTTCTTTGATGATCCAGCAGATGTTGGCAATTTGATCTCTGGTTCTTCTGCTTTTTCTAAATCCAGCTTGAACATGTGGAAGTTCTCAGTTCATGTACTGCTGAAACCTGGCTTGGAGAATTTTGAGCATTATTTTGCTAGCATGTGAGATGAGTACAGTTTCTTCCATTAGAGTGGTATCATCTATATATTTGAGGCTGTTGTTTCTCCTGCCTATCTTGATTCCAGCTTGTAACTCATCCTGCCTGTCATTTATCATGATGTGCTCAATGTATCAGTTATAAAAACAGGGTGAGAACAGACAGCCCTGTTGTACTTTCTCAATCCTGAACCGATCAGTTGTTCTGTACAGGGTTCTAACTGTTGCTTCTTGACCAAAATACAGCTTTCTCAGGTGACAGGTAAGCTGGTCTAGTACTCCCATGTCTTTAAGAGCTTTCCATTGTTAAGATTCACACAGTCAAAGGCTTTAGCATAGTCGATGAAACAGAGGTAGATGTTTTTCTGGAATTCCCTTGCTTTCTCTGATCTAGCAAACGTTGGCAATTTGATCTCTGGTTCCTCTGCCTTTTCTAAACCCAACTTGTTCATCTGGAAGTTCTTGATTTGCATAATGCTGACCTAGCATGCAAGGTTTTAAGTGTGACCTTACTAGTATGCTCAAACTACCACAGAACTGCACTCATCTCACATGCTAGTAAAGTAATGCTCAAAATTTTCCAAGCCAGGCTTCAGCAATACTTGAACCGTGAACTTCCAGATGTTCAAGCTGGTTTTAGAGAAGGCAGAGGAAACAGAGATCAAATTGCCAACATCTGCTGGATCACTGAAAAAGCAAGAGAGTTCCAGAAAAATATCTACTTCTGCTTTATTGACTATGCCAAAGCCTTTCACTGTGTGGATTACAACAAACTGTGGAAAATTCTGAAAGAGATGGGAATATCAGACCACCTGACCTGCCTCTTGAGTAACCTGTATGCAGGTCAGGAACCAACCATTAGAACTGGACATGGAGCAACAGACTGGTTTCAAACAGGAAAAGGAGTACATCAAGGCTGTATATTGTCACCCTGCTTATTTAACTTCTATGCAGAGTACATCATGAGAAATGCTGGGCTGGAAGAAGTGTAAGCTGGAATCAAGATTGCCAGGAGAAATATCAATAACCTCAGATATGCAGATAATACCATCCTTATGGCAGAAAGTGAAGAGGAACTAAAGAGCCTCTTGATGAAAATGAAAGAGGAGAGTGAAAAAGTTTGCCTGAAACTCAACATTCAGAAAACTAAGATCATGGCATTTAGTCCCATCACTTCATGGGAAATAGATGGGGAAACAGTAGAAACAGTGTCAGAATTTATTTTGGGGGGCTCCAAAATCACTGCAGATGGTGATTGCAGTCATGAAATTAAAAGATGCTTACACCTTGGAAGGAAAGTTATGACCAATCTGGATAGCATATTCAAAAGCAGAGATATTACTTTGCCAACAAAGGTCCATCTAGTGAAGGCTATGGTTTTTCCAGTAGTCATGTATGGATGTGAGAGTTGGACTGTGAAGAAAGCTGAATGATGAAGAATTGATGCTTTTGAACTGTGGTGTTGGAGAAGACTTTTGAGAGTCCCTTGGACTACAAGGAGATCCAACCAGTCCATTCTAAAGGAGATCAGTCCTGGGTGTTCATTGGAAGGACTGATGCTGAGGCTGAATCTCCAATACTTTGGCCACCTCATGTGAAGAGTTGACTCATTGGAAAAGACCCTGATGCTGGGAGGGATTGGGGGCAGGAGGAGAAGGGGACGACAGAGGATGAGATGCCTGGATGGCATCACTGACTCGATGGACATGAGTTTGAGTAAGCTCCGGGAGGTGGTGATGGACAGGGAGGCCTGGTGTGCTGTGATTCAAGGGTGCGCAAAGAGTCGGACACGACTGTGTGACTGAACTGAACTTACTAGTATGGGAGATGAGTGCAACTGTCCGATGGTTTGAACGTTCTTTAGTACTACCCTTCTTGAGAACTGGGAAGGTTGACCTTTTCCAGTCCTGTGCCTACTTCTGGGTCTTCCAGATTTGCTGACATATTGACTGTAACACTTGATAGCAATGACTTTTAGGGTTTTGAAGAAAGCTGAGCACTGAAGAATTGATGGTTTTGAACTGTGGTGTTGGAGAAGACTCTTGAGAGTCCCTTTGACTGCAAGGAGATCCAACCAGTCCATTCTGAAGGAGATCAGCCCTGGGATTCTTTGGTTGGAATGATGCTGAAGCTGAAACTCCAGTACTTTGGCCACCTCATGCAAAGAGTTAACACATTGGAAAAGACCCTGATGCTGGGAGGGATTGGGGGCAGGAGGAGAAGGGGACAACAGAGGATGAGATGTCTGGATGGCATCACTGACTCAATGGATGCGAGTCTGAGTGAACTGTGGGAGTTGGTGATGGACAGGGAGGCCTGGTGTGCTGCAATTGATGGGGTCGCAGAGTCAGACATGACTGAGTGACTGAACTGAACTGAACTGAACTGAAATTCCATCAAATCCATTAGCTTTACTTACAGCAGTGCTTTCTAAGGCCCTCCTGACTTCACGCTCCAGAATGTCTGGCTCTGGGTGACTGACCACATCATTGTGGTCATCTGGTTCATTAAGATCTTTTTTTGTATAGTTCTTCCATGTATTCTTTCCATCTCTTGATCTCTTCACCTTCTACTAGGTCCCTACAATTTCTATCCTTTACTCCCTGTCCATCTTTGAGCAAAATGTTCCTTTGATATTTCCAGTTTTCCTGAAGAGATCTCTAGTCTGTTCCCTTCTGTTGTTTTCCTCTGTTTCTTTGCATTGTTCATTGAAGAAGGCCTTCTTGTCTCTCCGTGCTATTCTTTGGAATTCTGCATTTAGTTGGGTGTACCTTTCCCTTTCTCCCTTGCTTTTTCCTTCTCTTCTTTTTTCAGCTATTTGTAAAGCCTCCTCAGATAACCACTTTGCCTTATTGCTTTTCTTTTTCTTTGGCATGGTTTTTTCATTCCCTGTTGTGCAATACTACAGACCTCTATCCATAGTTCTTTAGGCACACTGTTTACTAGGTCTAATCCCTTGAATCTATTCATCACCTCCACTGTACATTCATGGGGATTTGATTTAAGTCATACCTGGCTGGTCTAGTGGTTTCCCCCCCTTTCTATGCCACAGTCAGCTCTAGGTCTTTTTTTGTTTGTTTGTTTTGTTTGTTTTTTCTTTTTGCTGACTGTATACAGCTTCTGCATTTTCAGCTACAAAGAATGTAATCAATTTGACTTTGACATTGACCATTTGGTAATGTCCATGTATAAAGTCATCTCTTGTGTTGTTGAAAGTGCATTTGCTATGAACAGTGCATTCTCTTGGCAGAATTAAGTTAACCTTTGCCCTGCTTCCTTTGTACTCCAATGCCAAACTTGCCTGTTACTCCAGGTATCTCTTGACTTCCTACTTGTGGATTTCAATCCCCAATGATGAAAAGGACATCTTCTTCCTGGTATTAGTTCAAGAAGGTCTTCTACGTCTTCATAGAACAAGAAACCAACTTCAGCTTCGGCATTGGTGGTAGGGGCATAGACTTGAATTACTATAATGCTGAATGGCTTGCCATGGTAATGAACCGAGATCATTCTGTTGTTTTTGAGGTTGTACCCAAATATTTCATTTTGGACTCATTTGTTGATGATGAGGACTACTCCATTTCTTCTTAAGGGATTCTTGCCCACAGTAGTAGACATAATGGTCATCTAAATTACATTCGCTCATTCCCATCCAATTTAGTTCACTGATTCCTAAGATGTTGATGTTTATTCTTACCATCTCCTGCTTACCATGTGCAATTTACCTTGATCCAGATTTCTACGCAATACAGTTCTTTGCAACATCAGATTTTACTTCACCAGACACATTCACAACTGAGTATTGATTCCAGTGGCTTTGACCCAGCCACTTCATTCTTTCTGGAGATATTAGTAGTTGTCCTCCACTCTTCACCAGTAGCATATTGGACACCTTCCAACCTGGGAGACTCATCTTTCAGTGTCATATCTTTTTGTCTTTTTATACAGCTCATGAGGTTCTCATGGCAAGTATACTTGGGTGGTTTCCCATGCCTTACTCTAGTGGATCACAGAACTCTCCACTTTATGACCTGTCCATCTTTGGTGGCCCTACATGGCATGGCTCACCTAAGCTATAACAATAGGACAGTTTCCTTGAATCCTCCCAGTCTCAATCCAAACTCATACAGCAACCTAAGTGATCCTGTTAACACTAACTAAGACCATGTTACCCTCCTTCAAAGAATTCCTCATGGCTTGCAATGCAATTCAGAGTAAAATCCTATGAGTTATGGACCCATTACCTCTCTTTCCTCTTACCCTCATTTGCATTTCTTAACCACATTGTTTTTCTTACTGTCCTGTCCGTTGCGCATGCCATTCTTGCTTCTGTCTTGGAACTCTTGTCCTGGCCTGTTGTTTTGCTTGGATCACTCTCTACCATACTAACCACCTTAATCACTGATTGCTTCATTCAGACCTCTGCTCTGCTTCATTCAGACCTCTGCTCAGCTGGCTTCTTGTTCACCCTTGGTAGAACAGAACCCCAGACCCTGTGATTAAATTTTCACATGTGTGTGTATATTTTAAACACTTGTTGGTACCTGGAATGTTATATATTTATCAGTTTACCCTTAATAGAATGTGAGCTTCATGAAGCTGAGACTTTGTCCTTTTTGTTCTGAGGAGTGGTATATTATTAGCATTCAAAAGTGTTCTGATAAATGAATGGATATATAATTTCTTCTAGAAATACCCTCAAATCACCAACTGGATAGTACTGAGAATTATATTAAGTTTATGAGAGTCATTTTATAGATGAGAGAACTAAAGCACAGATCCATGTATTTATTTGAGGGTACTTATCTAACTGGCATTTAACTATCTAACTACAATCTAACTAGATAGACCTATATTTTCCCCAAAACTCACTAGACCTGTGTCTGGCATTCAGACCTCTCATGACTTCCAAAACAAAATTGTGTGCCACAGCACTTCCTTTAGGCTTCATGTTTTAAATTTAAAAATGACATTTTTGAAATAATATTAACAAAATATTTTGGTAATCATTCTGTGAATACACAGAAAATGCAGCTTATTGCTTAAAATACAGTTGATGAATGTGATACTTAAGTGTTAGTTTGTTCAGAGTTCAAATCAATATCTATTCTCAGGCAATGTTTTTGTGAGTATATTTCCTTGTTATTATTCTTCCACATACCATCCACTCCAGCCTCTACATCTAGATTGTGCTCATGATGGGTGACTTTATAGCCTTTTATCATCCTGTTATACCTAGGTCTGTCCATACTTAATGTCTTTATTCCATAGTCCTTAAACAATCTAATTCCATATAAGAAGGATTTTGCTTATTTGGGAATATTCAGTGTAATCTCTAGGTAAAATCCTTAGATACTAAGGACAGTAAATATAAGCAACAAGAGAAAAATGTTAAACAAATATGTCAGTGAAGTGGCCATTAAATTCAAGAGGGAGTGAATTAAAAAGCAATTCATTAATGTCAATTAGTTAAATGGATAAGAGTTGATTTTTTCCTGTATAAAAGAGGTTTTCCACATAACAACTGTCCTTGCTTTCAAGAGCTATTCATAACCCTACTGGCATCCTACTGAATGTATTTAGAATGGTGAAAACTGGAGTGTGAGACTGGAGCTAATGCTGTACCATGAATACTACAGGAAAGGGCCAGGGAGATGACTTCAAAGCTGCATCACCATGCTAAGCATTTGGAACAAGAACTCCAGAACAATGTAGTCACTCTCCACTAAGAAAGTCACAGCTGGTTCCAATAAGCCTCATGCCCCTACTTGTTCCAGAAATCTATAAAGTCTGAGTGCATGTAGAATCCAGAGAGAAGCTAAAAATATATTCTCATAATTGATGAGTATTCAGAAGTTAATATGTAAAACTACAGTCCAACAACAGTTATGTGCTCAGTTGCTCAGTTGTGCCTGACTCTTTGTTACCCCATGGACTTTAGCCTGCCAGGCTCCTCTGCCCATGGAGTTTTCCAGGCAAGAATACTGGAGTGTGTTACCATTTCCTACTCCAGAGAATCTTCCTGACCCAAGGATCAAACTTGTGTCTCTTTCATCTCCTGCATTGGCAGGTTGATTCTTTACCACTAGCATCACCTACGAAGCTCCTAACAACAGCTATAAAATGAAACTTATATTAACAAGTCATCTACAATAACAACAAAAACTATAAAGAACTTATGAAAAAAATTTATTGGAAAACATGCATTAAAGTATAATAGCGTAGCATATTAGTTTATGACCTAATACTAGTTTTCATAAATTTTTATGTGCTTATAGTAAATTTATCAAATCATTAATTAGGGAAAATAGATATGTACTGTATATGTCCTTCGGTAGAA
>SJYQ01001062.1:536732-595100 GCA_006410935.1 Redunca redunca | reverse complement strand
ATAATATATGTAATATATAATATATATAATAATATGAGATGTGTACATATATAGATTTAAAATATATTTTATATGGCAAATTAGTCAGTATTCATATGGTGAAACATTGTATTCCTAATAAGTTATTCATCACTAAATTAGAGTATCATTTATTTGACACTCATATCACCTTATCAACTGCATTCTGGAGGGTATATCAGTTCAGTTTAGTTGTTCAGTCATATCCTGCTCTTTGTGACCCCATGGACTGCAGCATGCCAGGCTTCCCTGTCCTTCACCAGCTCCTGGAGCTTACTCTAACTCATGCCCATAGAGTTGGCAATGCCATCCCACCATCTCAACCTCTGTTGTCCCCCTCTCCTCCTGCCCTCAATCTTTCCCAGCATCAGGGTCTTTTCCAATGAGTCAGTTCTTCGCATCAGGTAGCCAGAGTATTGGAGTTTCAGCTTCAACATCAGTCTTTCCAGTGAATATTCAGGACTGATTTCCTTTAAGATGGACTGGTTGGATCTCATTGCAGTTCAAGGGACTCTCAAGAGTCTTTTATACATTGTCTATTTTTTAGTGCATACTCACAGTTTCAGTTTCCATATGTAACAAAGGTGAAGCCATATCTCAACTCTACTCCTGAACAATTTTAGGAACTTAGAATGCTTAACTTTGCTTTCCTTCCCTCACATCTTTCATGCCATTAATTTTCTGTATTTCAATTCTATGTTGTTATCCTAACACATATACTAATCACTAACTTACTGTTTTATGTCATAAATATGTACCATATACTACTAAATTTTTTTTCTCTTAATTCTCTGCTATCTCACAGTACACCTTTTGAGGTTCAATTTCCATGTTCCTAAGATGAAGCTTTTAGAACATCCTTTAGTGAATGTGATGGTACCAAACACTGATAATTAGAAAACAGGTTTACTTTGCCTTCATTCGTTAGTAATAGTCATGGCAGAGATTTTTTAAATTTTATTTCATGTTGGAGTATATTTGATTCACAATGTTGTGTTAGTTCCAGGTGTGCAACAAAGTGATTCAGTTAAAGATTCTGATTTCCAAAGCAAGGATGTCTCCACCTGGACACATACACAAAGTTCCAATGATAAGTTATGACTTTTCCTGAGAACTTCAGGCTCCTTATGGCATGAGACAGGAGGGCAACAGGAGGACTCACCATCCTGGCAAGGATAACTGACCTGGGTTATCAGCCTGATGTTACACAAGAGGGGCAGGGAGGAAAATGTTTGGCACCAGCTGATTCACTTCAGTACATTTTGCTATTTCCTTGCTCAACTTTGACAGTAAATGGACTAATGTAGGAAAACAGCCTAAAAAGGGCAAGCTCAGATCCCACAAGAATGAGTGTCACAGTCATATCACCTAGTAAGCCACCTAGACAAAGAGAATCAGCCGAGGATAGAAAAAACTAGAACGTGTCAACAGTATACACCGTACACTCTGTAGTACAGAGAGAGTTGGTGAAGGACAGGGGAGCCTAGTGTGCTGCAGTGATCCTGAAACCAGCGGTACCAGTGGGGCTGTAGTTTGACCCATTAACCTTTCTCCTCTAAGTTTTCCTAAGGAAAATAGGTACACCAGCATCCTAGAAGATTTGCTCCAAAAATGTATACATACGATTGTACCTAACAGGCACATATTTCCTTTCAGAGCTCAAAGACTAACTCTCCCAGCTGTCAGCTCGTGCTTCTGGCTGTCTGGGCCCTCTGGGAATGGCCCACAGCTGGAGATATCTGGTTTGTCCAAAATAAACACTCCTTCCTGGGAAAGTCTGCCTTCAGTTGATAGGTCAGTATGAGACTACAAAGACTCAGGCCTCTTCGTTGCAACTCTGAGGGTCGTCTCAGCTTCAGAGCTCCCCACCTTGGCTAGCAGTGACCTTCTTCGCTGAGACAGCCTCCAACCCCAGGCCCTCGCTCAGCTGTTGATCCTGCAAGCACCCCCTGATGCATTCTCCATCTCAGAGTCTCCTTCCTGGGGAAATCAACACCTTCAAATGCCCTTCACTCTTCAAATATGTATGTCCCTCCAGGAGGACCAATATGTTTTCTGTTTTAAAAAATGTGCCTTACTAATCTCTTAGTTTAAAACCTCTCCTAAGTGTATCTGCCTTCAATGCTTCCCATTTGTTCAGTGCCAGCCCCATTTACAATGCACAAAGTAATTCCCCTATCCTTTGTCTGCATTCCCCTGCCCTTTGTCTGCAAGACTATTTATGCTCCTTATCCCACTAAGTCATATAGTTTACATTTCCCTGTAAATGCATTTTTCTGCTAAGTAAGAATCATTCTTTATAATTTGAGATTACATTTTAAATGATTTGTGAATTCTATAATGAATCTTGTGTAACACTAGGCACATTATACAATTGCAAGGATTTGCTAATTTGCAGATTACCTAATAAATGTAATCCACACCTTTATCTCTCCACCTCTCCCTCTGTAGTTCACTAAACAAGTTCTACCTCCCTCTCTAAACTACCTTCCCTTTCAGCCCATCTTCAATATCAGTTGCTGAATTAACTATGGCAGAAAGAACCCTCAGCTATTGTGGTTTTTCCATAAATGGTGACATTTAAATGAGTGTCTGAGTAAATAAATGATTAACTTATTAATTCAAGTTCCCCCAGACCTAGAATCTTCTTACCAAACCATAGATCCTTGCTAAAATCTGTATATACTCATGTGAACCCTCATTACCCCTATCCCAAAGCTCCATTGTCCCTACATCATGTCTGTGGCCATCAAGAGAAAAGATCTGGTGTACCTGTAAGGAGAATGGTAAAGTGGAAGAAAGCCAGGGCTCACTGAGCCTCTGGGTTATAACGTCCTATCTTCTTGTGACACTTGGGCTCACTGTTCTCCATTCTACTCTACCTGGTAATCAGGGATTGTGGCCCTCCTCTACAACTAATTCAGTACCTAACGTCCTAGGATTTCACGAATTCCTGCTAGTCCTCTTGTTGTTCAGTCACTCAGTTGTGTCTGATTCTTTGCGACCCATAGAGTGCAGCACACCAGGCTTCCCTGTCCACCATATCCTGGAGTGTGCTCAAACTGATGTCCATTGAGTCGATAATGCCATCTAACCATCTCATGCTCTGTTGCCTCCTCCTCCTCCTGCCCTCAATCTCTCCCAGCATTAGGGTCTTTTCCAATGAGTCAGCTGTTCACATCAGGGGGCCAATCCTCTTACCCTAGATCTAAATCCTGCTTGGTTCACCTCTGGCTCTTGTTAGAAGATCCTCCTTTGTATGGACAAACTGCTGGACGTAGAACGAAACATCACTCTGCCCCATTTCAGAACTGAATTATTACCAAATCCTCTTTACTGCTATGTCCCAGAATGCAGATTCATATGCTTGGTGTGTAACTGTGACTAAGCTTATGCTCACTAGGTACAGGGCTTCAAATGCAAACTGGCTCTCTTGTGCTCCATTTGCGTAAATGTGTGGGGTATGGGAAACTTCTGCAACAAACATTGTTCCCTCACTTCCATTCTGGATGCCATTGCATTACTTCTAATGGGTCTTGGCCTTCTCTAATATATTAGTTAGTTAGGGCTTCCGTGACAAAGTACCACAGAAAGAGGGGACATAAACAACAGAAATTCATTTTTTCATTGTTCTGGAGGCTAGACATCTGAGGTTAGGTATTGAAGGGTTTGGTTTCTTCTGATGCCTCTCTTCTTGGCTTACACAAGCCTGCCTTATTGCTGCGTCCTCATAAGCTCTTTCCTCTGTGCACAGTATCCCTGGCATCTCTCTTTGTATCTTAATTTCCTCTTTTTAGAAAGACACAAGTCAGCTTGGATTAGGACCTACCCTAAGAGTTTCATTTTAACATAATCGCCTCTTCAAAGATCCCATCTCCAAACACAGTCACGTTCTAAGGTAACTGGGTGTTAGGACTTCAACATAAACATTTGGGGAAGGGCATAATTCTACAGTTCTAAAGTAGCATATACACTACTCTGCGTTGCTGCTGTCTTAGCAGTTCTCTCATTTCAGCCATCCTATTTATCAGCTAATCTCTTCCACAGCAATTTAGCACTATTGAAAAGCAAACTCGATAGCTCCCCCAAATACTCTGTAATCATTGTTGCTATTAAACCAGTTTAGTTTTTTTAATAAATAAATTCACTGGCCTCTACTTTGATTTGTTAAGTAAAAAATAGTTAACAATTCAAAAATAAACTCTCATCCCCACCCCCAGCCCCAGGTCCTAATAATTTCTATATATACCAGGAGAACATATTATATTTTGTTTAATTAGATAAACATTTCAAAAACAATATATTCTTAACAGTTTAAATTTGTGGCTTTGATCTCTGTTAGTAATTTTTCTATTTCAAAATATCTGCATTCATTCTCAATATACTCTCCAGGAAATTGTGGAGATTAATCACTTTTAGTGTGAGTGAAGAAAAATTTTACTGTTTACATAGTCTAACAATGTATAAGAAATTTATTATAACATAATAGGAATCTGAGATACCAGGGAGATCCTGAAGATTTGGAAATGTTAGTCTAAAATATCATCTATTTATATATTGCTTCCTAATTCTATCAAATCCCTGACTGAATTTCATTCCTATAGAACTCTGATACATAGATACAGACAAGATTAAAAGAAAACAAACCACAATAATGTCATAAAGATTGTCTCTCTGTTACAGTGCTAAGGGAAGTACCAGGATTTGTTCTATTTTATCACTGCTCAGAGACTGACTACTCCTGATGGCAAATTTCAGATGATAGATTTGTCAGGAAATTAAAATGCCCAGGAGTGGATATTGAAGGGCTATCTAAAGGGTCCCATTATTGACATCAGAGAAAAGAAAACTTGCAAAGATATATAATTTTAATTATATATGACAGGCTGACCACTTGCCAACAGTTATTCTAAGAAAAATAACATGAAAGTGTGTAAAATTTGTTGTCTGTCTTCCGAGGTTGGTTGCAAAAGCTGTGAGAGTTTTTAATTCATTTAAAATGCCCTTTAATTTTTTTTTTTTTATTCTTTGGGGGCTCCAAAATCACTGCAGATGGTGACTACAGCCATGAAATAAAAGATGCTTGCTCCTTAGAAGAAAAGTTATGACCAACCTAGACAACATATTAAAAAAGCAGAGACATTACTTTGTTAAAAAAAGTCCATCTAGTCAAAGCTATGGTTTTTTTTACTAGTCATGTATGGATGTGAGAGTTGGACTATAAAGAAAGCTGAGCACCAAAGAAGTGATGCTTTTGAAGTATGGTGTTGGAGAAGACTCTTGAGTGTCCCTTGGACTGCAAGGAGATCCAGCCAGTCCATCCTAAAGGAAATCAGTCCTGAATATTCATTGAAAGGACTGATGCAGAAGCTGAAACTCCAATCCTTGGCCACCTGATGCAAAGAACTGACTCACTGGAAAAGACCCTGATGCTGAGAAAGACTGAAGGCAGGAGGAAAAGGGGACGACTAGGATGAGATGGTTAGATGGCATCACCAACTCTATGGACATGAGTTAGAGCAAGCTCCAGGAGTTGGTGATGGACAGGGAAGTCTGGTGTGCTGCAGTCAGTCTGACACAACTGAGTGACTGAACTGAACTGGGCTTTCATTTTTGAAACTTCTTTGACAAAGAAGTAATGGAGAGGGGGCCAGTCAGCCAGTGTGAAAACGTCTAATGAGGAAACTTTACACTAGATATTACATGGGCAATATAAACAGTCCTTAGACTGTGTGCTATAAAAAAGTGTATGTTCCCTTATTTCATGTTTTAGTATGTGTCAGATGGTAGAAGTGCTTTTAAATCTCCTCTCTCTTACCCCAAAACTTTGTATTTCAATAGTGGAACCAAAGATGGAATGCAGTCAAATAATACGCTGGATTTACGATGATAACATCACTTTCCTGGGTCCTTCAAAGCTCTTAATCATGGTGTATTGAATTATCTGTTTGCATTGTAGTTCTTAGAGAACAGAGGTGGTATAATCTGGGTCTACAAGGCCTCCAGCCTTCAGGTCCATTTTGTTTGGCCCTCAAAATGCTGGCCTCTGAAGCACATAAACAAATAAAACTTTAGCCAACTATTTTCAGATAGGCCCTAATTCCTTGAAAAATGAAAACTGGAAGATCATTTCCGCATGGTAAAATACCACCTGGGAATTTATTATACTCATAAAATTGAGGGAGAATGAGTTCTGTTTCTCTTTTCTAACTAGAGTCTCCATTTCTAACTAGAAAAAAAAGACTGATGATCATATTTTCATTTTTAATTTAGTTCATTTTCCTAGATATGGTTGTAGGTGAAAAGAAATAAAGTATTTATTATCTTTGCCTTGAGATCCTCAAAAAGACATTCTGTCTGAGATCATGCAAGTATCCATGAATGTAAGGTTGAAATGATTATAATTATGGGTTTGATCATCACATCTTACACATTTCTCCTTTCATTTCAACATCTATTATTGAACACCTGTACTGAGGTCAAAACGGTACCATGGGCTTTGAGAGATGCAAAAAGAATATGTGACAGTATTTTCTATTACGGGTGTTAAAGTCTATTTGGAGAAAGAACAAATGTACAAATGAAATAGTACCAAAATAATACAAAACCATGCATATTTGGAAACCAATGAAGACTGTAGTGTTATAACTTCAGGGAAGGGAGGTATCAATCTAAACCACAAAAAACAATAAAGATACCAAGACAGAGGTGACTCATAGGTGGTATATATTTGATGTACAGTCTCAGAAAACAAGAAACAATATTTAAAATAGAAGTATAAAAGCTCCAAGGCAGAGAGGATTTTAAAAATACCTAAAAGAGGATTTTGATATGAATATTTTGAGGTAGTGATGAAAGAAAAGGATGAATATATAAGACATTAGAAAGGCATGATGCAATGTAGTAATTACTTGAAGCAAAGAAAATAGTGTTTTTCCATCATAACTTTTATTTCATCTTTATAATGGTTTTCAAATTTAGCATAACCCACAAGTGTTAACAGCCAATATGTCATTGGAATATCCATAATAAAATCTGGTTAAAACTGCAAAACCTGTCTTAAGAAGCTATGATCTTAGGCAGCAAAGTCTAGAAGGTCCACTAAAGTTGCGTTCTTCAACTCTGATATCTAGACTCAGGAGTGGTGAAGAAAACCCTGCTCTTACAAACCATTCAAGTTATGATACAAAAACAAAGGTGAACACATATGTGCCATTAACAGTATACATATACTCATTCATAGGTAAAAAGACATATCCTTGCCATCAAGGATGTCACAATTGTGAAGAAGAGACAATGTTAAAGCTTTCTGAATATAAGAAAGACATGTACTATTTCAGTAATAGAACTGTGTATAAGACATGATAACATACTCTTCCTAGGAAATTTATAAAATGCTACAATGGAAAAGGTGATTTCTAATTTAAAGAAAGAATAAAATTTTGCAAGATGTACAGAGACTGAAAGAGTATGCGAAGCAAGATAAATGACATGGGCAAAGGCAGGAATGCATGCAACATCTATAATGTTAGGGTAACCATAGGTATATTTTTATTATTGGAGACTGAAAAAAAAAAAAAAAAAACCCACAGCAGGGTAGTGCTGAGAAGTAGAAGACAGGCAAATCATTAGTTATAGTTTTGTTCTATTGGACATGGAGAGCCACTGAGGTGTTGAACCTGGGAAGAAACATGATCATATTTCTCTGCCTGCACTAAAGAAAACAGATTAAATATAGTCTAGTCTAGAGGCAGGAAATTCAGGTGGCCATTACAAGAATCCAAGTGTAAGATGATTATGAGGGATTGGATCAAGGCATAATGGTAAATATAGAGAAGAAAGTATGTATCTGAGAGATTTTTAGGAAATAAGATTTACAAGACTTGCTTAATTTACTACTACTAATAATGAGGATGGTAATGATCATAACAGTCATTGTTGTTTGTTCGCTAAGTCATGCCCTACTGTTTGCAACTACATGGGCTGCAGCATATCAGGCTCCTCTGTCCTCCACTATCTCCCAGAGTTTGTTCAAATTCATTTCCAATAGGTCAGTGATGCTATCCAACCACCCCATCCTCTGCCATCCCCTTCTCCTTTTATCTTCAATATTTTCCAGCATCAGGGTCTTTTCCAATGAGTTGGCTCTTTCCATCAAGCAGCCAAAATATTGGAGCTTCAGCTTTAGCATCCATCCTTCCAATGAATAGTTAGTGCTGATTTCCTTTAGGATTAACTGGTTTGATCTCCTTTCAGCCCAAGGCATGCTCAAGAGTCTTCTCCCTAACCGCAGTTTGAAGATTTCAGTTCTTTGGTGTTCAGTCTTCTTTAGGGTCCAACTCTCATATGCGTACATGACTACTGGAAAAACCATAACAGATAGACATTTGTTGGTAAAGTGATGTCTCTGCTTTTTAATATGCTGTATAGGTTGGCCATAGCTTTTCTTCCAAGGAGCAAACACCTTTTAATTTCATGGCTGCAGTCACCATCTGCAGTGATTTTGGAGCCCAAGAAAATAAAATCTGTCACTGTTTCCATCATTTCCCCATCTATTTGCCATGAAGTCATGGAACCAGATGCCATAGTCTTAGTGTTTTGAATATTGAGTATTAAGCCAGCTTTTTCACTCTTCTCCTTCACCCACATCAAGAGACTCTATAGTTCCTCTTCTGTTTCTGCTATTAGAGTGGTATCATCTGTATATCTGGAGAAGGCACTGGCACCCCACTCCAGTACTCTTGCCTGGAAAATTCCATGGATGGAGGAGCCTGGTGAGCTGCAGTCCATGGGATCGTGAAGAGTTGGACACAACTGAGCAACTTCACTTTCACTTTTCACGCTCATGCATTGGAGAAGGAAATGGCAACCCACTCCAGAGTTCTTGCCTGGGGAATCACAGGGACAGAAGAGCCTGGTAAGCTGACATCTCTGGAGTTGCACACAGTCGGACACAACTGAAGTGACTTAGTAGCAGTAGCAGCATCTGTATATCTGAGGTTGTTGATATTTCTCCTGGCAATCTTGATTCCAGCTTGTGATTCACCCAGCCCAGCATTTCACATGATGTACTCTTCTTAGAAGTTAAATAAACAGGGTGACAATATACAGCTTTGTGTTACTTCTTTCTCAATTTGGAAACAGTCAGTTGTTCCATGTAAGGTTCTAGCTGTTGCTTCTTGACCTACATACAATTCACTCAGGTGACAGATACAATGGTATTCTTTAAGAATTTTCCAGTTTGTTGTGATCCACACAGTCAAAGTCTTTTGTGTAGTTAATGAAGCAGAAATAGACATCTTTTTCTGGAATTCCCTTTCTTTCTAGTGAATGTTGGCAATTTGATCCCTGGTTTCTCTGCCTTTTCTAAACCCAGTTTTTACATCAGAAAGTTTTCAGTTCATGTACTGCTGAAGTCTAGCTTGAAGGATTTTGAGCATAGCCTTATTAACATGAGAAATGTAGGAAGGCACCATATGGTAGTTTGAATACTCTGTCTCATTGCCCTTCTTTGGGACTGGAATGAAAACTGGCCTTTTTCAGTCCTGTGGCCACTGCTGAGTTTTCCAAATTTGCTGACATATTGAGTGCAGCCTTTTAACAGCAGCATCTTTTAGGATTTAAAATAGCTCAGCCGGAATTCCATCATCTCCACTAGCTTTGTTCATAGTTATTCTTTCTAAGGCTATTCAACATCATAGTAATCAAAGTCAATGCCCCAGTCACTGATGTATGAAGAAGCTGAAGATGATTGTTTCTATGAAGAACTCTAAGACCTTCTAGAACTAACAACATAAAATGATGCCCTTTTCATCATAGGGCTTGGAATGAAAAAGTAGGAAGTTGAGAGATATCTGGAGTAACAGGTAAGTTTGGCCTTGGAATACAAAATGAAGCAAGGCAAAGGCTAACAGAGTTTTGTCGGGAGAACATGCTAATCATAGCAAATATACTTTTCCAACAACACAAGAGACAGTCTATACATGGACATCACCAAATAGTCAATACTGAAGTCAGATTGATTATATTCTTTGAAGATGAAGATGGAGGAGCTGTATAAAGTCAGCAAAAACAAGACCTGGAGCTGACTGTCACTCAGATTATGAGCTTCTTATTGCAAAATTCTAGCTTAAATTGAAGAAATTACGGAAAACCAATAGACCATTCAGGTATGACCTAAGTCAAATCCCTAATGATTATACAGTGGAGATGATTAGTAGATTCAAGAGATTAGATCTGGTAGACAAGAGTGCCTGAAGAACTATGAATGGGGATTTGTAACATTGCACAGGAGGCAGTGACCAAAACCATCCCAAAGAAAAATAAATGCAAGAAGACAAAATGGTTGTCTGAGGAGACTTTACAAATATTAATACCTGAAGAAAGAACAGAAGCAAAAGGCAAGGGAGAAAGGAAAAGCTATATCCAACTGAATGCAGAGTTCCAGAGAATAGCAAGGAGAGGTAAGAAGGCCTTGTTAAATGAACAATGCAAAGAAACAGAGGAAAACAATAGAATGGAAAAGACTTGAGATCTCTTCAAGAAAACTATAGATTTCAAGGGAACATTTCATGTAAGGTGGGCATGATTAAGACAGAAATGGCAAGGATCTAACAGAAGCAGAAGAGATTAAGAAGAGGTGAAAAGAATACACAAATAAACTATACAAAGGAGACTTTAATGGCTCAGATAACCATGATGGTGTGGTCACTTAGAGCCAGACATCCTGGAGGGTGAAGGTATGTTTAATTTCTCAAAGCTTGTTGACCACTAATGTGTCTCAGTTGAGTCACTGGGACTCCCTTTCACCTAATGACTTGAATATTGATTAATATTTCCCTTCTACCCTTCCTCCAATTCATCAGTAAAGAGGACAGTCATTCTTACCACTTCCATAGCCACAGCCCTTGTCCAGTCTGCAATCATCTTTCCCCAGTATTAACTGAAACTGCTTGCTAACTGGTTTGCCTGTTCTTGCTGTTTCCCTAGATTCTATTCATCCTACAGTACTTGGATTGACATTCCCCGGGATTCAGAGACATCAACTGATTCTCAGACCTAAATCAGAACTCTTTCTGAAGATCATCCAAGCCCCTACCTGAGCAATCACTGATTACCTCTCTGACCTAAATGTCTACCTTTCCTCCACCTCTCTCATTCTGCTCAACATATAGTCTTTGTTCTTCTGTGAATACACACAGGCAAGTTCTGCTTCAGGGCCTTTGTACTTGTTTTCTCTGCATGGAATTGTATTCAGAGAATTCCCTCCCACAGACAGATCTCTGTTCAAATATCATCTCTTAAAGATGTCTTTCCTAACCATCTAAAACAGCATTCCTATCTAAAACAGCATTCTTTTCTTCCTCTACCATCACTCTCTAGCCTCCAACCAACTTTGTCCTTATTCATTTGTAATTCAGTATTATTATCCAGTGAATATACCTATTATTCGTTAACTGACTATCTCCCCTGGTAACATAAGCAGAGATTTTCTTTGGCTTGTTCCCTGTTATATCCCCCCAGCACCTGGGATAAGTCTCCTGCATTCTGTGGGTATATAATGCTTGCTGAATAAATTTTAAAAATGAATGAAAGGATGAATTAATGCTCTTTTTATAGATGAAGAAACTGTAGCAAAGAGAAATAAGTAAATTTTCTAAACTCCTACAGCTATTAGATGTCAAGAGCTGGATTTTAAGCCTAAGCAATATCACTAAGAACATGCATGTTTATATGCTTTGTGACTCACACTGGAAACTGATTCACAAAAGAAGGTATTAGCGAAAAACAAATTCTCTCTCTTTCCTTTGTTTACCTATTTCAGTTAAAATTTTAGACCAGATGTGATTTCATAAGAAGAGAATATTCAATATAGCAAACATAAAAGCAGGTTGAAAACAGAATCAGTCATTGTGGTGTGCTAGAAAAATGACTTGGAGTGAAAAATACAGCTTTCATATTAACCTCCACCACAAAAAGACGGGCTTCTTTCTTCCTCTATGTAAGATGGCTAAAGATAATTCCTACCTCAGATATTGTGAGGATCGAATGAGATCATATATGTGAGATATTTTGTAAAATATTATAGCAACATTGGTTTTCTTTATCTCTATAATAGGGCATGGTCTTGCCTAAGGGCATGCAATGATTGTGGGTTAGAGCATATTGTTATAGTCACGTGTTCTGAGAAACAAAGTCACCCAGAAGGACAAAGCAGATAGCGGAGTGCAGTTTATTACACCGGCGGGCCCAAGGCAGAGTCTCCTCTTAGCCAAGGACCCCGACCAGTTTTTCTGAAAACCTTATATACCCTAACTGTACATGCCCAAACCCACCTCCTCAAATTCCCTGAAACTATTCTGAACAAAGGAAAAGAAAGATATAATCAAAGTTAACCTGCGATTCATATGCCTTAAGCCTAGATAGTTAACAGTGGACAATTATCAATAGGCCTGTGGTCATACCCCAATAAACATAATGGAATTTATGATTCTATTTGGTTACACAGATAATTAGGGTATTCTTTTAGGTAATGAAGAGTCTAGGTACAAGCCCTGGGGCTATTCCATCCGGGGGTCTGGTTTTCTAGTTGGTATGTTGTTTCCATAGATACTAGGCATATAGTTCAAAGTTCACTGTCCAGCCAAAGGTGGAGTCCTGCTTTCAAGATAGAGACTGTTCTGTCTGTTTCCTCCTTCAATATAATCTCTTCTCTTTCTAACATGCTATATATTCTGTTGTGGCATAGGTGTGTTATATGGTTAAACACCATTTGCCCAGATGCTTTTGGCTCCTACAGACTCATCCAGTCTCCTGAGGAACCATGGACATACTGGGAAAAATTTGGCTCAATCCGTGCTAACTGGCTGATGTAATTGACCTTCTGTCTTACAATGTATAATTGCAGCCTTTGTATAGAGAGTTGCTAACAGTGAGCTCTGCAAAGAATTTCAGAGAGAAGCTAACTCTTTGCACTTTTTTCCCCTATTAAATCCATTGTATATTGTTGTGGCTGAATAGTTTAAACAAGCTGAGAATGAGCCTCTTATGTGTATAAAAAACATAAAGTGGTGTCCCTCGAGTTGTTCAATGTTTATTCAAATCAGAAGTCTGAAAGGACTTGTTTCATGAGAAGTAAAGGGAAAAGTTTAAAAGCTTAGCCTGGGCAATTACAGGGAGCATGTTTTCTGTCTCTTCTCTTAGAAACACATGCATCTTATCCTCAATGGCTGCCAGCCTTCTTGTCAGACCAATTACTTTAAAACAATTGTTTCATTTGGAATAGATGCCACAGCCCAAGTGATGTCCCTTGTCAGTGACACATTCAATTAAAACAGCTCTGAATAGGAGTTCTGGGGGCCTACTGTGCCTTGTCCAATCTTATCAGTCAACAAAGAACAACCTTGGAGAATTCAGTGCCGACTGGCTCCACTGTCAGGTGGCTTGAACATGTTGCACCTTCCCAGGGTTCCTCAGAGTCTTTCGTCCCTGCGCCTTTTACAGCCAATGACAGGCGCCATCTCAGCAGTGTCTGGGTCCACAATGCCAAGAAAGCTTATGGCAGTAAATTCGATGGCAGCTGTGACAATCCTGACAGCTGGCTGGAGCTCAGGGTGGCAGGCTGAGCCGGACTGTGAGCAGTTGGAGCAGCAGCGAGGTATGACCACCATTACTGGTTGGCAGATGTCAGTTTCCACACTACCAGTTACTACATGATGGGATGGACACACTTGTATTATTATATAGGCAAGCGGAACTTTAAACAAACTCCGGGCACCTAGCATGCTGTTTACCTTCCTTTGCATTCAGGAAAATGTAAATGTTCTCCCCAAAATGAAAATTCCTTGCCTTTACAATACATGTACAATGGAAGAAGAATTTTATGAAGTAGCAATATCAGAGAATTGATTCCTCCATATGAGAGCTGGGATCAGTGAAAGTAAAGCTGATTTCAAAGAGAGCTTTGGTGTGTTGGCTGACATTTTCTGAAAAGCACTGTGAGTTCGCATGCATCTTAGGACTGCTTTGTGTAAACATTGTACGTGTTCCCCATACATTTTTTTTATTCTCTTTATTTTTTTTTTATCTTTACTTTATTTTGCTTTACAATACTGTATTGGTTTTGCCATACATTGACATGAATCAGCCACGGGTGTACATGAGTTCCCAATCCTAAACCCCCCTCCCACCTCCCACTAGGATTGGGAACTCATGTACACCCCATACATTCTGAGTGTTCTCCCATACTTATTTTCCTAGGCAAACTTACCATACCTTTACATCTGAATTATCTTTCTCATTTTTGAAGAACTGATTATAGAACTTCCTATTATTAGAGGAGATAGGTAATGTAAAATACATATCAAAACAGTTAAGTGAAAAGCAGTTGTTAATATTAACTAATGTGTACCACTGTGAGTGCATAGGGCAAAATAGATTGCTGTGGCTGTGTCAAATCTGTGCAGAATATAGATTTGCTACTTCATCATCAGGTCAACCAAGGTGGGCAAGTAGGCTCCATGTCTGAAAATTTGTCATGGAATGGAAGTTGCAAGCTGTCAGACTAGATCTGACAGCAGGTAGTTTCAGAGCTGAACCTAGTCACAGAGAAAAGTCAGCAAAGTGACTCAGGCACAAACTGGTGCCACTGTTCTCACATCCTGACCCTGTGAGAGACTGAGGGTGCTTTACCTCAAACCAATTCTCCTAATACCCAGTCTCCCCAAATAACTATTAGCTTAATGCTTATATTCCTAACAAAGATCTGTCATAGATGTAGCATTTTTTATATAATACGATGCCACTCTAAGCATTTTAAGGATACAGTGGGCTTTTAAAATCTGCTTTATAATACTTTAAACATTTACTCTTAATTGGGTGAAATACCTTGAAAATCCTCAAAGGTCAGCAAAATAGTCACTATGAAAGTTTACAAAAATGCCTCTAAGCTAGTACTATCTTAGTATAGATGAGAAGTTGCATATTTGATAAATGAACATTTTAGATGAATGTGTCATTAGGTAAATTGATCATTATGCCAGTCGATTTTAAGAAAATCAGTTTTAGAGAATTTGACATTCTCCCCTTTCTCACTTTGAAATTCTAGTTTGTTTTTTTTTTAAGTGAACAACAAAGCCACAAGATTTGCTTGACTCTATCACCAAGTAAGATCAAAGTTTCTAATATAAAGTCATGATAAAAAAAATAGTAGAAAAACAAATGAGAATTTGCTACAAGTCTGGTTGAGGCCAATGTACTTTGCATCCAGTTTTTCAATAACCACAGCTGTATACCAAGCACTATTCTGAATTATCTCGTGTCATCCCCACAGTGATGTTGTAGTTTATTCCCAAATAGGTATAGGGCTGGGAGCTGAAGGAAAGAGATACTAAGTAATTGCTTAATAAAGTGGTGCAGGTAGGTTTTGAACCCAGGCAGTCTGGATCAGTGCTTAACAGCCTCAGCAGATAAGCTCTGCTGAGAAAACAATAATGTGAAGCTCCAGTGATTTTTCAAACTGAGCAGGTAGTGGGGATATAGGTGATAACCCCTGTATGGTTAAAAAAAAAATTGTTAGGGCTGTGCCTTCTCAGCAATAGCATTACTGGAAGATCAAAAATCACTGCTTGAGAGTGATTCTTTTCTCTGAGTGCATCTAATAATCTCCAGATCCTAAACAGATGAAAGAGCACTCATCAAAAGGAGCATATAATGAGCAAGAAACTCCAGAGCCACCTATGACATGCCGAGAGTGTTCATACCCCTTCTCCATGCTATCTGGTTGTTTATGGAGACCTAAAGACTTTCTACACCTTCCTATCTTAATACTCATGTGATGGATGGAAGCTGAATGTTTGAAGGATGTCACTCCAAGAAGGACTTTTCTGCTGCCATTCTGATCCAAGTGCCATAAGAAAGGGCTGGTGATGGGAATCATGTATGCATTTTTATGTCATTGATTAGGTGAGTGACCAGAACCCATCAGAAATGTACTATACTAAGACAATATCCAATATTTGGTGCTAAACAACTTCTGGACAATGGAAAACTGTTCAGTTCTAAAATTACTATTGGCAGTACTTTCGGTGTCCTTAGTTAAATAAAACTCATTATGAGACAATTATGATGAATTCTAATACATAGTCCTTATGTAGATTTGTTAGTAAACCACTATATAGGGGTGTGTGTCTGTGTTGTGTATCTCTGCAGGAGCTTCTATCCATGGAATTCTCCAGGCAAGAATACTGGAGTTAAGTTGTCATTTCCTACTCCAGGGGGTTTTTCTGACCCAAGGATCAAAATGGCGTCTCTTGAGTCTCCTGCACTGGCAGGTGTTCTTTACCACTGTGCTACCTAGGAAGCCCATAACAAGTGTGTACATGTATGTGTGTGTGTGTGTGTGTGTGTGTGTGTGTGTGTGTCTAACTGGAAATTTAAGAGACAACAACAAAAGGAAAAAAGAAAGAAGAAAACTTCAGGTAGGATTTATCTTAACACTTAAAATTAGTATTGCTTGATGATTTAAGCTTTAATTTGCAAGATGAAGATAAAGACAAGAAAGAAATGTCAGTATGGCTAAAGAAATACTTGCAGAAGGTAAAATGTTCCTGCAATGCAACTGACCCACTGGGGACAGTTTTTACAGAAGCAAAATGTCTTCCTGAGCCCAGCTGGAGATCAGTTTATGCCCTGAAGCATGATTATAATGTTAACCTTGAAAGGTCCCAATGAAATGAGTTTGGTGGTCTCAGCCTATATATTTTTATATGCACTGGTGCATGCCTTGGAACATATCCTGATGGACTGTCTGCAGAATGGCACAGCATGTATTTGAGATTACAGTGTGACCCACAGTTTCCATACCATAACTCCTATTTTTGCCCACATGATGCATCTCTCAAAATTCAGCCCAGGAGGGAGAAATGACTACTTAATGACAGTCTGTACATTATTGATGGGGCAGTAAGGTGGTAAAGAGATAACCCTAGGTGTCTTGTTTGCCAGTTGATTAACCAGAGTGAGTGCATTCCCTAGGGAAAACATGCTTTGCAGTAAACCAGTTATCCATTTAGTCTCTCACTAATGACAATAGTGCAAAAATTTGACACCCCCCTCCTTCCTCAAAAGCTTGGTGGAGTATGACTCTTTAAATCAGACTGCAAATTAAGACATAAATTGAAAATTGAGATGCATGCACATCACTTGGGTCAATGAAGTACTATTAAGAGCTTAGGTTGAGGTAAATGATTGAGTTATATTATTCATCTTTCATTGTAAAGATGACTGGTCTCCTGGGTAATCTTTCTATGTTTTAAGGCAAGAAATCTTTATATGTCTGGAAGGGATATGAGATTGCTGTATGTATTAACATTTGATTCAAATAAAATATTTAGAAGTAAGCATATTATAGGTTAAAGCTTTAGTATTTTAAGGAATGTCTGGTGAAGTTCTAATGTGATGGTGCCACTCTTTCTTAAAACAGGGGTGATCAACTTGTAGCTGTCCAATCTTCTTATTCATTTTGGAACCAGTTTGGTAAAGTCAGCAGTTTATTTTCAGTATCCTGGAAAAAAAAGGCACTTAACTTCTCTTGAATCCATTGCTTCATGACATACACCAGCTCAGGATGCCCTCCTGTTATATATTGGATAAAATTTAGTAGCAAAACTTTCACAACTGAAAACTTTGTGTGTCTCACTCCTTTGAACATGCGTGTCAGGCTGATAAATAGCTTGCATTCTTTATATTTAACTTTTTTAAATGGAATTCAAATTTTTTGCTCTGAGGCCATTAGGAATTTATGAACCATTTTTCTTTTCTGTAGTCTTCAGAGAGGAATCTACTTGTACAAAGACGACTCCGAGGCATTTGTCATTTCATACAATGAGACCATTAGCAGTTATTGAGTATGGACCTAAGATTTTAGGAGTTCTGAGGAACTGTGGAACCAAGACGCACGTAGTTAAAGAATACAGTCTAAGCACAAACATTTTATTCTCCCTCATTGAGCATCTTTTCTTCTGTGTCTTACAGAAAACTCAAATTATAAAATTATTCAGATGTTAGCAATTTCTTTGAAAATTTCCATTAGTTATCATGTTTTAGTAGTGCTGTCTCCACACACCACTACTGTTTTATTACTCTTAACATTCTTAAGGAACGTTAGGTTCAAAATCCCTTGTGACTCCAGCATTCCTCCTCCTGGCTAATGCAAGAAACTCAGATAAAGACTAAAATAAAAGAAGGAGATGAATTATTTAGCCAGCAAAAGACTAAGTGGCTTTGAGGATCATTAAGGAAATTTAATGATAGTTTTCATGTATAGAACAGATATTATTCAGAGATTGATGGCTAGCTATTCTCTGCATTTTCTGAAACTGTAAGAAGAAGTAAAATAGGAGCGACTAAGGCAACAATGAAGAAACATTTCCTGATGTTGAAATTTGTTGGTTATGAATATGTTCAGTTATTCATTCAATATTTATTAAATTTCTACTATATGAGGTCATACTTGCCTGAGATGGAATTATTTACTTAGGTCTTTTTAGAATATATTTACATTATACTTGAAATGACTTATCTGGTCTTGTTTAGAGACAGAGAAGCAAATCATTGGTTTTATGATTTTTGTAATTCCTTCAAAGACTCATAATAGGAAAAATAAGATGCTGATATCAATATTCACACTAACATAACATGGATTTTTCCAACATCCATCTTAAGAAATATAGAAAAGAGTAATTAAGTATAAGCACCCATCAATGTAATCACCAAAGCTCCAATACCTTTAAATCCCTTTTTAAATCAGGGTCTAATTATGGCTGCTTAATCTCTTTGCCCTCTTCATGAATTGAGCCTTGTTGTGGTAAAGGGGATTGCATAAATCAATGAAGCAAGGAGCCATGCCATACAGGGCCACCCAGGATGGATGGATTATAGTGAAGAGTTCTGACAAAATGTGGTCCACTGGAGGAGGAAATGACAAAACACTCCAGTATTCTTATTGTGATAACCCTATGAACAACATGAAAACACAAAAGATATGACACCAGAAGATGAGCCCTCAGGGTCAGAAGGTATCCAATATGCTGCTGGGGAAGAGCGGAGGGCAATTCCTAATAGCCCCAGAAAGAATGAGGTGGATGAACTAAAGTGGAAAAGATGCTCAATTGTAGATGTGTCTGGGGGTGAAAGGAAATTCCCATGCTGTAAGAACAACAGTGTCAAGATAATATGCTGGCCATAGCAAACACCTTTTTCTAACAGCCCAAGAGATGACTCTACTCATGGACATCAACAAATGGTCAATAGCCAAATCAGATTGATTATGTTCTTTGCAGCCAAAGATGGAGAAGCTTTATATAGTCAGCAAAAACAAGACCCAGAGCTGACTGTGGCTCTGATCATGAGCTCTTTATTCCAAAATTCAGGCTTAAATTGAGGAACATAGGGAAAGCCACTAGGCATTCAACTATGACCTAAATTAAATCCTTTATTATTTTACAGTGGAGGTGATGAATAGATTCAAGGAGTTAGATCTGGTAGACAGAGTGCCTGAGAACTATGGACAGAGGTTCATAACACTGTACAGGAGGCAGTGACCAAAATCATCCCAAAGAATAAGAAATGCAAGAAAGCAAAGTGGATATCTGAGGAGGCTTTATGAATAGCTGAGGAAAAGAGAGAAAATAAAGGCAAAGGAAAAATATACCCNTATCATGGAGAAGGAAATGGCAACCCACTACAGTATTCTTTTTTTTTTTTTTTACATGTTTCAATGCCATTCTCCCATCTCATCCCACCCTCTCCGATTATACAGAGTGAAGCAAGCCAGAAAGAAAAACACCAATACAGTATACTAACGCATATATATGGAATTTAGAAAGATGGGGATGATGACCCTGTATGCGAGAAAACAAAAGAGACTCAGATTTATAGAGTGAACTTTTGGACTCTGGGGGAGAGAGAGAAGAAAGCCTTCTTAAATGAATAATGCAAAGTAACAGAGGAAAACAATAGAATGGGAAAGACTAGAGATATCTTCAAGAAAACTGGAGATAGTAAGGGAACATATCATGCAAGGATGGGAATGATAAAGAACAGAGATGGTAAGGACCTAAAAGAGGCAGAAGAGATTAAGGAGAGGTAGCAGTAGCAGCAGCAAGAATATATAGAACTATACAAGAAAGGTCTTAATGCCTGGATAACCATGATGGTGTGGTCACTTACCTAGAGCCAGATATCCTGAAGTGTGAAGTCAAATGGGCTTTAGGAAGCATTACTACAAACAAGGCTAGAGTTAAGTGATGGAATTCCAGCTGAACTATTTCAAATCCTAAGAGATGATTCTGTTAAAGTGCTGCACTCAATATGTCAGCAAATTTGGAAAACTCAGTAGTGGCCACAAGACTGGAAAAGGTCAGTTTTCATTCCAATCCCAGAAAAGGGCAATACCAGAGAATGTTCAGTACTGTACAGTTGCACTCATTTCACATACTAGCAAGATTATGCTCAAAATCCTTCAAGCTAGACTTTAGCAGTATGTGAACCAAGAACTTCCTGATGTACAAAGTGTGTTTAGAAAAGGAGAGGAACCAGAGATAAAGTTGCCAACATCCTTTGAATAGTAGAGAAAGCAAGGGAATTCCAGAAAAACATCTACTTCTGCCTCACTGGCTACACTAAATCCTTTGATTGTGTGTATCATAATGAATTGTGGAAAATTCTTAAGGAGATGGGAGTATCAGACCACTTTGACTGTTTCCCAAGAAACCTATATGCAGGTCAACAAGCAGTTAGAACTGGACATGGAACAATGGGTTGATTCAAAATTGGGATAGGAGTATGACAAGGCTGCATATTGTCACCCTGTTTATTTAACTTCTAAGCAGAGTACATCATGAAAAATACTGGGCTGGATAAATCACAAGCTAGAATCAAGATTTCTGAGAGAAATATCAACAAACTCAGATATGCAGATGATACTGCTCTAATCACAGAAAGTGAAGAGGAACTAAAGACCCTTTTGATGAGGGTGAAAGAGGAGCATGAAAAGGCTGACTTAAAACTCCACATTCAAACCATAGTGTCTGGTCTCATTACTTAATGGCAAATAGAAGGGGGAAAAGTGGGAGCAATGACAGATTTTGTTTTCTTGGCTTCCAAAATCACTGTGGACGGTGACTGCAATCATAAAATTAAAAGACACTTGCTCCTCGGAAGGAAAGCTATAACAAACCTTGACAGTGTATTAAAAATCAGAGATATTACTTTGCTGTCAATGGTCTGTATTGTCAAAGCTATGGTTTTTCTAGTAGCCATTTATGGATGTGAGAGTTTGACGATAAAGCAGGCTGAGTGCCAAAGAACTGATGTTTTTGAATTGTGGTGCTGCAGAAGACTCATGAAGAATCCCTTGGGCTGCAAGGAGATCGATCCACTCAATCCTAAAGAAATCAACCCTGAATATTCATTCAAAAGACTGATGCTGAAGTTGAAGCTCTAATACTTTGGCCACCTGATGCAAAGAGCCAACTTATTGGAAAAGACCCTAATGCTGGAAAAGATTGAAGGTAAAAGAAGGGGATGGCAGAGGATGAGATGCTTATCAAAATAGCATCACAAACTCAAATTGACATGAATTTAAGGAAATTCCTGGAGACTGTGGAGGATGGGGGACCCTGATGTGCTGCAGTCCATGGGGTCACAATGAGTCGGAAACAACTTAGCGTCTGAACAACAACAAATCTTTTGCATTCCATTAATTTTCTCTTGGAGAAGGCGATGGCACCCGACTCCAGTACTCTTGCCTGAAAAATCCCATGGATGGAGGAGCCTCGTAGGCTGCGGTCCATGGGGTCGCTAAGAGTTGGACACGACTGAGCAACTTCACTTTCTTTTTTCACTTTCATGCATTGGAGAAAGCAATGGCAACCCACTCCATCACTCTTGCCTGGAGAATCCCAGGGATGGCAGAGCCTGGTGGGCTGCCATCTATGGGTTTGCACAGAGTTGGACACGACTGAAGTGACTTAGCAGCAATTTTCTCTTGGATAGCAGTCTATATGAAGTCTCACTGCTTTGTTGGTCTTAGCTACCATTTTAGTGGGTCCCCCTAAATAAAACGATGGTGACTGACTTGGGCTAAAATACTTATCCCTCTGGTTTGCTATCAATGCCACACTAACTGGCCGTTACTCAACTCTAATTTATTTTTGATAGATATCACACTTCTCTCTATGTAAGACATTTATCCTCTGACCCCCGGTGTGCATTTTATCATTAAAGTTAAGGAAGGTCTCTCCCTCATTAGAAAAATCATCACTTAAGCTCCTAAGTGGTGAGGATGTGTTCTTTTAGTCAGGACATTTTCTACTTTTTTCTGAGTTGGAGGAAAATACATGAGTTGCAATACTTAATGTGGACATAAAACTGAAAAGCGTAATTGACAATTTGACAATATATAATAACTGATTTCAAACAAAATTTACTTTGAATGAGTTCCTGCCTCCCAAGGCACCCACCCCTTCTCATGTTTGCTATATTTTTGGTTGTCTCCATTGTTAAGAAGTATCTCAAGTTATGGATCCTAGGGCTGTCAGTTCCAAAATCATCTTACCATTTTCCAGTTACAAATTAGCTCATCTTGTAAATATAGCACCTAATTACCAGTTTTTAATTGTACTTTTGCATAGTCTTATCACTCCCATTTTATTTAGATTGGTAGAAGTATTGAATTTAAAAGATCTGATTATGGTTACAAAGATAAAAACACACATACAATATTTGCTTTGGCATATGATCCTCATAAATAACTTGCAGCCAGGATATAATTAAATAGCATATGTTTAGGCCATGACAGGGAGAAAATGGGGTCAAAAAAGTGTGCTTTTAAAAGTGGCCCCAGTTCATAAATGTGATTCTACCCTTATTGGAGAAATAAATAAAGGTTTATTAAGTCAAAGCTAAAATTAAATAGTTTCAAAACCTAAACGGTTATGAACAGTTATTTCATCTCTTGTAGACTGACAATACACAGGAAGCTGACCAAAAACTTAAGGGAAAAAACAGAGGAGGTCCTTTCCGTAGGAATCTGAAGTATAAACAAGGTATACAACTTGCCCAGGGCACACCCTGAATGGCAGAAAGGAGATCCGTATATGCATGTCTAAGTCCAAAATCCATACTTTTCCTTCCTTACAAATCGACTTTTACAGTGAATATAAAATGATCTTACTAAATCATATAATGCTTCAATTAAAAATCGTAAATGTGTTGATGGCTTCAGTTTGTTAGGTAGTTAGAATAGAAAAAAGGAGTCCAGAATGAAGGTGGCTAAAAGACACAGAAGGGAAAAGCCCAAGAAAATAGAACAAAGGAAGATCTGAGGACCAGAGTGAGGACCTCAGGTAAAACAAACAGCACTCCTGGCTAGTCCAATTCACATAGGGCAGGCTCAGGGGGAGGAGAAAAACATATAAAAAGAGTAACCAAAACTGAGCTGAGGGCTTCTCTTCTTTTGAGTCTTTTGGGTTGACCTGCCCTCATGCCTCTAGAATGTATTTTCCTTTGCTTTCTAAATAAAACTGAGCTATAACACAGGGCAGTAACACTGATCCATCGGTCACTTCAAATTTTTGCTGCAGTGAGACAGAACCAAGAAAATTGCACACTCCCTTGACATATATGGTGCCATTTCTCAGATTTAACCTGGCTGAAACAATCTGGTTTGGCCCCTGGGAGGTGGAAGCCAAGCACAGCAAAAGCCCAAGTTGGTGAAAGCTCCTGTGGTAGAAGCTGAAGGCAAAAACAAAACAAAACAAAACAAAACAAAACCAGTGTAGAGGAAGTGACAAGAAGCCCAGCATGCTGGAAATCAGGACAGCAAAACCAACTCAGCAGAAAGCTCATGTGGCTCAGTCTCAGATTCCAGAAGACCTTCGGTTAAGGTATGAGGTCCTTGCTCCTATGGCTGGAAGAACATATGGCTAACAAAGTCTTAATTCCTTTACAATCTCTAGTTTCTTATTTCTTTGAACCCCCCCTTCAACAGGTGAGTGCCAGTGGGCACAAATGAGGGACTCTGGCAGGGGCTTAGTAGCTGTTGCCCAAGGGGGTTGGGCTTCTTCTGCCCTTAATCTTCTTTGTGGCAAGGATCAGGCCAGTGAAAACTGTGAGCGTAGATCAGGTATTTAGCAGATTTTCTTACAGGTTATGAAGGGGATTCCTCAGCATATTTTGCCCATTTCCTTTTCCTCCTGTTCTTCAGCTCCTCTCTCCCAGGACTTGAGCCTGGCCAAAACCCATGGTGGCTTTAGGACCTAATGGAGCTCAGGCTCTTGATGTCTCATTGTAAAAAAAAAAAAAAAAAAAAAATCAGTGACAGACACAGTGATAGGTGAAATGTGGCTTTGTTCAGATTTAGAGAGAAGCATACTCCAAAGGGTGTGGGCCATGGCAGAGGGTGAGTGTGGTGGCCAGGGAATGTGGTGTGGTTAGCTTTTGCAAGCTGAGTGACTTCCTATGCTAATGAGTGGGAGGATCATTCCAACAATTGGGGAACCACCCACTCCTCTGTCTTTTGACAGTTCCTTTTAGAACTGTCCTGGAACCTCTGGGTGTGTCATTTAGCTTGCAGATTGAGGATCAAGGTCTAGTTGAATTTGACTTATCATCTTGGACCCATTTGATTATAATTGATTAATATTATGCCCTTGGGCTATGACATTCTTTCAAAAGGTATGCCCTGCCCCCTTCCCTCCTGTTTCATGCTCTTTTCCTGAGCCCCATCTAGACCCCAACAATGTTGCCTCTACAATCTTCTGGAGGGACAACCAGAAAATAGCTAGCCTTTGGGAGAGAAATGCTGTATAATATCCCATCTCTCTAGATATTCAGGCCTTCATCTTCCATGTTTCCTACAGCATGTGCAATATCAGCATCTCCCAGGGAACCCGCTGGGCGGGTGACAGGCACACTGTCTGCTAGAAGTCCACCTATTGGTGGCATCCCTTCAAGGGCTTCTAGGGATAATGTTTGCCACTTTGGGAGTTAGCCCTGCAGGCTGTTTGGGCCCAAACCCTTGCCTTCTCCTAAAGTTACAAACATACCCCTGAATCAAATCTTCACTTCACTTTTATGAAACATCTGGTCTGTTGCCTCTTATCATTTTTTTCTTAAGCCACTTACTAACTCCTACAACCAGAACCCTTACCCCTCGTAGGCAACATTGCTCCACCCTACTTCTTATTTTTAAAATACTCTTGTGCCCCAAAGAGAATCAGATAATCTGCTCCTTTGTCATTACTTCTGTTATTACCTAAAGTGGGTCTATGACAATGAGATGTTTACCACTGGAAACACATAAGTTGTTCTTATGGAGGACTAGGGGAGGAAATCAGTGACTTACATTTCCTCAGAGCAATAAGAGGATAAGGCTTATGGCTATTTCACCAGATTCCCAGTCTTAGGGCACAGGCTTAGATTGGTTTACATCATGGTATCTATTCCCATCTGCAGTGGACAAATCAGCAGTGAGTTAGGATTCAGTTCACTTCAGTTCAGTTCAGTCGCTCAGTCGTGCCCGACTCTTTGTGACCCCATGAATTGCAGCATGCCTACAACTCCTGAATCCTACCCAGTACTAGTCATGCTGGAGATCTTGGGGATGCCCAATTCCAGCCTGCAGATCCCAGGAGGAAAACCTGCCTTGACCTGCCTAGAGATCTGGTCCTCAAGAAGGTTGTCACACCTCAACCTGCTCGGGGATCTGCCAGTCCAGGGGTCCCAGGATGTCAACATGCCTGGAACCGCCTGGGGATTCTATCTCCAGGAGGCTGTCATTCCTCAGCCTGCCTGGGGATTTGCACTCTGAGCCGGGGATGCCTGGCTCTCAGCTTGCAACAGTACTGGTATGATAAGCTTCAGAAAGATTCACCCCTAAGGAAGTCCACCCATGGAAGTAGAAGGAAGCCTATTAGTTGTGGGACTGTGCCTGGTCTCAGCAATAACTCAGGAGTCCAATGAGAACCCTATTGTCATTCTGGAAAGTCTAAAAGAGGCCCTCCAAAAGTTTACCAATCTGGACTTAGACTCTTACAAGGGACAGGTGATTTTAAAGGACAAATGCCTATCCCAATGTGCATCAGACATCAGGATAAAGTTACAACAGCTCCAGCAGCAGGACCCTGATGCCTCTTCAGATGAGATGGTCCAGACAGCCTCCAATACTTTTTATAACAGAGAACAGGAGAGGGAGGCCAAGGCTCAGGAAAGGGAGAAAAGGAAGGAGAAAAGGTATACCCAGCTGCTGGCTGCCCTCCAGGGAAGCCCTATAGTAACCCTGAGTCCTTGCAGGACAAGGCACAAGGCAAATGCCTAATCTGTAGACAGGTGGGACACTGGGCCAAAGAGTGTCCAAACCGTGACAAATCTCCTAAAATGGCTGCTACAAATGCCATCAGTCGGGACACTGGGCAGCACTCTGCCCTGTGGAATCAAGGGCAGAGTGCCAAGCCTCAAGGTCAAGTGCCAAGACTTCCCTCACAATGGTTCAATAGGACTGAAGTGGCCCACTTCAGCCTGCCCGCCTGTCACAGATAACCATCATGGGGCTTGAGCCAAGGGTGCAACTGGATGTGGCAGGTAGGTCCGAGAATTTCTTGGTTGACGTAGGGGCTACTTACGCTCTCCTGACCTCCTTCTCCAGAGCCTTCTCCTCACAAACCCGTACCATTTTGGGTGCTACAGGAAGAACAATTACAAAAAGATTCACCTGAGCACTTCTTTGTTTCTGGGATGGACAAATATCTCCCCACAAGTTTCTGGTCATCCATGAGTGTCCTACTACCTTGTTGGGAAGAGATATACTCACTAAACTGGGGACCACCCTTGTGATGGGATGCTTTTCAGCCCCTAGAATCCTACAGCTTCTGGTTACTACTGAGGAATCCATTAACCCTCTCCAATAGGGAGGGACCAAAAACTGTGGGAAGACAAAATTAACCCCCAGGTGTTGGATCAGGGAACTCCTGGACGAGCCCACCAAGCTGAATTGGTCGTCATTGTCCTCTGAGATCCCCTTCGGTTTCCAAACCAGAAACAATACCTTCATAGAAGAGAAGCTCGGGAAGGACTACAGCCTCTAATAAATTAATTCCTTGCCTATGGGCTATTGGTCCCCGCCAGTTAGCTGTGTAACATCCCGATCCTCCCTGTAAAGGAAAAGGATGGCACCTGGCCAATGGTTCAAGATCTCTGGATCATAAATGAAACTGTAGTCCCCCTCCATCCCACAGTATCTAATCCCTGTGTAATCTTGACAGAAATCCCACCCAGTGCCAAGTGATTTACAGTCCTGGATCTCAAAGATGCATTCTTTTGCATACCACTGGCTAAAGAACCCCACTATCTTTTTGTCTTCAAATGGGAGGTCTGTCTAGTTAAGGCTATGGTTTTTCCAGTGGTCATGTACAGATGTGAGAGTTGGACTGTGAAGAAAGCTGAGCGCCAAAGAATTCATGCTTTTGAGCTGTGGTGTTGGAGAAGACTCTTGAGAGTTCCTTGGACTGCAAGGAGATCCAACCAATTCATTCTAAAGGAGATCAACCCTGGGATTTCTTTGGAAGGAATGATGCTAAAGCTGAAACTCCAGTACTTTGGCCACCTCATGCAGAGTTGACTCATTGGAAAAGACTCTGATGCTGGGAGGGATTGGGGACAGGAGGAAAAGGGGACAATAGAGGATGAGATGTCTGGATGGCATCACGGACTCGATGGATGTGAGTTTGAGTGAACTCTGGGAGTTGGTGATGGACAGGGAGGCCTGGCTTGCTGCAATTCATGGGGTCGCAAAGAGTTGGACACGACTGAACTAAACTGGGAGGCTTGAGGAGAAAAACTACCAACAGATGATTTGGACAGCATTACCTCAGGGGATCAGAGATAGCCCCCACCTGTTTGGGCAGGCTCTTAGCCGGGATCTCCTAGATCTGGATATGGGACCTAATGGGAAAATATTACAATACCTAGGTGACCTACTAATCTGCTCTCCAGATGAGAAAAATGCTCAGCAACATGTAATTTAGGTTCTAAATTTTTTGGCAGAGAGGGAATATAAAGTCTCGAGTACTAAGGCACACATGGCCGAGCAAAGGTCAATTACCTGGGAGTTCAGATTACACGTGGGTCCAGGAGGCTGTCTCCTGATCAAGCACAAGGAATCCTCCAGTTACCCTCGCCCACGACTCGAACACAATTGCAAGCTTTCCTGGGGCTAACTGGGTATTGTAGAATCTGGATACCTGACTATGGTCTAATTGCCCAGCCCTTATATGAAAGCTTGAAGGGAACAGGATGATTCAATCCCACTGAGGGGGGGAACTCCTCAAAAGAAGGCAGAAGCTACACTAAAACAAGCCTTCACTCAGGCACCTGCCTTGAGGTTGCCAGACCCAGAAAAAGGATTCCAACTTTATGCCCACGAAAAGGAAGGAATAGCCTTGGGAATGTTAACTCAAAGGTTGGGACCTGAACTCCAGCCTGTAGCTTATTTATCCAAGAGGCTCAACCAAAGTGCCTGAGGTTGGCCTTCCTGCCTTCGAAATCTTGCAACTATTGCAATCCTAATAGCAGATGCTTTAAAATTCTCTTTGGGGGGCAAATTAACTATTTTTACCAGCCACCAAGTAGAACAACTCCTAAATGGGAGAGGCCATTTATGGATGTTTGATCAAAAAATCCTCAGATATCAAGTAATGCTGATGGAAAACCCAGGCCTGCCTATTTTCCCTTGTGAGGTTCTTAACCCTGCCACCCTCCTGCCTACACCCGAGGGTTCTCTTCCCTTTCACTCTTACCTAGAAACCTTGGACTACTGGACAAAATCCTGAGAGGGATTGTCAGAAGATCCTCTGACCAATCCTGAGGAAATCTGGTACATTGATGGAAGCAGCTTTGTCTTGGATGGAAAAAGAAGAGCTAGATATGCAGTAGTCTCCAATTTTGAGACCCTAGAGAGGCTAAACCTTTGCCACCAGGTACTTCAACCCAATTAGCTGAGCTCATAGCCCTGCCTGGAGCTTTAGAGCTGGGAGAAGGAAAAAGAGCAGCCATTTACACTGATTCCAAGTATGCCTTTCTGGTGCTACATGCACATGCTGCTATTTGGCAAGAATAGCCACCTGACCACCCGAGGGTCCCTAATCAAATATGGTGATAAAATCCTTAGGCTCTTGGAGGCAGACCATCTGCCCACTGAGGTTTCAGTTTCCCACTGTAAAGGACACCAAAAAGGGAGCACGGAAGTGGCATGAGGTAACCAAGCAGCCGGTCAGGCAGCTAAGAGAGCAGCATTACAGAACAATGGCTTAATAGGGATTGTCACCTTAGTTCCACAGACTAATTTGCCAGAAACTCCTTCACATAATGAAGGTGAGACTCTTAAAGCTAAGAGTGAGGGCTTTTAAGATGATATGGGATGATTCCAAATGGAGGGACTCCTTTTTCTGCCTGGGAACCTCCAATGGAAATTGGTTAACTCCTTACATGCCACAACTCATTTACGGGAGAAGGACCTTCAAAGATTACTAGGAAGGTCCTTCAGAGGAACAGGTCTCCAAATGACTATAAGGCAAGTGGTATCCTCTTGTCCCACCTGCCAATTAAACAACCCCCAAGGAGCTTGAAGACCCCAGCTGGCCCAGCCCGTCCAATGGCATGCGACCTACCCAGGAGAGGACTGGCAGATGGACTTCACGCAGATGCATTTCTCAAGGGTGTAAATACCTATTGGTAATGATAGACACATTCACAGGATGGACTGAAGGCTTTCCCATCTGAACTGAGAAGGCTGAGGAGTTGGTAAAAAAAGAAACTGCTCCATGAAATCATTCTGAGATTTTGTCTTCCCAGGTTATTACAAAGTGACAATGGGACATCATTTACTTCTAAGGTCAGCAAAGGGGTCTCTAAAGCATTGGGCATTATTTATTATCTCCATTGTGCCTGGAAGCCTCAGTCTTCAGGAAAAGTAGAAAGAGCCAACCAATTCTTAAAATCAGAGATAAAAAAGATAACCCAGGAGACCTCCCTGGGATGGAAGGAGGCTTTACCAAAAGCTCTCCTCTGCACCCATATTGCCCCTAAGGAACAGCTTGGTCTTAGTCCGTATGAGATGGTATATGGGAGACATTTTGTTTATGTCAATGACCTCTCCCTAGATCCAGAGTCTCCATCCCTCCGGTCTTATAACATGGCCATCGGGTATCTTGGCCACAAGATATATGCTTGTGGGGTGTCAGCCAGAACCCAAAAGATTCTAAAGAGCCACCCACCACTATATGCTCCAGGGACTCAAGTCCTAATTAAAGTCTGGAAAGATGGGTCCTCAAAGGCTCAACTCAGCCCACATGAAAGGGCCTCTATCCTGAAATACTTTCTATCCCCACAGTAATCAAGGTACCAGTATATGACTCCTGGATTCACTTCTCACAAGTCAAGTGATGGAAGAAAACAGAAGAGCACACTCAATACACCTGTGAGGCCTTGGGCGACCTCAGATACCTGTTCAGGACTACAAAGGAGTGCCATTCTAATGAATGCCCCCAAAATTAAGTTTTGGAGGATAGCAGAGTCAAACACGACTGAGTAACTGACCTGAACTAAACTGAGGATAATATTTCTCAGGAGAGCGCTAAAGAACCAACACATCTTGGCAGGGGCTGTACTCCAAAATAGATGGTATATAGATCTCTTGATCCCTGAACAAGGAGGGACTTGAGTCATATTGAATGAGATGTGTTGTTTCTGGGTAATACCTCCAGCTAAGTTAAAGAAAGTCTGAAAACATTCAGATCCTAGAGGATTTCAAGAATGAGCTGGAGAGTTCTTGGGATGGCTACAGTCTCTCTTTGGGGGTTCCTTTTCCTGGTGAGGGGGAATTTGGAGTTGGCTAATGCCCCTACTAATCACTGTTATCACCATAATGATGCTGCTTATGATGGCTCCGTGTAATATCAATTGTCTAACCCATTTTGTGTCTTCCCAGGTCAATAAGCTACAACATGCAGTGCCAGTTCAACAAGGATATATAAAACTACAGCCAACCATGGACAATATCACTCACCCTTAGATGGACACCACTATAAGGCTTCTAAAGCTTGAAAGTAGCAGGAGGGGGAGTGTCAGGAAGCGTGTAACAGGAGGCTTCCTGTGTGCTGTTTTGGATCTGTTAGGAATTCTCTGTTCCTTATTAATTCCTGAATATTCAGGAATTAAGAGGAGAGGTAAGCCTTTCCCGGGGGCTGAGGGATCCAGGCATTTCCTTCATTGGTTTTTCTATATGGTTATAAGTACCCTCTTCCTTTTTATGAGCCCTATGGTAAAAGTGATTATTTACAACCCTCTCTCTTTCACATGGATGACCTCATGTTTCCTTGTAAGTTTTGGTTTTATCTCTGCTGAAAATAGCTATCTTGTAAGACTGTATATATGCCCACACCATGTTGATTAAAACACCTCTGCTCCATCAGAGCTTTAGTCCACGTGTCTTGCTCTCTCTCTCTCTCTCTTTTTCAGGCTGATCCCTTGGAGCTCAGAGACTCTCTGAGTTCACTTTCCTGCCCGAGCTTCTAACACCCTCTCGAGAAGGCACTCTGTACCTTCACCCCATCGAGAGGGCGCCTGAGGCCTTCATAAACAGAGCAAGCCCTGCTCAGGAGCTTTATTGGCGCTCTGTGTAAACCAAGGAATATCAGCTTCTTTCTCTCCTTTATTTTCTTATCATTGACTCTGGACCACCAGGTTCCGGTTCATTAAAGGACCTCAACAGGGGAGGCCCAATGCCCCTCACCATACCAATTCAGCAGGAAGTAGCCAGAGAGACCTCAATGACCCCTATTCCCAAAGAATTGGGCCCCCCATGTCTTGAAGGGGGAATGTTAGGTAGTTAGAATAGGAAAAAGGAGTCCAGAATGGTGGTGTCTAAAAGACAAAGAAGGGAAAACCCACAACAATAGAACAAAGGAAGGTTTGAGGACCAGAGTGAGGACCTCAGGTAAAACAAACAACCCTCCTAGCTAGCCCAATTTACATAGGGCAGGCTCAGGAGGAGGAGACAAAAAAACATATAAAAAGAGGAGCCAAAATTGAGCTGGGGGGGCTTCTCTTCTCTTCGAGTCTTTTGGGTCGACCTACCCTCAAGCCTTGAGGATGTGTTTTTCTTTGCTTTCTAAGTAAAACTGAGCTGTAACATGGGGCTGTAACGCTGGTCCATCAATCACTTCAAGTTTTTGCTGTGGCGAGACAGAACTAAGGAAATTACACACTCCCTTGACAAGCTGATCACTCTGTTTTCCCAGAGTCTCTGTGATTCTTCACTTCGTTTCTAGGACACAACTCCTCTGGGTTTTCCTCTTGCCTCAGGAGAAACTCTTTCTGTCTTCCCAACTTCCTGTTCTTGTAAGGCTGTGGACCTTAGCACTTTCAACTATTCATATTAAACACTTACTTCTTTGGCAATCTCATGAAATCATGTGGTTTTAAATATAATCCACATGCCAATGGCACCAAATTTATACCTATGTTTTATAACTTTTCCTTGAAATCCAGACATATACTCAACTTCCTACTCAATATCTCCCATTGGATGTCTAACAGATATCTCATATTCAGCATGCCCAAAATTGAACTCCTAACTCTGTCTCCCCACCACAAACCTGCTCCACTTCAGTCTTTATCATATTAATGGGAACTCTGCCCTACAGCTGTTTAGACTCAAGTCCTTAGAATCCTCTTTTACTTTTTTCTTTCAATATACCTCATATCTAATTCATTAGAAAGTTGGAATGGCTCTACCTTCAAATATTTCCAGGCTAGACCACCCCTAAACATTTCTTCTGCCCCTACAATTATTTCCATAGCACCACCATCTCTTGCCTGGATCACTACTGTTACCTCCTAACACCCTTCCATTACCACTGTTGCTTCCTATAGTCTATTCCCAACAGAGCCACTGGCTGATTCTGTTTTACCATGTACTGTGGAACAGTTCTATTCAAACTCTCCAGATTTTCTCAAACTCTCTATTTCTAAGAGTTAAAGCTATAATCCTTAGAGTCCTTCAAGGATCTATCAGATTTGAACTTCTGTTCCTCAGTGATCAATGCAAAGAAACAGAGGCAAACAATAGAATGGGAAAGACTAGAGATCACTTCAAGAAAATTAGAGATACCAAGGGAACATTTCATGCAAAGATGGGCTCGATAAAGGACAGAAATGGTATGGACCTAATAGAAGCAGAAGATATTAAGAAGAGGTGGCAAAAACATACAGAAGAACTGCACAAAAAAATCTTCATGACCAAGATAATCATGATGGTGTGATCACTCACCTAGAGCCAGACATCCTGGGATGTGAAGTCAAGTGGGTCTTAGAAAGCATCACTACGAACAAAGCTAGTGAGCTAGTGGAGGTGATGGAATTCCAGTAGAGCTATTTCAAATCCTGAAAGATGATGCGGGGAAAGTGCTGCACCCAACATGCCAGCAAATTTGGAAAACTCAGCAGTGGCCACAGGACCGGAAAAGGTCAGTTTTCCTTCCAATCCCAAAGAAAGGCAATGTCAAAGAATGCTCAAATTACCGCACAATTGCACTCATTTCACACGCTAGTAAAGTAATGCTCAAAATTCTCCAAGCCAGGCTTCAGCAATATGTGAACTGTGAACTTCCAGATGTTCAAGCTGGTTTTAGAAAAGGCAGAGGAACCAGAGATCAAATTGCAACATCCTCTGGATCATTGAAAAAGCAAAAGAGTTCCAGAAAAACATCTATTTCTGCTTTATTGACTATGCCAAGCCTTTCACTGTGTGGATCACAATAAACTGTGGAAAATTCTTCAAGAGATGGGAATACCAGACCACCTGACCTGCCTCTTGAGAAACCTATATGCAGGTCAGGAAGCAACAGTTAGAACTGGACATGGAACAACAGACTGGTTGCAAATAGGAAAAGGAGTACACCAAGGCTGTATAATGTCACCTTGCTTATTTATCTTCTATGCAGAGTACATCATGAGAAATGCTGGGCTGGAAGAAGCACAAGCTGGAATCAAGATTGCCAGCAGAAATATCAATCAACTCAGATATGCAGATGACACCACCCTTATGGCAGAAGTGAAGAGGAACTAAAAAGCCTCTTGATGAAAGTGAAAGAGGAGAGTGAAAAAGTTGGCTGAAAGCTCAACATTCAGAAAAAGAAGATCATGGCATCTGGTCCCATCACTTCATGGGGAATAGATAGGGAAACAGTGGAAACAGTGTCAGACTTTATTTTGGGGGGCTCCAAAATCACTGCAGATGGTGACTGCAGCCATGAAATTAAAAGACTCTTACTCCTGGGAAGAAAAGTTATGACCAACCTAGACAGCATATTCAAAAGCAGAGACATTACTTTGCCAGCAAAGGTCCATCTAGTCAAGGCTATGGTTTTTCCAGTGGTCATGTATGGATGTGAGAGGTGGACTATAAAGAAAGCTGAGTGCTTTAGAACTGTGGTGTTGGAGAAAACTCTTGAGAGTCCCTTGGCCTGCAAGGAGATCCAATCAGTCCATTCTAAAGGAAATCAGTCCTGAGTGTTCTTTGGAAGGAATGATGCTAAAGCTGAAACTCCAGTACTTTGGCCACCTCATGCAAAGAGTTGACTCATTGGAAAAGACTCTGATGCTGGGAGGGATTGGGAGCAGGAAGAGAAGAGGATGACAGAGGATGAGATAGCTGGATGGCATCACCAACTCGATGGATTTGAGTCTGAGTGAACTCTGGGAGTTGGTGAGAGACAGGGAGGCCTGGAGTGCTGCAATTCATGCTGTTGCAAAGAATCAGACACGACTGAGTGACTGAACTGAACTGAACTACGTTTGCTGATGGTGCTGCCTACTACCTGCTCCGTTCCTTTTCCTGTCTCCTGTGCTAGAATTCTTACTAATTCCTCACATACTCCAGCTGGCACCCGACTCAAAGTCTTTGCTGGGGCTGTTGCCTCTTTCCCCAGATAGCTGCATGGCTCACTCCTAGGTCTCCTTCAGCTCTGCCTTGAGTGTCAGTTAATGAGGTCTTTGACTACTCCTGTCCTCCCAATCTTCCTTATCCTGCTGTATTTATCCCAAGCCATTTGTCACTTTCTAAAGTACTATATAATTTAATTACTATGCTCATTTTTTACATTTTTGTCCTTCCTCACTAAAATGTAAGCCCGATAAAAAAAGCTTTGCTCATGCTTTGTTGTTGAATGAATTCCCATAGCATGGGATGATATCTGTTACAGTTGGCAGTCAATTAATATTTTGAGAGAGAAATCAATGAATAAATGAAAATAGAAAGTAAAGCATAAAGAAAAAAGAAAACTAAGAAGAAAAAATTTTATTACTATTATTATGGAATCTATATATTATCTCTTATGGTGATAGCTCACTGTGTGATTAAACTATGAGAATTTACAACTTTGGAATAATAACATAATTATAGTGAGAATATTTGGGCTGATTTTGAAAATATTAGATGTGGATTTAAAATACAGATATTTATCAGTGCCAAGAAGTGCCTAAGGAAACATAAGGACTAAATACCTCCTGAATGGGTTTCTAGACACCTCACCATCCCCCTACACATCTGAGATTGACCCAATCAATTGCCTGTTATAACTTTTCTATATTCAAGTTTTTTTCCTTTAAAGTAATGTTTCTCCTCTGGCTCACTTACTATCTCTTTATTTCAAGCCATCATTTTGCTTTGAAACTCCATCATTTATTTCTGTCATCTTCTGTTATTCTTCCATTATATTAGTAATACCAAGGAGTAATAGACTCTCACTGCTCAAAGTTTTTGTCATATAGTATACAACAATGTTTCTTATGCAAATAAATAAGAGATATTAGATAACAGTCATTCTCCAGGTTATTATGTGAAAATCATATTATTCCAATCAAATTCTACGATTTATTAAAAGTTGATAGAATGCTCTGGTAGCATCAAAGGTATAAACACTGATTTATTCTTTTTTATTTTTCTTAATATACATTAAGTGAAAGTGTTAATTGCTCAGTTGTGTCTGACTCTTTGCAACCTCATGGACTATAGTCTACCAGGCTCCTCTGTCCATGGAGTTCTCCAGGTAAGGATACTGGAGTGGGTTGCCATTCCCTTCTCCAGAGCATCTTCCCAACCCAGGACTGAACCTAGGTCTCTGGATTGGAGGCAGATTCTTTCCCATCTGAGCCACCAGGGAAGCCCTAATATAATTTTTGACAATGCATCAAAGCACTAAAATCTGTTATATCTGATGGTTGCCACTGTTTCCTTCTTGTGTCTATGACTGATTTTTTTTCTTTTTTTAATATACATTTATTTATTTTAATTGGAGGTTAATTACAATATTGTATTGGATTTCTTGAGATAAAAAAGTATTAAAAAATCTATCTGTGTATATATTTTACTTTCTCTTTTAAAAATATCATCTAGCTATTTTCTCTTCATTAGTTTATAGATATCGTTTGTTTATTAATTCTTATGTTAAAATTAAAAATTTACAGCTACCTGTGAATTTTGGGGTCTGGCCAATAGTTTAGAATCCAATCACTAGTAAAAGCTGCAGCATCTGATAGTGATCTGGTCTCAGATTTGAGGAGACAATTCTATCCAAAATTCTTTTTTCTGCATTAGGATTTTAAAGTAACCCCTTCAAACCAAAAATGTCTGTGTTCTATTTTGAGAACTTGAAACTAACCACACCCATGCTTAGACTGTATTCGTAGACCATATGTAGCTCCCTCTCTTCCTTCTGCTCTTTGTTGATATCTGTGTATTATTTGTGCATATTCCTGAATCTTCTTAAAAGTATAGAAAATATTTCTTCTCCTACCCAATTGCTAGCCTAGTATTTTGTATGAAATAGATGCTGAATCCATTTGATTAAATACATTACAGGCAATTTGTGAAATGAATAGAATTAACATTACACTATTTCTACTGAAATTTATAATGCTTCAGCATGTTGCCAAATGGCCACGTCTATTCTTCATTGATTTCCTGTCAATAATTAAACGCATATTTTATTGTTCCATTTTACTTAATTGTTCAGAATTTCCCATTTCAGCCATAATTTATTACTTGTTCTATGTTATTTAGGCCTGCTTTCTGGTTCTAAATGACCACAATATCATTTTACAGATATAATTCATATTAGATAGAAAGCTTAATATAGCTTCTCAACATTTGATCACTTCATAATGTCATGTTTTTGGATTAATGGTATGGTAGACTGTATCCTATTTCACTAAGTTGAAATGAGGATCTAATAAAAATTATAGTGTCTAGTAAGTATAATTTTATTAAAATAATTGAGAGAATATATATCTAGAAGTCACATTCCCCTTAACTGGTCACTGTAGGAATGTTCTGATGCTGCTGTTGTTGACTGGATGTCACTGTCAATGAACGTGAGGTAATATAAAACAGAGTTGATAGGGAGATGTCAACTGAAACTGACTTTTCCAGAATCTTCCTGGCTTAAATATCTTTGCTGCAAAGAAATGTATGAGTAGCTAATTTTTCAATTTCATATAAACCTTTTCATTTGTAATTATATCATTTTTGAGAAACTACTGTCGAATCACATTGTTTCCTATTTTGAGTTGTTGGCTGTTGACCTAAGCTACTCCATGGTACTGCTGCCTTGACATCCGTTTTGTTTTGGCCAAGTGACCTGCAGGGATCTTATACTGACACCAGTCGCTCATGCAAGTGTATGCCTTAGATAAGAACTCAAAGAGTCACAAGCAAATGTTAAGTTCCTGATTTGCCTCCTCCAAGTGCCCTTGTAATTAACAGTCTGCCAGTCTCTCAGGGCCTTCCCCTTGTGCTTAGATAAGACCCCCATGCAACTTACCAAAGCTGTGCTCGTTTGGTTTCAATTGACCAATCTGGCCTTAGCCTTGGAACCCCAAAGCGGTCTGTCCCCAGACCATAATAAAGGCATGTGCCCCAGATCCTATGGCTCCAACTATACTGTGCCTTGACCTCCCCATGCTTCCCTTAGGACTGTGAGAAATAAACTTCCGTTTCAATTTCTCTTTTGGTCTATTGCTAAACTGTGATTTAACATCTGGCACCCAATACTCCTCTTAACAAATATTAATTTAACAAAATCAGAACATGGGCAAATTCATTTGCTAAAATACAATATAAATATCAAATTGAGCAAATTCAGTCAGATATTTTCTTTTAATGTACAGAAGCTCAATAGACATTAAGCCCCTTAAAAGAGAACTATAGTTCCAGTGTGAAGAAATATATTGGATTACCTGATTATAGAAAAATATATGAAAACACTTAAGCAAGTACAGAATGGTATGGGGAAAACTTAGCATGGATTAATAAAAAGAAAGGTGAATGTCAAGCTTAACAAACCAATTAACTTTCATCAGGCAAGAGAGTCAATGAGCTCCTGACAGGGGTAAAGCGATAGACATAATTTGTTTACAGATTAAAAAGCCTCTTTGACATGCTACCACATCATAGACAAGTACTTGAAATTAACAAGTTATTTATGGAAAAATTATACATTGAATGAAAAAAAGTGCACAGTGGTGAAGAACATTGACAGGCATTCCAGATTACATAGAAGGGAAGACGAAATGGAATGAGAGGGCTGCAGCTGTGCCCACACACAATGTCTGCGCAGAGAGACATCTGTTAAAGGGAACAAAATTCAAAGTTGGGAGAGAGCTAGCATTGCCAATCAAGAGTACTGATTCAAAGAAATTAGGTCTATATTAGAAATTTATTTCCTTGGTATTTCGCTGGCTTGAATTTCTTAGAAAACATGAAAGAATTTTTCATCAGCAATAGCTGTATCATTCGTGTCAAAATGGATCTCACACACTAATGAATGATTAGAATATTCTGTTTGAAGGACACATACAAGTGATGGCAGGGCAGATCTTCACTGCCTTCCTTCAGTCATATGTTTAGACATAATTTCTCCTCTTTCTTCTTCACTTCATGTTTTCCTATGCCTATACACCCATTCCAACATAGCATTATGTCCCATACATTTTGTATATTCCAATAAAGTCCCATTTTCATATCAGTATATCAGACTCCAATATTTTTATACTTTATATATTTTAATAATTTTCCAAGATAAGATGAATTCTTTAGTATGTAACTCCAAACCTGGCTCACTTGTAAAAAATCTGCCTGCCAAGCAGGAGAGGTGGATTTGATCCCTGGGTTTTGAAGACCCCTGGAGAAGGAAATGGCACCCACTTCAGTTTTCCAGTATTGCCTGGGAAATCCAATGGAACCTGGTGGCTTACTGTCCATGGATTTGCAAAAGAGTCAGACACGATTCAGTGACTAAACAACAACAACAAAGCCTGAGTTACTGACATCATACCCTGAAGTTTAATTTTGACACCTCCTTTTTTTCTCCTATCCAGGTGTCTCCTCAATATACTTATATTTGCTTTTCTTCATTATTCTCAAACTGATTTTATTCAAGTCTCTAATACTGCTAACCTATATTATTTCAATTGGTTCAAACAGTGTCCAATTATATCTTTATTCTTTAAAGCATGCACCATGCTAATTGTTTTATAAGCATTATTTTTCATAATTTTTATAGTGCTATGTCAAGAAAGGCATTACTATGCCAGTTTTACAAATAAGGGGAAGGAGACTTAGAAAGGCCAAGAAACTTGCCACAGGCCACTCAATTGGTTAGAGAAGGGTCCAGGATTCAAACGATACTCTAAGGACATGTTTCTGTGATACCTCCTGTAATTGTTTCCCATCTGTTGTCCTTGCTTTACTTAGTAGATCCTTTATATTACTATAAAAACCTTTTTTAAAGGGTTATTTGAATTTGAATTTAAATCCCTTCAGTGCAGCCCCCTTTTCTCAGCCATATTGCCTTCTGGATGAAGTCTAAACCCTTAGCATATCATATCAAGTTCTCCCCAACCTGGTCTCTTAAGTCCCATTTCCCCTCACTCCCCACCTAACTGCTCCAGCCATACTAAACTGCTAAATTCCCTTTGAAAAGTTCTTGTCCTGACCTTCAAGTCATTACCATTCCCTTAGTCTCCTCCCTCATTATCCACTAGGTGATGTGGATAATTTCATCTTCTCTGCCATATTCCATTGTTTGTGGGTAAGCCTCTTTCAGGAGAGTGGGTTACTCTCCCAATGCCTAGCACACTGACTTTCACATAGGAAATGCTCAATAAGAAACACCTGAATTAATGTACAGATATATCCCAATGATTTCCCTCTGTCTTATTGTATGAATTTTTAATAATTTAACTTAGATTTATACTCTGAATTTTTAAAATGATTTGATTATGTGTGTTCATATTTAATTTCTGCTCTTATGTATACAAAATTTAGTGGTGTGAAGTTTTCACTTAATCTCACTTATTTAAAAATAGATATTTAGATAGTAACATACATTTTTCAAAATTATGTTGGGACAGATGTATAATATTACTTCTATTTGGTGTGCTTGACTATGTCTTTGTCATTGAGAATTAAGACAATTACGTTAACCATTATGGATAACATGGCAATAAACATTAAAGTGGAAATATATTTTTTAAATATATTATTGTCAGTATCTCTCTTATGGTGCATACTCAGAAATAGGGTTAGTGGATTAAGGCAACAGTTTTTACATGGCTTTAAAAAAGTGTTCAATAAACTAGCCTGTGGGCCACGCTTGACCCACTGTTTGTTTTTATAAATAAAGTTTTATTGTAACACAGCCACACATTCATTTATGTATAACCTATGGCCTATGTCACATTTCAAGGGCAGAGTTGAGTAGTTCATCCCCTACAGATGAGAATCTTTCTCACTCTTTGCAGAAAAAGTGACCAACTTCTTCTTGAAGACATATTACTCAACTTATTTCTGAGAGGCAGTTTTTATTACCAACAAAGTAAGAGTTGACTGATTTCACCATACCCTCGAATATGATGAGAGTAATTATTATAGTAAAACATTTATGAATTGCCTTTTCTCCATGATGGTCTCACACTTTGTACTGAGAGGAAGGATGAGAGATGGAGACTTTGTAGCAAGGGGCTTGGCAGCTTAGAAAATTGCCCTGAAGCTTGGTTATATATGCTTCCAAGTCTATTACTTTGGGAGTCACGATATTAGTACTTCAGTGACTGCCAGGTGCTTCCTTTTCCTAGTTAATGAGCTCTATGGAGCTCTCATTCTCATCTAGTTTGCAATGCTAACAAATCCAAGAGAAATGTAAGAAATCTACCCATCAGACTTTGTGATATTGTCTACTTTAGCATGCTGAACTGTTGCAGATGTTTTGCATTCTAAGGGTACAGTTTAACATACACAAAAATGCCTTAAAGCAAAATTTAGGTTATTGCATAAAGCTCTGCTGACTTGCTGCAGCATGTCATTATGCTGAGATTGCATGCCAGGTGCAAAAGGGCTATTAGGTTTCATCATTTCTGAGTTGCAAAATCAAGTAACATAGGCATATAATAGGTCAGATTATCTTCTTGTAATACAATGTGACCCAATTTGCCAAATAAAAATGGAATGAAAACAGCAGCTTGTAGCAACACCTAAAATATCTTCTGAGTCATTATCTCTTTAATGAAAAGCAACACTGGACAATTTCAACACAAATTGTGGTTTAGCATCTCATTAACTGAATAATGACTTTTACACACGATGCATTTCTAAACACTTGAAGTGTTACAAAAATGTTACACCAAAATGAGTTAAGGCCATGCTTCTATCCATCCTCAGATGACAAGTAAGATCTTTCTGTCCTTCATTATTTTACAATAATAATTTGTTTTTTCTTTTATCTTCCACAGATATTAAGCAGAACAGAGTAAGGTTTCCAAGCAGCCTATTTGCTTTGTTGCTGTGTATTTAGGTATTATTTCCACTGTGGCTTATGTGGATATTTGATTCTGACTTAACATTTGACCGATATACTTTTTTCTCAGGAGACTTACAGAATCTAAAAATAAAAGAGGAGTTGACTTTGTGTATGAAAGTTCTCTCAGGACATAAATTTCTACTGGGCATGTTCTAGTGCCCATAAAACAAATTTTGCAACTTTTTAATTGAAACCTACCGAGACTAGTATGTCTCTATTTTTTAGTTCATTTAAAACATCTCTCTCCAGAAGTGGTATTTTCCTTTCAGTAATCAAGCAATTACTAGGCTGATTTCACTTCTTTTGAAGAAACTCTGTCTTGTGTTCATCAGCCTGTTTCTTTTACCCCGATAATCCCTGGCTACTGGGGCTGGAATAGCTGTTCCATACCAGGCTTGAATATCTGCAGGCATTTTCCTCCTGTTTCACACTGAGTTAGCAATCAATCCCATCTGTTCTTTATCATTAGGATTTCACAGTGTGCTCCAAGCCATTCTTCAAACAAGGTCTTAAACTTCAACAGAGCTTTCTAGATAGATCTATACATGCATACACACATAATATTTTTTTTAATATTCTATAATTCCTACATAGATTTTACATAATATGGATACATAGACATCTGGATATAATTATTTCTGAAAGAAACCTCACTTTTGTATGCTCATCACTTTATCATTCTCCATGAAATAGTATTGGATGACTAACTGTTTCATATACCATGTTTATACTATTAGTAAAAGACAACTTGTATTTCTTTCAAAACACTCATGAAACAGGCCAGATAATCAAGTGTTAACACTGTTTGATTTTTATTTCAAGCAATTCTTCATCAACTTATACAATATTCTTATATTTGATATATTGTCAAAGTCAAGAATATTCAGTACCCAATTCCTCACAGTCCATATTGTTAGGATATCAAGGTTAAAATATAGCAGTGTATAAATTGGCTAGTGTATGACATGTGTCTCAAAGACAAAAAGAAAAACAAAAAACAGTACCCAAGAAAGCCCTACAAAATACTGTCTTAGCACTTTATAATTGAAAATAAATTTCACCTAATATTTACTTTAAAATATGAATGAAGTTGAGCTGTTATGAATCCTTAAGAGTGCTGTTTTATTGTGTATGGTATGAAGTCCTTTTAGCCCAAAACTTTGCTTCACATAATGAAATTCAACTACTTCCATGGACTAATACTTTCAAGTAAATACAATTATTTAATATCTTTAATGTATCTCAAATGCTATCTAATATTTGATCCTTCATCTATCTCCTGTCTCTAAAACTGTTTTGATCAAAATACTAGACCTATTTTCATTAGAGATTTGGTGATACTTTTATATAAAATATATTTACTTATTTTCATTTTCAGTATTTTAGTAACATTATAAAATCCACTCATACCATTTACTAGAATATAACAAGATGCCCTAAGTTTTTGAAAATAAAATCAAAGAGCTATATAAACTCCTTGAAACCATGAACAATGAAGTATGGAAAAATCCATAAACTATCTATTTTATACAAATTATATTTTCTGTCACTTATTAAGAAACTTCTATAATAAGCATCAACTAAAAGCCTCTTGATGAAAGTGAAAGAGGAGAGTGAAAAAGTTGGCTTAAAGCTCAACATTCAGAAAATGAAGATCATGGCATCTGGTCCCATCACTTCATGGGAAATAGATGGGGAAACAGTGGAAACAGTGTCGGACTTTACTTTTTGGGGCTCCAAAATCACTGCAGATGGTGACTGCAGCCATGAAATTAAAAGACACTTACTCCTTGGAAGAAAGGTTATGACCAACCTAGATAGTATATTCAAAAGCAGAGACATTACTTTGCTGACTAAGGTCCATCTAGTCAAGGCTATGGTTTTTCCAGTAGTCATGTATGGATGTGAGAGTTGGACTGTGAAGAAGGCTGAGCGCTCAAGAATTGATCTTTTGAACTGTGGTGTTGGAGAAGACTCTTGAGAGTCACTTGGAGATCCAACCAGTCCATTCTGAAGGAGATCAACCCTGGGATTTCTTTGGAAGGAATGATGCTAAAGCTGAAGTTCCAGTACTTTGGCCACCTCATGCGAAGAGTAGACTCATTGGAAAAGACTCTGATGCTGGGAGGGATTGGGGGCAGGAGGAGAAGGGGATGACCGAGGATGAGATGGCTGGATGGCATCACTGACTCGATGGATGTGAGTTTGAGTGAACTCCCGGAGTTGGTGATGGACAGGGAGGCCTGGTGTGCTGCGATTCATGGGGTCGCAAAGAGTCGGACACGATGGAGCAACTCAACTGAACTGAACTTAATATATCAGGTTTGAAATGTAATTTTTCTGCAAAAAATAGAAATTAACTAACTACACTTTGCCTAGTAATTGTTATGTGGGACTTGCAAATGTGTCTCATGAAAGGGAGTAAGTTTAAAAGCTCTTGAAATAAGATTATATCTTTTTATAAGTATGCCTTTTGCTGTAGTATTATTAAAGCATAATTACTGGAACCGTTAAAAGTCAATGTACCTAAGAAAAAGCATTATAAAAGCACGAACAGGGGTGAATTATAACATTACCATCTTCATTGATGATGCAGCTCTATAGGGCAAAGGAGATTTTGTGTATACTTTCTTTAATATATCATATCCACAACCACTATATAATTTCTTTGGCATTTTTAAAATTGATCTTTTAGACAATTTATAATACTGAACTTGGGGAAAATGTGATTTGAAAGTACAGAGGCATGTGTTACACAAATGTTTATTAGGGGTAATTAATGTTTCACACTTTTCTTGAAATTTCATCGGGGGTGGAATAGGTCAGAGAAAACTGAAGGGAGGAATAGAAGAAGCATAGCTGAAGCCATAGGCTTTGTTTAGATACCTGAAGACAAGAGAAGCAGCCTGAGATGACATTCTGTTTTTCCCAAGTTCTAATGGAGGGGAAGTCAATGAAGTGAACCTTATTTTTCTCCCTAGTCTGCGACATTTTGTTTAACTATGTTTGTTGAAAAACTCTTACCTTTGAGTTTCAATTTAAGATAGTCATCCAGCCTCTACATTTTGGATAAGATGTGACTCATCCCAATTTTTTTAAAGATCTAGTTAGTCACCAAATTCTATCAGTTATTCCTTCAAGCTATCACTAATCCAAGTTCTTTTCACTTTAATTCATCGTCAACATCCTAATTCACAGTTTCATCACCTCACACAGAGATGAATCAAAGAGCTTTGTAGGTGTTCTAACTTCAGTCTCTTCCATCTGTTCCATCTTACATACAACTGACAGATGAACTCTGCTTAAATCCTTTTTATAAAAATTACGTCATTATCTACACACGCTTCACAATGAATTTCAGCAGTACATCCTGTAATGTTTCTCTATCTCCATCTAAACAACCATATATTATTTTTCAAAGATAACAAGCTAAACTCATAAAATCCTCTACATCTCAGGGTTTATATATCTACTGGAACTTGGTTGGATTTAGCCTATGAATCGAGCTTTAAATACAGAGATAAGATACCACTACTAAAAATGTTCGTTTTTTTCTATTCTCAGATTTTTCAAGTTATATCTTTTTTTGATATAGTGGCTGCATTATTTGTTTTTACAGTGATTTTCTAGTTTTTGATTTAGAACTAATGACTTATTAGTTATCTATTTCTCAGTATTTTTCAAGATATAGGTATATTCTAAATTGTATTACAATGAAATGAATTAGAGATGTTGTTACAAATAGATCAATACAGAAAGGATTTTTTGATTCCCAATTATACAAATGTTAAACTTTTTTTAATAGATGATTTTGCATTATAAGACAGGAATAAGTATAGCTATTCCCTTGGCCCAAAATTGGAGAAGGAGATGGCACCTAACTCCAGTACTCTTGCCTGGAAAATCCCATGGACGGAGGAGCCTGGTAGGCTGCAGTCCATGGGGTTGCTAAGAGTCGGATACGACTGAGTGACTTCACTTTGACTTTTCACTTTCATGCATTGGAGAAGGAAATGGCAACCCACTCCAGTAGTCTTGCCTAGAGAATCCCAGGGATGGGGGAGCCCGGTGGGCTACCATCTATGGGGTCGCACAGAGTCGGACACGACTGAAGCTATTTAGCAGCAACAGCAGCAGCAGGCCCAGAAATAGAGGAAATCAGGATGTTTAATTGAATTCATTTGAGTGAAAGTTTTTCTAGTTAAACAAATCCTGATAATATTCTTCCTTTGGAATTTTAGGAAAGAAATTCAATTCATTAAGATCAAAATATCATTATAATCTGTTTTTGTTGAAAAAAATTAAACTAAGCATATCAAAATAGATTTCTGTTACAGGTTTGATTTTGTCTGCCAAAATGATACATTTGAAGTCTCAACTCCCAGTACTTGTGAATATAACTTTCTTTGGCAATAAGGTCTTTACAAATGTAGCCAAGTTAATATCACACTGAATTAGAGAGAATAATCCAAAGACTAGTGTCCTTATAAGAAGAGAGAAATCTGTACACAGAGTAGACAGAAACACTGGAAAGAACACCATGTGATGATAGAGGCAGAGATTAGAGAGTTGCATTTAAGTGGCTCAGACAGTAAAGGATCCACCTGCAATTCAGGAGACCCAAGTTCAATCCCTGGGTCAGGAAGACAACCTGGAGAAGGGCATGGCAACTCACTCCAGTATTCTTACTTGGAGAATCCCATGGACAGAGGAGCCTGGCAGTCTACAGTCCATGGGGTTGCAATGAGTCAGACACGATTGAGTGACAAACACTTTCACTTAGAAGTCAAGGAATTCCAAGGATTGCCAGAAACCACCAGAAGCTAGGAGAAAAGCACAGAAGGAAATATTTCCCAGAGCCCTGCAGAAGGAACCAACTTCGCCAAAATCTTTATAGTGGATGTCTAGCCTCCATAACTGTGACAGAATAAATTTTTTTTAGCCACCCAGTTTGTGATAACCTCAGAGTTACCTTAGGAAAAGAAAACAAATGTGTCTGTGTATTAATTACTGGTCGACTGAGCGACTTCACTTTCACTTTTCACTTTCATGCATTGGAGAAGGAAATGGCAACCCACTCCAGTGTCCTTGCCTAGAGAATCCCAGGGACGGGGAAGCCTGGTGGGCTGTCGTCTATGGGGTCACAGAGTCAGATATGACTGAAATGACTTAGCAGCAGTATACCTATCTATCTATGCACCCATCTATCTCTCATCAGCAGCAATCAAGTTATTCAAATTCCTTCCATCCATCCATCTGTCCATCCATTCTAATAAAGAGAATAAATTTTATAAACAGTCAAAGCCAAGCTGCAAGATTCTCAGATATTTCTTAGTTTTTCAAAGCCTCAGTTTTTTCATCTGAAACATGAATAGGTTTAGGAGTAAATAAAGCTAAGACCAATACCAGACATATTAGTAAGGAATCAATAATTAAACACACACACACAGAAATACATACACAGATACCTATACACACACATTGTCTGTTTATATCAATATCCCCTTTATTCCTCTGCAATATCTATCTAGCTCATTATGTGTTTTTCTATATGCCTATATATATATATATATATATTATATATATATACACACACACACAAATGTATAAGCGGTTTTGTAGCAGAAACTGTTGGTTGTCCCCCAGTATCCACACTTTCCTCCTTCCCTCAGAGCTTCACTTATGTACATAGAAATATGGAAAAAAATGATTATTTTCCAGGAGCCCAAACTCACAAATTGTGACCACAAAATTCTGTTCTAGCCATTAAATGTTAAAATGTTGCACTAACTCTCAGTGAGAATGCTTCAGATGAGATGGTGCATCTTTCTTTGTCAGATCAAATCAGAGCCTACTTGCTGGCATCCTATCAATGTGATTAGTTAGAGTTCAAGTAGTGATGATCAGGTGGAAACTGCATGTAGCGAATGCTAGAGTAAAAGATAAAAAAAGATTAATTATAATTTCTGTCATAGCTAACTATTTCTAACAGATGTTCATGTACTAATAACTTGAGAATATTTAAATCTCAATATAAAACTTCTCATATAAAAAATGAAACATATAAATAGGTTGACTATAGAAGCTCCTATATGAGTCTATTTCTCATTATCTCCATTATTACTATGCTAGTCCATGAATTTACTACCTCTTTACTAACCTATTTCAATTGCCCCAAACGGTCTTCCTGCTTTCACTTTTTTGCACCACCATGGGCTATTATCTTCATAGTAATTTGGTTTTTTCTTAAATAATGGATCAAGTTATATATTTCTCCTTCTTAAGATGTTCCAGTGGCTTCCACTGCACATACATCAAACTCCTTAAAATTTACAATAAATTCCTTTTTGGTCTGACCTGGTTTTATCCTTTCATTTCATGCAACATGCAACATTCTCCTTAAACGCAAAGTGTTCAGTTCAGTTCAGTTCAGTCACTCAATCCTGTCCGACTCTCTGTGACCCCATGGACTGCAGCACACCAGGCCTCTCTGTCCATCACCAACTCCCAGAGTTTACTCAAACTCATGTCCATTGAGTCAGTGATGCCATCCAACCATCTCATCCTGTGTCATCCCCTTCTCCTCCCGCCTTCAATCTTTCCCAGCATCAGGGTCTTTTCCAGTGAGTCAGCTCTTCGCATCATGTGGCCAAAGTATTGGAGTTTTAGCTTCAGCATCAGTCCTTCCAATGAATATTCAGGACTGATTTCCTTTAGGATGGACTGGTTGGATCTCCTTGCAGTCCAAGGGACTCTCAAGAGTCTTCTACAACACCACAGTTCAAAAGCATCAATCCTTCAGCGCTTAAATTTCTGTATAGTGCAACTCTCACATCCATACATGACTATTGGAAAAACCATAGCCTTGACTATATGGACCTTTGTTGGCGAAGTAATGTCTCTGCTTTTTAATATGCTATGTAGGTTGGTCATAACTTTCCTTCCAAGGAGTAAGTGTCTTTTAATTTCATGGCTGCAGTCACCATCTGCAGTGATTTTAGAGCCCCCCCCTCCAAAATAAAGTCTGCCACTGTTTCCACTGTTTCTCCATCTATTTGCCATGAAATGATGGCACCGGATGCCATGATCTTTGTTTTCTGAATGTTGAGCTTTAAGCCAACTTTTTCACTCTCCTCTTTCACTTTCATCAAGAGGCTCTTCAGTTCTTCTTCACTTTCTGCAGATGTGGTGTCATCTGCATATCTGAGGTTATTGATATTTATCCTGGCAATCTTGGTTGCAGCTTGGGCCTCATCCAGTTCAGCATTTCTCATGATGCACTCACCATATAAGTTACATAAGCAGGGTGACAATATACAGCCTTGACATACTCCTTTTCCTATTTGGAATCACTCTGTTGTTTCATGTCCAGTTCTAACTGTTGCTTCCTGAGCTGCATATAGGTTTCTCAAGAGGCAGGTCAGGTGGACTGGTGTTCCCATCTCTTTCAGAATTTTCCACAGTTTATTGTGATCCACACAGTCAAAGGCTTTGGCATAGTCAATAATGCAGAAATAGATGTTTTTCTGGAACTCTCTTGCTTTTTTGATGATCCAGCGGATGTTGGCAATTTGATCGCTGGTTCCTCTGCCTTTTACCCAACATGTATTCACTCTACATTTATTTCCTTTTATCAAATACTTAAGGCTTATGTCATGTTACTTTCATGAAGAGAAGTCCTTATCCAAGATTATATCCCTCTCACATATACACACCCTACCAGCAATCTCTGTGTCAATGATATATTTTATATTCAGTTGGCCCATAGCATCTTATGGAAAACCTGAATTAACTTTTCTGTCAACCCAATATTTTCTATGCTACTTCAATACAGTCTAAATTTACCTTACATATGTATGTTTGTACATATATGTATAATTTTTATCAGCCCTAACTAAAATAGAAGCTTTATGAGAACAGAAACTCATCTATCTTATTTATATCTGTAACAAAGTACTCAGAACATACCTGCTATATGAGGGATGCTCAATAATGAACAAATAATGATTAATGAAAAAATAAATGAAGTAAAAATTAAGGCCTATAGAAAATACTTTAAAAAGCTGCACATGGTTATCCTGAACAAAGAATGATTCAGGGGAAATATTTGAGTAGCTGTCATGAAAATAATCTAAAGATATTTCAAATGGAAAAATAATTTCTGCTATACTCTTAAGACTAGGATATGTCTTTTGACTTAAGAGAGCTAAAACCGTTCTAAAAATCAAAACTGTGGGAAGATAAAACGGGTTGTTTGTGGAGTTTTTTGAATAAAATCTGGATGACTACAGGAGGGTTTCTATAGAAAGGACTATCCAACCAGTCCATTCTGAAGGAGATGGGTCCTGGCTGTTCTTTGGAAGGACTTATGCTAAAGCTGAAACTCCAGTACTTTGGCCACCTCATGAGAAGAGTTGACTCATTGGAAAAGACTCTGATGCTGGGAGGGATTGGGGGCAGGAGGAGAAGGGGACGACAGAGGATGAGATGGCTGGAAGGCTTCAAACTCGATGGACATGAGTTTGAGTGAACTCCGGGAGTTGGTGATCGACAGGGAGCCCTGGCGTGCTGCGATTCATGGGGTCGCAAAGAGTCAGACATGACTGAGCGACTGAACTGAACTGAACTGAACTGAAGGCTCTGTATAGATAATGTAGCTGCTTTATATATATTACATCTTCTTATACTGAGGAGCTGCTTCCTCTTTAGTTATCATAACCCAATGTGCCAGTATGTTATCTTAAAAGATGATGCAAGTAATCTAATTAAATTGATTTTACTTTCTTCATCAAGCCGGTGAGTTACTCTGAGTACTATGTCTCTACGGTATATGGAGATTTACACAGAAATCTAGATCTTCAAAAGATTTTTTAATAACTTATTCCTACTTTTGGTCCCCTCTCAACCTATCACCATGATCACTGAATCATTTTTCTGATGAATGTGGAAGGAATATTATTAGAAGAGGCAGTGTGAATCATCCTGGCACTGGGATTATTACCATTTTTTCTAAGTAGACCCTTTCCATTTCTTGTTTTTGATGCTTTATCATATTCAGCACATGACCATATATACTGGGGAATATAGGTGCACCCCACTCCAGCACTCTTGCCTGGAAAATCCCATGGACGGAGGAGCCTGGTAGGCTGCAGTCCATGGGGTCGCTAAGAGTCGGATATGACTGAGTGACTTCACTTTCACTTTTCACTTTCATGCATTGGAGAAGGAAATGGCAACTCACTCCAGTGTTCTTGCCTGGAGAATCCCAGGGACGGGGGAGCCTGGTGGGCTGCCATCTATAGGGTGGCAAAGAGTTGGACAAGACTGAAGCGGCTTAGCAGTGGCAGTGCATTTTGATCCTTTGTTCTTAATAATAAGCAGTATTAATTGCCCAATAATCAAATGGCAAGCCTAGCATGAGAGTTAAAGCTGCTCTGTCATGTCCAACTCTTGGCAACCCCATGGAATTACAGTCCCTGGAATTCTCAATGCCAGAATTCTCCAGGGGATCTTTGAAACTCAGGGATCAAACCCAAGTCTCCCACTTTGCAGATGGTTTCTTTATCAGCTGCATCACAAGGGAAGCCCAAGAATATTGAAGTGGATAGCCTATCCCTTCTCCAGCTGATAATCTATGATCTGAGGAAAAGGTGAAAAGCACGAATGAAAGTGGATATGAAGACTGTTCCTGAACAGCATGGTCTGAAGATAGAAGATAAGGAACTTCAAGCTGGGGTATCTAATAGTGCTGCACATACTGAAAAGAAACAGAAATACTGACTAGACTCTTAGCTATAAGGAAATCATCTAAAATATCCAGAGTAGTTACTCAGAATTCAGGCCCTGCAATCAACCCTCACAGTCTGACTCCCTGTTTTACCACTTAACTAGCTGCAATACTTTGGGCAAGTCACTTAAATTCTCTCATTTTTTTCACTGTAGAAATGAAGATAAGTATGTCACACACATAATAGAGTTTTGGGAGAAAAAATAAGTTAATTCACATAAAGCCCTTATCAAAGTGCTCAATGCATCATAAAAGGCCCACAAACATTAACACTCTGGTTCCTGTTTTACATTTTATGTGCTTAATAGCCTCTGCTTTCCTAAGCCTTCTACCTTTATCCTTTCTTTGAACATCTATTTATTAACTAGCTGAAAATAGAGACAAAATTATAGAACTTAACAGCAAAAATTAGGAGAGAGGAACTCAGAAGAAGAGAGAATAAAGGTTGGGGACTACAGAAGCATGTCTTGTGACTATAAAGTAATGAGGTTCACAGTTTTCTTCCACAGGAAATTCGGAAGGCAAATTCTTAAGAAGAATTTCATTTCAAAATTGCTCAGGGCAAAGACAGTGAGTTTGGATACATTCTGTCACCGCAAGGGATTCCTTTGAAATAGCACATTTGTTTTGGTTATGTATCCTATAAAACATACTAAAAATAAAAACCACTTGGCATTTTATGGACAATCTATTTAATCCTTAAAATTGCAGGAGAACAACTTGTAAGTAAAAGAACTATGTACATATGCACATTCACACATCACACACAAGTTCTTGTCTAGTAATTGCAGAAATCCATGTCATAAGGCAGAGTTCAGAGTTAAGATGGAAGTATCTTTGATGTCAAGGATTAGGATCAGATTACAGCCAGCTTTTGTGCTTGGCCACAGTCAAATAGCGGCTTTGATACTTCGGGTCAGTTGAACACACATTTATTATCTACTCTATGCAGGCAATGCAGGAGGCGAGCCCCTCTATAATCTAGTGACCCATTAGACGTATCGACAGCTGAAACAATGCTGCTGACAGCTTCCTGTGGTAGAAGTGGCATATGAGTACAAGAAAGTATGAGGGGTCTGTTGACAAAAAGCATGTTAGTGAAAAAGGATGTGAAGTTTTCTTCAGGAAGGATAACTTAAGCTATGCTTTGCAGAATGAGCAAAACTCTGGTAGCTGCAAAAGTGAGGAAACAGGCTCTAAAAGGAAGGGTTTAAAAGCCATGTTTCCCTTGATTTCTTAGTCACTTGACAACTTTAATTCTTTATCTCTGATGCCTTCTGGTGCTAATCCTAGATTTCCCGCCGTCCTGTTATAGGAAATCTACCCAATCACTGATTTCACCACACCCACATGTTTTTCACAAGCATGTTTTTTGAAATGATTGAACTGACCAATGAATAAATAGTTAGAGGCCATTTTGGGAAGAAGACTTAAGTTCAGAACAAACGTTGAACCTTAGATGAAAAAAAAAAAAAATGTATAAAAGATACTGGCACAAACTCTCCAAGATCAGGGGAGAGAGAGACCTATGCATCATCTCACATGTTCTGCACCACTACCAAATTTATTTTAGTAATTCGCCTGGATGCTGCATCATCAATGACTGTGTAGCAAACCCAAGCAAAAGGGGCTGCTCAGTCATTCCCTGACGCTCTGCCAGCGCCAGCCTGAACTTAGAATCGACCCTGCTGCACACACGTGAAGTTCCTATTATGCAATGGCTCATTCTAATTAAAAGGAATACATCTCCTACTTGAAATGGCAGACACTTTTTGTATATTTTTCATTTAGGTAAACCATATAGAGGAAAACTCATGTGGGCTGAGGACATAAAGCGTGGAGATAGTAAGATCATTCCATTGCCCTAGGAATGACTGGAACAGACGTAAAAGATCAATTAAAAGGTTTGATAAGAAGGGACGACTAAAAGCTCAACCAATCGGCAATTTGTCATTCGATTGAGTCTAACGGAAAAGCAATGCAGTGAATGCCGTGACAATATCAAGCAGCAAAATAGTGAATGATTAAGAAGTGACAAATTCAGGAGAAAAAAAAGATACAAAGATAATTTGACAAAATTTTCCTCCCAAGAGTAAACTAAGTATTTTTTCTCTGCCTTAGTGGAACAATGTAACATAAGGAGAGTCATTCTATTTTCAAATAATTTTGANATATGTTTTGTTGGACTTATAATTAAGAATACTTTAAAACTCTCTTTCCTCTTACTTCTTTTAAAAGGAAAATTATGTGTAATATTTTTTTATTGACTTAGATCATAACAGCGGAACATCCTGGAAGGATGTTGGCCTTAGGATAGCTAGTCATGGAGTCAAATCTTAAACACTATTATTTTTCCAACAATGTAGGCTTGTAGCTTCTGAAGTTTTCTTGAGTTTCCTAAGATCCAGTTTCCTTATATCCAAACGTGTTTGTGACAAAAACAAACAGAAACACAAAGCCTACGAGAGCACTGCTGCTGCTGCTTAGTCACTTCAGTCGTATCCGACTCTGTGCATACCTATGGGCTACTGCCTGCTAGGCTCCTCTGTCCATGGGGACTCTCCATGCAAGAATATTGGAGTGGGTGGCTATGCCCTTTTCCAGGGAATCTTCCCAATCCAGGGACTGAACCCAGGTCTACCACAAAGCAGGCAGATTCTTTACTGTCTGAGCCACCAGGGAAACCCAAGAGTACTAGAGTGGGTAGCCTATCTCTTATCCAGGGGATCTTCCTGACTCAGGGATTGAACTGGTGTCTCTGGTATTGCACGCAGATTCTTTACCAACTGAGCTACCAGGGAAGCCCTACCAGAACACACACATCCACAATATTAATTTCCTCAGATCGTTCCATTACGTCATCACAGTTCAGTCCAGTTCAGTCGCTCAGTCGTGTCTGATTCTTTGAGACCCCATGAACGCGAAGCCTCCCTGTCCATCACCATCTCCCGGACTTTACTCAGACTCATGTCCATCGAGTTGGTGATGCCATCCAGCCATCTCATCCTCTGTCGTCTCTTTCTCCCCCTGCCTCCAATCGCTCCCAGCCTCAGGGTCTTTTCCAATGAGTCAACTCTGGGCATGAGGTGGCCAAAGTATTGGAGTTTCAGCTTCAGCATCAGTCCCCCCAATGAAACCTAAACATGAATTTAGGATTCACTGGTTGGATCTCCTTGCAGTCCAAGGGACTTGCAAGGGTCTTCTCCAAAACCACAGTTCAAAAGCATCAGTTCTTTGGCATTCAGCTTTCTTCACAGTCCAATTCTCACATCCATATATGATTACTGAAAAAACCATAGCCTTGACTAGACAGACCATTGTTGGCATAGTAATATCTCTGCTTTTTAATATGCTCTCTAAGTTGGTCATAACTTTCCTTCCAAGGAGTAAGCGTCTTTTAATTTCATGGCTGCAGTCACCATCTGCAGTGATTTTGGAGCCCCCCAAAATAAAGTCTGACACTGTTTCTACTGTTTCCCCACCTATTTCCCATGAAGAGATGGGACCAGATGCCATGATCTTAGTTTTCTGAATGTTGAGCTTTAAGCCAACTTTTTCACTTTCCTCTTTCACTTTCTTCAAGAGGCTTTTTAGTTCCTCTTCACTTTCTGCCATAAGAGTGGTGTCATCTGCATATCTGAGGTTATTGATATTTCTCCGGGCAATCATGATTCCAGCTTGTGTTTCTTCCAGCCCAGCGTTTCTCATGATGTACTCTGCATAGAAGTTAAATAAGCAAGGTGACAATATACAGCATTGACACACTCCTTTTCCTATTTGGAACTAGTCTGTTGTTCCATGTCCAGTTCTAACTGTTGCTTCCGGCCTGCATATAGGTTTCTCAAGAGGCGGGTCAGGTGGTCTGGTATTCCCATCTCTTGAAGAATTTCCCATAGTTTATTGTGATCTACACAGTCAAAGGCTTTGGCAGTCAATAAAGTAGAAATAGATGTTTTTCTGGAACTCTTTTGCTTTTTCCATGGTCCAGGGGATGTTGGCAATTTGATCTCTCATTCCTCTGCCTTTTCTAAAACCAGCTTGAACATCAGGAAGTTCACGGTTCACGTATTGCTGAAGCCTGGCTTGGAGAATTTTTAGCATTAATTTACTAGCATGTGAGATGAGTGCAATTGTGTGGTTTGAACGTTCTTGGCATTGCCTTTATTTGGGATTGGAATGAAAACTGACCTTTTCTAGTCCTGTGGCCACTGCTGAGTTTTCCAAATTTGCTGGCATATTGAGTGCAGCACTTTCACAGCATCATCTTTCAAGATTTGAAATAGCTATACTGGAATTCCATCACCTTCACTAGCTTTGTTTACAGTGATGCTGTTTAAGGCCTGCTTGACTTCACATTCCAGGATGTCTGGCTCCAGGTGAGTGACCACACCATCATGATTATCTAGGTCGTGAAGATCTTTTTTTCTACAGTTCTTCTGTATATTCTTGCCACCTCTTCTTAATATCTTCTGCTTCTGTTAGGTCCATAACATTTCTGTCCTTTATCAAGCCCATCTTTGCATACAATGTCCCCTAAGTATCTCCTATTTTCTTGGAGAGATCTCTAGTTTTTCCCATTCTATTGTTTTCCTATATTTCTTTGCATCGATTGCTGAGGAAGGCTTTCTTATCTCTCCTTGCTATTCTCTGGAACTCTGCATTCAAATTGGAACATCTTTCCTTTTGTCCTTTGCTTTTCACTTCTCTTCTTTTCACAGCTATTTATAAGGCCTCCTCAGAGAGCCATTTTCCTTTTTTGTATTTCTTTTTCTTGGGATGGTCTTGATCTCCTGTACAATGTCATGAACCTCCGTCCATAGTTCATCAGGTACTCTATCAGATCTCTTCCCTTAAATCTACTTCTCACTTACACTGTACAATCATGAGGAATATGATTTAGGTCATACCTGAATGGTCTAGTCGTTTTCCCTACTTTCTTCAATTGCAGTCTGAATTTGACAATAAGGATCTGAGCCACAGTCAGCTCCCAGTCTTGTTTTTGCTGACTGTATAGAGCTTCTCCATCTTTGGCTGCAAAGAATATAATCAATCTGATTTCACTGTTGACCATCTGGTGATGTCCATGTGTAGAGTCTTCTCTTATGTTGTTGGAAGAGGGTGTTTGCTATGACCAGTGTGTTCTCTTGGCAAAACTCTATTAGCATTTGCCCTGCTTCATTCCATATTCCAAGGCCAAATTTGCCTGTTACTCCAGGTGTTTCTTGACTTCCTACTTTTGCATTTCAGTCCCCTATAATGAAAAGGACATCTTTTTGGGGGGTGTTAGTTCTAAAAGGTCTTGTAGGTCTTCATAGAACTGTTCAACGTCAGCTTCTTCAGCATTACTTGTTGGGGCATAGGCTTGGATCACTGTGATATTGAATGGTTTGCCATGGAAATGAACAGAGATCATTCTGTCATTTTTGAGATTGTATCCAAGTACTGCATTTTGGACTCTTTTGTTGACCATGATGGCTACTCCATTTCTTCTAAGGGATTCCTGCCCACAGTAGTAGATATAATGGTCATCTGAATTAAATTCACCCATTCCAGTCCATTTTAGTTAGCTGATTCCTAGAATGTCAATGTTCGCTTCTGCCATCTCCTGTTTGACCACTTCCAATTTGCCTTGATTCATGGACCTAACATTCCAGGTTCCTATGTAATATTGCTCTTTACAGGATCAGACCTTGCTTCTATCACCAGTCACATCCACAACTGGGTATTGTTTTTGCTTTGGTTCCATCCCTTCATTCTTTCTGGATTTATTTCTCCACTGATCTCCTGTAGCATATTGGGCACCTACTGACTCAAAATTCTCCAAGCCAGGCTTCAGCAATACGTGAACCGTGAACTTCCTGATGTTCAAGCTGGTTTTAGAAAAGGCAGAGGATCAAATCGCCAACATCCGCTGGGTCATGGAAAAAGCAAGAGAGTTCCAGAGAAACATCTATTTCTGCTTTATTAACTATGCCAAAGCCTTTGACTGTGTGGATCACAATAAACTGGAAAATTCTTCAAGAGATGGGAATAACAGAACACCTAACCTGCCTCTTGAGAAATCTGTATGCAGGCCAGGAAGCAACACTATAGAACTGGACATGGAACAACAGACTGGTTCCAAATAGGAAAAGGAGTGTGTCAATGCTGTATATTGTCACCTTGCTTATTTAACTTCTATGCAGAGTACATCATGAGAAACGCTGGGCTGGAAGAAGCACAAGCTGGAATCAAGATTGCCAGGAGAAATATCAACAACCTCAGATATGCAGATGACATCACCCTTATGGCAGAAAGTGAAGAGGAACTAAAAAGCCTCTTGATAAAAGTGAAAGTGGAGAGTGAAAAAGTTGGCTTAAAGCTCATTGTTCAGAAAACGAAGATCATGGCATCTGGTCCTATCACTCCATGGGAAATAGATGGAGAAACAGTGGAAACAATGTCAGACTTTATTTTGGGGGGCTCCAAAATCACTGCAGATGGTGACTGCAGCCATGAAATTAAAAGACGCTTACTCCTTGGAAGGAAAGTTATGAGCAATCTAGATAGCATATTCAAAAGCAGAGACATTACTCTGCCGACTAAGGT
>SJYQ01001062.1:493039-529045 GCA_006410935.1 Redunca redunca | reverse complement strand
GGGAATACTCTATGTTATTCAACAGATTGTATGTACATATTCCTTCTTTTATGTGAAAAATAGTTACTTTTTCATAATAGTTAACATCTACTGAACTGGTATTACACATATGGTAGGCAGTATTCCAGGTAATTTGGATGTATCAATTACTGTAATTTTTACAACAAAGCTATATAGGAAATATTACCAGTATTGTTTTGTATATGAAGAAAATGAGGCACTGAAAGGTTAAGTAACTTTAGCAAAGTCACACATTTTTTAAGGGCCAGAGTCAGAACCTGTATCCAGACATGCTATCTCTAGAGTCTGTGTTCTTATTCTTTATACTCCATTACCTCTCAGTCTCAAATACATCTTAGAAGAACTAGAAGACTTATTTATTTTAACCATGTTAGGCTTGATAGAGAAGACAGAGTACTCAGAGTAATTATTTAAAATTAGTGCATGTTTTCCCCCAAATTATATGTGGTAGTTTCACTCTGTAATTACACATGCTCCATACATTTCCATATCTTCAAGAATATAGTCTGAATACAGGAAACAAAAGGAATTTTGTTCAAGATCAGAAAAAAATGAGAGAACTAATAAGAAAATAAAAAAATGGGGGGAAATTATAAGGATCTTTGGGCCACATACAAATTTCTTTATACTTCAGGTATAAGTAAATGCAGTATGAGGAGCTACTTAGGTTGGTGCAAACATAATTGTGGCTTCAGATCATGAATTTTAAATCATCATAACTAGGCTCAAACATGTCTTTACTAATCGAAATAGGAACCATTACAATCAAGATATTTTTGCCAATGAGAAATAAGTTTGTTTATTCTTGTAGCTAAAAATTCATGCCTCAGGATTCAACAAACTCTTGGAAAGCATTTTCTGCATCCTGCTGGTTGCAAAAAGTTCCTGAGATGCTTGAAGAAATGGTAGTTGGTTGGTAAGAAGTCAGGTGAATATACCAGATAAGGCAAAATTTTACAGCCCAATTTGTTCAAATTTTAAAGCGTTGGTTGTATGACATGCAATCAGGCATTGTCGTGGAGAAGAACTGAGCTCTTTCTGTTGACCAATGCTGGTCAGGCCTTGCAGTTTTTGTTGCATCTCATCAATGTGCTGAGCATACTTCTTAGATAGAATGGTTTTGTCAGGATTCAGAAAGCTGTAGTGGATCAGATGGGAAGTGGGCCACCAAACAGTGACCATGACCTTTTCTTTTGGTGCAAGTTTGGCTTTAGGAAGTGATTTGAAACTTCTTCTCGGTCTAACCACTGAGCACATCACTGCCAGTTATCATAGAAAATCCATTTTTTGTTGCATGTCACAGTCCAATGAAGAAGTGGTTCCTTGTTGCATAGAGTAGGAGAATATGATACTTCAAAATGAGGACTTTGTTTTTTTTTTTTTTAATTTCTGGTCTTCTCATGAGGTGCCCACTTACAGAGCTTTTTCACCTTTCCAATTTGCTTCAAGTGCCAGAAGACTGTAGAATGGCTGATGTTGAGTTTTTCTGTAACATCTCCGTAGTTGTAAGATAATCAGCTTCCATGATCCTCTCAATTGGTTGTTGTCAAATTCTGGTAGCTGGCCACTATGCTCCTCATCCTCAAGGCTCTCATCTCCTTTGCAAAACTTCTTGAATCACCACTGCACTGTATGCTTGTTACCAGTTCCTGGGCCAAATGCATCACTGATGTTGCCAGTTGTCTGCTGGTTTATGACCCATTTTGAACTCAAATAAGATAATTGTTTAAATTTGCTTTTTGCGTAACATCAATTTCCATAGTTTAAAATAAATATAAAATAAACAGCAAGTAGCAAGTCATTAACAAAAAAATGAAGTGAGAAATGTGCATTTCAAATTATGCATGATATAATCACATTTAATTAAGAATGTATTCTAATATCAGTTGGCAAATTTCAATAACGTAAAAACTGCAATTACTTTTGCACCAACCTAATATGACTGTAAGTTCTATATGCTGCTGCTCAGTTCTATATGAGAGAGCACTTAACAGAGACACATTGATAACTCTTGATAGAGCAATTATAATTTTCTGTATATATCAAGGCTCACATTTCAAAACTATTTTTCAGTCTACACTAAAAGACTGAAAGAGTGATTGAGTGATGTCTTTTTTCTTCTGTATGTAGTTATTACCTGTTCATAATTAGATGTTAGTTACATGCAAATAGTACTAATAGTAATAGATTTGGCAATGAGAGTCATAACTAGCACTAATTGTTATTCCACTTACTTAGTTGTTCTGTAAATACCAGACTAATGGAAAGAGGACTTTTATTTACTCCTAATTAATTAATTTGTACATTTATTTAGCAGATATTTTCTAGGCATGTTAAATTGGCAGCTTGAGATAAGTTTTATGGAGAAAAAATATAACAAAGAAAGAGGATAGAAAATGCTAGTGGGAGGGATAGCAATTTTTTAAAAAAGTAATCAGAGAAGGCACATGGGTAAAGACTTAAATGAGAAAGCAAGTGACATAAGTACACGGGAAACAGACTTTCTAGATGAAACAGAGAACAAACTGTATTTTTGTGGCATTAGTGCCATAAAGGTGCTCAACTGCCTAAATCTTAAAAAGGAAAGGGAAAGAGCAACAGGAGTTATAATAAATAGTGGGACATCAAGGCCTAAGACATTTTATCATGAGTGACAGAATATACTATTATAAGGTATTGAGTAGCAGAATGAGTTCACCTGATATATTCAAACAGGATCACCCTAATTTCTATGATGAAAAGTAGGCAAGGGAGAGACAGGGAGATTAGTTTGGAAGTTAGAATATTAATACAAGCAAGAAATAATAGTTTTCATTTTGGGTGGGTGAGAAATGTTCAGATTCCAGAAATATTTTGATTGTAAAGTCAGTAAGATTGAACATGGATTGTGAGAGCAAAGTCAAATCAAGAATGACTCAAGTACTCTACAACTGGAATCATAGCATTTACTAGTAACTGAGATGGAGAAGAATGGAAGCTGAGATTTTCTGTGTGTCTATGGAGATGATCAGGACTTTGATTTTGGATGTGGTAAGTCTGAGACAAGTCCATAGGCATTCAGGTGGAAACGATAAGTGGGTAGTTTGCTTAAAAGTATAAATTTCAGAAAAGAGATTTGGTCTTGCAACATAAGTTGGGAGTCACCATCATATAGATGATATTTAACAACATTAAACAGGAGGGGAAACAAGAGAGTGGAGATGTAGACCTATATGGTCTAGTACGATAACTACAACCAAATGTGGCTCTTGGGCACTGAAATACAGCTATCCTCAATTGAGATGTGCTATATTAAGTGTGAACAATAAATTAGATTTCAAAGACTAAGTGTGCCAAAAAGAACATAAGACAGTTTGCTAGTAGCATTTATAGGTTATTAAATATTAAAATAACATCTAGAGCTATTCAAGTAAATATATTACTAAGATTAATTTCACTTACTTCTTGTGTAGTTCATATTTGTAGCTCATATTACTACTGGACATTATAGATGTAGAGGAACTGAAGTCCAAAGTTTGAGCTCCGTGAAATTCCTAGATTAATATATTTGATGAGAGGAAACTAAAATGTCAACTTGGATGGGGAAGCTAGTGATGTGGGACAGATACTAGGAGATGGTTGAATCCAGAAATTCAAATGAAGAAAATATCCCACAGAGGAAGGAGCAGACATGGAGTTGGATCCACCAGATTTAGTTTTTAACTGTGATATCACAAGTAAAGCTAGGGTTGAGAATTAAGTATCAGATTAACAACATAAATGTCATTGGTTCTTGGACAAGAGTCATAACTGTGGAGCTTTGGGGTGAGAGTCCAGCTGAAATGCCTTAAAAGAGAGAATTAGGGGAAAGAGATGGAAGAAAATTAGTATAGCAAGCTCTTTTGATGAGCATTATGGTAAAAGGGAAGCAATCAATGAAATAATAGTTGGAGGTGGCAGTATAATGGTGTTGAGAGCCATCTTCTAAGGAAGAGATATATAGCACCATGTTTTTATGCTGACATGAATGATTCAGTATTGAGGAAGTGAATGTTCATGTCAGAGAACTCTTCAGTGATATCCTGATTAGTCTACAGGAGTCGGAATCTACAGCTAAATGCAAGTGAATATGGGCAGCTGACTTGCTCACAGAATAGTTAAAATCTAAAGTGGGTTGTGACAAAGTATATCTGCACGGAGAAGATTTGTTATTTAAGAATAAACCACTTAATTTTAAATTAAACATTTATTTTTGAATATTAAGTGCCAAATGCTATGATACAAAAGCAGATGAAGACATTTCCCTGTCTTTAAGAATCNTTCTTTAAGAATCATATACATAAGCAGAAGTCATTCCTATAGACAAAAAATATAATAACAATAATATTGAGGTACAGATCTCACAACTGTGCAGTATATGTATCAAATTTAGTAAAAAGAAAATGCATTGTAACTTGTAAAAATGTGAATAGAATGGTAGAAGTAGAATTTGAACTCAGTTTAATTTAGTTCCAAAACTTACTTCTTTCCTTTAATCCACATTCCCATTGACAAGCAAATAAAATAGAAACAGTATGTATCAGTGATCTATTGTTTGGTTATAAGTTACCTCAAAACTTAGTGGCTTAAAGCAACATTTATTACCTCAAATATTCTGTGGGTCAAGAATCTGGAAATGGCTTTGCTGAGTCCTCTGATTCCTCACATATTGCAATCAAGTATCAGCTATAGCCACAATCATCTCTAGGTTCTACTAGAGGTGAAGCCACCCCCAGACGCACTTATGTGGTTATTGACACGATGCAGTTCCCCTCATGTAGCTAGACAGAGGGCATTGAGTTATTAGCCAGAGACTTGTCTTAGTTCTCTGTGACATGAGCCTCTCCATGGAGTATCCCACAACATGGCAGCCTTCTTGATCAGAGTGAGCAAGTCAGAGAGCAAAAGAGGTCTAACAAAACGGAAGCTGAAGTCTTTTTGCAAATTAAACCAGTGTGACATTTCATCCCTCTGGCTGTGTTCTATTCATTATATGTATTTCAGTTCACATTCAAAGAGCAGGGATTACATGTAAGCATGAATACTAGAACTCAGACATCATTGGGAGCCACTTTAGAAACAGTCTACTATAAAATGTATAAAAAATACAACAGTCGCTCAGAGGAGTTGCTAAATCTTTTCAAGTAGGGGCAAGATTTGAAAAGAAGCAATATATACCTGAAATGCATATTGAAGATCTTATAGTAGTTAGGCAGTAATTTTGTTTTAGAGGTTTGTTTGTTTATGTAGAGGAAGTGTGCTTAAAACAAAGGGGTAAGGGAAGGGCATACTCAGAAGTTATAATAACATGGGAAAATATGTTGAGTCATAAAGCTGTGGAAGCCAGTTGGAGATAAAATTGAGAAAAGTAGACCTTAAATTTGGCAGTTGCCATGATCAATTTAAATAATTGATGAAAAATAATTATAATGTTCTCAGAAGAAAATTGACCATAAATATACTATTTGTTGCTTTTCTAAAATTATCTGTAGATCCAAGTTAAAAACTAACAAAATCTCCATAGTTAATCCAGGGAAAATTTTAAAGGACATACTTACTACGAAATTGGGATTTTATTCTACAAGGCAACAGTCAGTTTCTGAAGAAATTTTAAGCAAGAGAATGAAATGATGACATTCACTAACAATAGGTGGAGTGTCACTAACTGATTACAGGAAACAAGCCATATTATAAGGCTATTTTAGTAACCTAGGCAACAAAGAGATCTGACTGGAGCTGTGATGTTTAGGTAGAGAGAAAGATTAATCTCTAGGAGATACAATCAACTGGACTCATTGACTAGGTTAAAACTTGAGGGATACAGAAAGGAGAAGGATTTAGATTTCTGGTTTTAGAAGCTGCGTCATGTGAAAAGAAAGTCACAGTGGCGTAAGTATTGTTAAGAAAGACTCTCAAATGGAGCTAAGAGGCCACTGAGGAAGTGTGACTTAATGTATGTCTCAGCCCAGATGGAATCTAAACTTTTGACCACGTATTGTCTTAACCAGGCATCCAAACATCTGCCAGGAACTCAAGATATTTACTAAACACTTAGCTAAAGTAACTTGTGACAGCCTATTCCTTAGGGACAAATATTTCTTTTCCTGCATCACAGTCAATCTCAACTCCTGCTAAATGACTTTTAAGAACTATGCAAGTTTTGTTTGTATAATCCCTTGAATCTTTCTCTTCTTCAGAACACTCTTTCATTTTCACCCAAATCAATGTCTCTGGAATTGCAATTTTTAAGACTCCAAAGAAAGTTCTTTGTTTATCGTAGCCTTGACACTGATTATTGTTCAACAGTGATAACATTTAGAGAGAATAAAAAATCCTTATTTCTTTCCTATGGAGGGAGAAACCCAGTTCTTTACTACGTTTTTCTTCTCTGTGAGTCCCCTTTACTATTTACACAAGATGTTTCACTTTTGATACCTCTGGTCACCAATTGTGTGGGGATTTTTCCTCCATAAGTGGAAGCAGGTCTCCAGGACACAAGCTGGTTGCCCTACAATTTAACTTGATCTTAAACTATCTACCTGGAGACAATGACAGATCCCACAGGTTAAGGCTCAGTCCCACAAGACTGCTCCCATCCCACTTCAGATGGCAATCACAAGCCTAGCTCATCACCTATACTTCTGGCAAAACAGCTGTAGTTTGACAATTCAATGACCTCCTCCTCAGGTTTGATCAACTTGTTACAGTGGCTCACAGAACTCAGGCAAAACACTTATGTTAACTAGTATATTAAAGGATGTGATAAAAGAATCATAGAAGCTGAGTTGAAGAGATATATGAGGTGACGTCTGGTTTTGGGTGCAGGAGCTTCTCTGTTCCTGTGGAGTTTGGGTGTGTCAACCTCTTGTATGTTTGCCAACCTGAAAACTCTCTCAATTCACGCTTTTAGGGTTTTATGGAGGCTTCTTCAGGCAGACATGATAGATCATTAATTCTATTTCCAGCCCTCTCCCTTCTCAAGAGAATGTGGAGTGGGGTGCTTCTAATCATGGCTTGGCTTTTCTGGTGAGTGGCCCTCGTCCAGGAACCCACCCAGAGTTGCTGACTCATTAGAACCAAAGATACTCCTGCTGCTGCTGCTGCTGCTAAGTCGCTTCAGTCGTGTCCAACTCTGTGAAACCCCATAGACAGCAGCCCACCAGGCTCCCCAGTCCCTGGGATTCTCCAGACAAGAACACTGGAGTGGGTTGCCATTTCCTTCTCCAATGCATGAAAGTGAAAAGTGAAAGTGAAGTCACTCAGTGGTGTCCGACTCTTGGTGACCCCATGGACTGCAGCCTACCCGGCTCCTCCATCCATGGGATTTTCCAGGCAAGTGTACTCGAGTGGGGTGCTGTTGCCTTCTCTGAAGATACTCCTATCACCTAGGAAATTACAAGGGTTTTNACGAGATACTGGCTCCTGCTCAGGTAACATTGTGCTTTTTGTGCTTGAAATCTCTGTGTACTGTGACACTGAATTAATTAATCTTATCATCCAAATGTACTGTTGTCCTCTCTCAAACAGTACTTCCTTAGTCTGGAGAGTACATACATGTACATAACTGATTTAAGCATCTTTGAATTGTAATGCTGTAATTTCTTTAAATATCAGCTAGTTAAATATTCTTAAAAATCTCATCTTAACAAAGCTCTCTGGCATGACAATACTTTACAACTAAGGTTTCATTTTCAATATTAGGACGTTTGCTGCTCTGGGAGTTATTAACGTGGATGAGATTTTATCATACTGTTCAAATTCCATAATGAATGCCATGTTCTTTGGCTACCCCATTCTCCCATTATTGTGTACATGCCAGAATGCAATTTAATAGTTTCCTAAATGTGAGTAAGGAAAAAGAGAAAAGACCATAATGATGCTATTCACACACTTGTGCTGCTTGCACCTGTATTACTAAAGCTATTTTTCACAACTTGGTTTTACTATTCAGCTTTGATCCAGCTGGAAATTTAGCTTGCTAGGTATAAAGCAGTTTTTGAAATGTTAATTTTCAATTTATATCAATATTTCTTCTCTTTTTTCTTAATCCAAATAGAGAAATGATATAACTCTTAGACTGTACCTAGGAGTACATTTTAATGTACCTGTTTATTCAACAATTACTTGCTGAACCCCTTCTGAATCTGGGTACTGCCACTTAGAGGAAGAAATAAGCATGGCAACTGCTGTTTCTGCCTTCATGACACTTATCCAGGAGCTCAGAAAACAAATATGCAATTGTACATCCAGTTCTAAAGGTTTGACTGCGGTAAGCTAAGGTGTCTCCTATAGAATGCCATTACTCCAGATCCATAGAGGAATAAAAATTGAAACACTTGAACCAGCATTTTCAATTCTGCAATCTGTTTCTTTTCCTTCTTAGTGAATTTTCCCTGCACTTTTCCATTGAGTAGGTTATAAGCAAACTAATGCAATCCCTCCTTCTTTGTAGGGGTGCATATTTGTGGACAACCAAGGTACTGTGGAAAAGGCAATAGTAACCCACTCCAGTACTCTTGCCTGGAAAATCCCATGGACGGAGGAGGCTGGTGGGCTGCAGTCCATGGGGTCGCTAAGAGTCGGACACGACTGAGCGACTTCACTTTCACGCATTGGAGAAGGAAATGGCAACCCACTTCAGTGTTATTTCTTGGAGAATCCCAGGGACGGGGGAGCCTGGTGGGCTGCCGTCTATGGGGTTGCACAGAGTCGGACACGACTGAAGTGACCTAGCAGTAGCAGCAAGGTAACTGTAATAGTGGACACTTTACTCTTCTTGGTTTTCCAGTCTCAGTCAGTATATTCCTGCTGCTAACAGGAAGTAGTGAGTAACTGAATATCCTGAGTAGTAATGAACATCCTGGGCCTCTGGATCTATCTAGTTCTCTCTCCTCCTCTTACCTTCCTTAACAAAACATTTGTCTCTTAATTCTTTCAACACCCAATTAGCTCTTTACCAAGTGGTAATTGCCAGTCCCTACCCTGACATATAATAGTCATTCAGTAAATGACACAACCCTGGAAATAAGCTATAGAGTGTTTAAAAAATATCTATAGAATCATGGTTCATTCTGTTTGGCATGATACTTTTACCTTGTGTTTTCTTTAAGTAATTACTTCTGTGCAGAAAGAAGCTAAAACAATGTTTTAAAATTTTTGTCAGGGTTAGACAAAAGAGCCATAAAACAATGGAATTTGTCATATTGGAGGGTTATGTGATTGGACAATGAATTTTAAGGCAAATATGCTTATCATAATGCCCCAAGAGAAAATCCTAAAGCCCACCTCAGAAACAATAGTCAGAGTTTACATAAAGCAATTTACATATTCCAAGGGAGGAAATCACTGCAATGCTTGGGGCACTTCATAATATGGAAAAATACAGGGAGAAAACTGTGAGCCTAATGTTTCAATCATACTAAGTATATATGGGAATAATTTCCTTGACTTCAATTTTTCTAATGTGGCTTTTAATTAACAAAGAAAAAAATTGGGAGGAAAATGTCTGCTTAAGGTTTTGTAAAGTTCTGGAACTTGCATCTGCATCCTTTGTGTAAAATCTGCCTGTTGTTTCAATACAATTTATAATTTTTTAAGGAACTTATTTTTCAGTTTGGCATATCATGAGCAACCTCTGCATTTAGAAAAACTATGCAGACAAAGTTTGAACTACCTGTGGTTTTCTAATAATTCCAATTGCAAGAACTTCTGACTCAGGAGAAAAAAAAATCTGTAGGAACGTTTAACTACTTGGAAGAGAGGTGTTGGATAATGACAAATGAGATATTTGGCCTTGCATGACTAAGTCAATGAGGAACATTACAATAAGTTACTTTAAGTTTGCACAGGTAATCATATTTCCTATACGGTTTGCTAGGTTCCAATATACCTTTAAAATTTTCCATCTAATTTGGTCTCTTAATTTCATTGTTTTATATTGGTATATTTCTGGTGATCTTTAAAAAGAAAGTTTAAATGTATTTAGAGAAAGTTTTACTTTGTGAGTGACGTTATGCCAGGCATATTAAAAGACATATTATGCCATGAAAGAGTTTAAGCAGTCTATAATGAGGAAAAGCTTGGTCCATGTATAGAAGAAAAATGCATAGTAGAATATAGTAGGGAGATGTTTTTGATATTAAGTATTTTTCTCATGATTTCATTTTTAAGGGTACACTGAAAATCTCAATTGTTAATAATAGCAGAAAAATGAAAACATTGAGGGTTGATTTGCAAAACATGAGTAAGAAAAATATGTGCATTCATTACAGTCCCACTCTTGTTCAGTTTCTTTGTTTTTGAAAGAACAGAACACAGGTAGAAATTTTCAGGCCTTTGAAAACATTTTATACCTTTTCACATGTGAACATTTGGTGCACATCTTTTCTATCTTCATGTTTCCTCTTAAACTCTATCATTTCTGAAAAGACAAATTTAACATTTTAATATTTACTGTATGGCTACAATGTTCAAGACTTGAATATTCTGTGAAAGTCAAGATTTGTGAGGATGAATGAAAGTCGAATTGAAGAGTTCTTCAGAAAACCACAGAATTTGACATTGAACAAAATACTGTTTATATGATGCATTATAGCTGCTTTTTGTTAAATCTTTGCATGAAATACTATTAGGTTCCTCTAGTCCTCATGACTTTCAGCAGGCTAGTGACTTGTTGCTTTGCCATGATGACTAAACTTGAGTCAACATGTGTTGACTGCCTGTAGAGTTTTGTATGCTAACTTGCTGTTAAATAGACAAAGCTTCTCTTCTCTCTAAATTACACAGAATTATTTTGCAGAATAGAAGTAATAAACATGCAACTTAGCTGAACTAGAAACATAAATATTTCATAACGTTTGAAGGAATGGCATTCAGCTAACAATACTGTTATAAGAGAATTCTTTCCTCTATGTTAATTTTATCTTAAAGTGAAGGGATCAGTTGTTGTTTCAGAGAAATTGTTTAAAGAAAGCTTTTTCTTTCATCATTTGTTCTTGGTCAGATCCAGAGATTTCTTCAACTGAATTGCTTTATTCATTCCCTGAATCTAAATTCACAGAGTATCTGTATGTGGCAAAGTCTATGCTAAATATTAAATGTACAGAGATGTAGAACCTTGTCTCTAAGCTGAAGGAACTAACAGGTTGAGGGAAACTCAGCTAAGAATCAATTAAGTGCATCAAGGAGGTTATAATTCTTATTTAAAATTTCCCAGATCTTCCAACTAATTTTATAAGTTGAGTAAAACACTGATATCAAAACAATAAAAATAATGCAAGAAAAAGTAGAACATTTTCACATGTAAATAAGAATGCAAGATTCAAAATAAAGTATTAGTAAATACAAACTAACACTGTGTCAAGGGAAAAAAGTACCTCAAAAGGTAGTCTTATTGTTAGGGGAAGCACACTGACTGAAACCGCCCACCCTGGCCAGGCACCATAGTAACAATTTGCATGAGTTCTTTTAGGACGATAGGCGGTCCTGGTAAGGAATGGGGAACTAATAAGCCTCCACCAATCAGAAGAGTTTGGGAAAGGTCAAAAGGAGACAACCTGTCTGACCACCTCCCAGAATCCTTCTCTCTGGCATCCATCTTGGCTGAACAAGGCGTGCACCACCAGGAAGGACTCTGAGTCAGAATGACTGGCTGAGGACAACTCAGAAACCAGTCCTGTCACCATAAAACCTGAGACTGAAAGCCATGTGACAGAGCTGTTCTCCTGGGTTCCCTTACCCTACTGCTCTCCACTCGGGTGCCCTTTCCCAATAAAATCTGTTGCTTTGTCAGCAGATGTGTCTCCTCGGACAATTCATTTCTGAGTGTTAGACAAGAGCCCAGTTTCGGGCCCCTGAAGGGTTCCCTTTTCCTGCAACATTATGACTTCAAAGATTAGTTGATGTCAGGAAATCTATTAAGGTAATTTATTCCAATAATAAGATTAGAGGAAATAAAATAATATTGACACCTTGATAGGTAACCAATATCATATTTTTCATTACTGAAACATAACTTTATTTTTTTCTGAATACCTGTCAGAAAGCTATGGCAAAGACTTATCTTCAAATACATTTATGCCTATTTTTACAACTCTTTTCAGTGTCGAAATATTTAGGCAAATATTCTTATTTAAAATTTCCCAGATCTAAATATTTAGGCCTAAATATTTGCCTAAAGTTAAATGAATATGGCTGACAATTTAACACCTTACAAAGTTGGTGATATTTAAATTTCTTTCCTTAATGATGCATTATGTGTTCTTTTTTTTTTTTTTTTTTTTGCATTGTGTGTTCTTAATCCTTAGATCTTTGTTTTAACTTAAACTCCTTTATGGTTATTTATAATTGCCTCATATTATTTACCCACAAACACCCCCAAAATCCTCAAATTAAAACGTCTGCATTCCAAAGATTAAATAATTTGACTGATATTTGGAATGTATTTTCCTGTAGAAATGGTCTAGATAATTATCAGTTCAGTTCAGTTCAGTCGTTCAGTCGTGTCTGACTCTTTGCGGCCCCATGAATCGCAGCACGCCAGGCCTCCCTGTCCATCACCAACTCCCGGAGTTCATTCAGACTCACGTCCATTGAGTCAGTCATGCCGTCCAGCCATCTCATCCTCGGTCATCCCCTACTCCTCCTGCCCCCAATCCCTCCCAGCATCAGAGTCTTTTCCAATGAGTCAAGATGTACAAATCAAGATGTACATCAAGATGTACAAATCAAGATGTACATCAAGATGTACAAATAGTTGAAAATATAGAACATTAACCATACATACACTTGTGGCAAAATTTTGATAACTACATAACTAAATCGACTATTTCTAACAATCTTTCTAGAGTTACAATGTAAAACAGTAAATTTCCATGTAATTTGCTATTTTTGTTTAAAAACTAATTTAAATATAATGTATTTCTTCTTTCTTTTTAATTGAGTTGTACAAGATTACCCTTATTTAAAAAAACAAAAACTCCAAGATGAAACCTGCATAATGTTTTCAACATATTATTTATGAGTACCTATTGTTGGTATTCAACAAAACACATAGGTTTAGTTATCTTAGTATGACATTAAAAAAAGAACATAAATTCACAGTTGAAACTTGTAAAAAATATAATGGAGGAAAAGAAAAGATGCAGTGATATACAGCAAAAGGAAGAGGGGAAGGGAGTTAGGAAGAGGGAGTTGTAGATGAAGTGAAGTGAAAGTAGCTCAGTGGTGCCTGACTCTTTGCAACCCCATGGGCTGTAGTCCATGGAATTCTCCAGGCCAGAATACTGGAGTAGGCAGCCATTCCCTTCTCCAGGGGATCTTCCTAACCCAGGGATCAAACCCAGGTCTCCCACACAGATGGCAGATTCTTTAGCAGCTGAGCCACCAGGAGATCCTTTATGGTCTTGCTCAAAATGGCATGTCAGCTGCAGCCTGAAAGGTGACTAGAAGTTACGCATCTGGAGAAAAAAGGATGTGCAGGATGAATAGCTAATTAAATAATAATAGTTATAACAATCAATTTGGATGAAGGAAGAGCTTGTGAAAAAACTCCAGGTGGGTTGGAGGACTGCAACTGGGGGCGGTGATGCTGAGACAGGCTGGGACCTGGGAACCTTTACTGCACTGCTTGCACCTGGACAAAAATCTCCTCAAGCAACAGGATGCAAAGAAACTGTAAGGGACTGAAAATGACTGCATGCCTGAACAATGGGACAGATGATGAGCAACAAGACACAAAAAGGCCAAAACACCAGCTGTGACTTCTGAGGTGCCAGGAGCAAAAACAGGGTACCACACATGATCTCTGCATACAGCAGCACCTAGTGGTGGGCAGACACCCAAGACACCTCTCAGGCCCAAACACCAGTCTCCCCCCACCTTCACCCTATTTAGGGAAACAGCTCACCAGATCATCTCCCTCCACCCCCTACAACTTGCCCCCACAAATCAAGCTGCAAAGATACTTTTTACCTCTTGCTCTCTTGTGCTACAGCAGGAGTCCCAGTAAAGTCTTGCCTGAATTTCTCATCTGGCTCCTTATCAATTTCTATTAAAGAGTCCAAGAACCCAGTTTGGTAATAATATGAATTGAGGTTGGAATTAAATCTTGAGATTTTTACATTATTCTGAATTTAAAGAGGAGGTTAAGACTGTGATAACATTATTGCCATGACTGACACTCCCCCCCACCCCCTGCTTTGGAGGATCAAATACCATCATTAATTGGGTATAGAGTAGTCAAAAAAGAGGAAAAACATAGGAGCTTAAAGATAAGGTACTCACAAGCCAGAAAAGACAGCTACAGAATCCGTTATTGTATCAACAATTAACAGAAACACACAAAAGGGAATTTATGGATACATGTAACAGGAAAGTTAAAGTCTTGTATAGCTTCAGATACATTGTATTGACCTGCTCAAACAATGATGCAAAAAAAGCTATGTTTCATCATCTCTTAGCTTTTTTTATGTGTGTGATTTTATTTTTCATATGAAGTGACTCATTGCCAGTAGCATCTCCAAGGTCATATTCTACCCATCTAGTAAACCCAATGACATAGTGCTTCTTTCTCAATAATTCCCAAAATAAACACTCCTTTAAATCTAAGTCACCCACCCATCCTTGAACCACTCATGACTAGGAAATGATCTAGGAAACGGAATACCCTCCTAGCTCCAGGCCTGACCCACATCCCCAATCCTCAGTGGGCATGTGGTTAGGCTTTTCTGAATCAAACTGACTCAACATGACTGAGGTTGCAGAAGTTGTTTGCCAAGGAAAAATCAGGATGATGTTATTGGAAGAAGTAGAAATTTACTCTAGATGGTGGACAAATAAGGATGTAGGGGATTATGAAGGTAATCGGAATAGGGAGAATCAGAAAAGAACCAGACGAAATTAATATCGGGAGATTGAATCCATAAGATTTGTAAACATAAGTCCAAAGATAGGGTAAAAACAAAAATGCATATACATGCTACAGATAACCAACAAGGAGAGCACAGGGAACTATAATCAATATTTTATAACAACGTATAAAGGGAAAATAATCTGAAGTCACTTTGCTGCGCACTTGAAACTAACAAAACATTGTAAGTTGTCGGGAGCCGAGTTAGGCATTACGGACAAAATGGAGGCACAGTCCCCAGCCCCCTCTCCTCATTCCGCAGGTACGGATCCTGGGATGAAGGAATTAGGCCTTGTAATTCTGACTTGTCTTTTCCTCTCCTCGGCTGAGTTGACTGAAAAGGAATATTAAGATGCTTATTGTCCTTGAGAGGAGCATGAGAAGGCACAAAGCCTTTGCAGCATTGCTCAGAAAATAATTCATAAAGTTAATCATTGACATTTGTTCAAGGACTATTACAAAAGAGTGTTCCAGGATGAGCACATAGGCCGCAGCTTGAGGCCATGGGAAGGATTGCTATCTGAAGCCTATTTGTGAGGAGAATGTTTATGGCAAAGGAGTTTACTGAATTTAGGGCTTAGAAATAATTAAAATAGTCAGAAGTTAAAGATTTAAGGACTGTTGTAAAGTTAGCATGTTTTACTATAACTTATAGAAGTTAGGAATTTTTAGAGACACTCTAGCTGGAAGCCTTTTTAAGAGATAGTGAGCTCAGGATGCTAGGGGCAGACAGGATTTAGGAAGATAAGCAGTAAACTGAGGAATGTGGCATGAGTTACAATGTAATCACAAGTTAACTATAGGACACGTTAGAGGAGGTAGGTAATAGATGATAAGGTTGATTCCCAGAGAACCACTGACGCAGGAACTCTGTTTGAAGAGTAACAGTGATTTATGGAGATAATAAATCTGGGAGAAGGGCATCTGAAAATGTCAAACCTCTGGCCTAATGCTTTTGTAAAAGTATAAAAGAGAATCTTAAACTTGAAATAAACAGGCAGTCCATAGAAAATTGAGAGGCTGCCTCATTCACCGACACTGTTCACCTCTTCAGGGTGAATCCCTGGCTGCTGGAGTTGGACTCTGGCAGTAAGTCAACTATATACTTCAGTGAAAAAAAAAAAAAAATAGGATACAAGGACATATAAATAATCTCACTCAAGATCTATTGATTCTGAACCTGATCATCTAGGCTGTCTCCTGTTGACGTGGATTTTAAAATAAGAACACCTGGATCCCTGAGCACTCTAAAGTTTGAGAGTCACTAGATTGAAATTATAACCATGGGGATGCCCGAGCCTCTCAATAATTCAAAGTGTAGAGTTTCTCTGAGTTGTGAATTTATATGATTTTTATGTTACTTGTTATCTGAAGCAGGAAAATAACCTGACCACGAAAAGGACACCTACCACATAATATTGATTTTTCTTAAAAAATGTTGGTACTTCTATTAATGTATTGGTATGTTGACAAATTTGTCCAAATCAATTTAAGGCCAGTAAGACCTCTTGGTTATTTTGCTTCAACCTCTGAACTTTCAGATTTTCTCTATAGCAGATGAATTGAGTTCTTGAGAACAGGTGTGGAAACTTGAAAATGAATACCCATGAGTACCTTTGAACATGAATACACTGCAAGGTTTTTCTTTGACTCTGAATTTCTTACTCTCCTTAGACTGGAGTTAGTGGTTAGCACTTGCTCACTGTCAAGTGTGTTGCAAATCCTAGATTATGATTTACTGCAAAAAAAGCTCATTCTTGATTATTGTGAAGTCTGTTAAGATTCAGCCACCAGGTGTCAGTAAGACTTGCAAAACAATAGGGTTTTGCCAAGTCCAGTGATGTTGTTCATTCAGCCTCTAGGAGCAAATTAATATAGTCTCTCTGGTTATATCTTCTTTTTTTGTTGTTGTTGTTCCAGGGAAAGAGATGCAACCCATTGACAGACCCATTGAACACAAAATATAAATCTTCCCAACTCCTGCCCCTGCCCATGACAATACCTTGCTTCCCCACACTTTTAAGAATATGGGCTAGCTTTTAATTTCCAAGAATTGAGTACCTCAAGATTCATAGTGAATGAGGTCGTTTTTCCAATCTAGAAGGAAAAGGATACATCTGAAGCAAGTGACAAAGGGGTAAATTATCTTGCCAATTACATATAATCCACTATGAAATGTCAATTAATAAAAAATAAGTAGAAAAGTTGAGTGCTCTCAGACTATATATAATGCCAAGAAGAATATGCTGGCGCACTTGCAAAGCTTAAATAAAATGGGGTCTTTTTTCTTACTAATCATCCAAGGTTTTATGTTAGTATTCTCACTTATTATTGATAATATCTTCATCATTGTTTTTACTCTGCTATTGTTGCTTATAAGACAAACAAATCTATTTGACCCTTATACAAAGCCACCTGAATACCTCAGTTTATTTTTCCTACTTTATGTAAACCTTGAATTAAAACTAGAAATCAAATATGCCACAGCATATTAATGATATCATTATAAAATGTATTCTATTCTCTATAGTTTTGGGTAGAAAGGATATTTTGCAAAATGTACTCTCACTTTCTTGAGAAGTATTCTAATAGTTACTGTGTTCTGGTAAATTGGTTTATTTCACTCTAAGTTTCCTCAGAGATAGATATTTCAGGCCCTTGACGTAACCAGCCTATCTAGTTAAAGTCAGACATAGGTCATACAGTCTATTGACTCATATGGCAATTCCTGTGCAGAACACGAAATTCTACATCATCTTTGAATGAAATCCAATGGAGCAAGATCCCAGCTGTCCTAGTATCTGTTGAAAACACAAGACCGACCTAGTTTAAATTGGTTCTCAGCATTATTTTGGAGAGCATTTATGTTTTCAAGACTGCAAGAATGATACATGTATATTTTAGAAAATTTTAAAAGTAAACATCAAGATGAAAACTAGCAGTTGTTAATATTTTGATTCACAACTGTCAAGATTTTGAATTATCTCCTATGTCTCTGTGTTTACAGTAATTAAAAAGCAGAAGCAACCAGACAAAACAGCTAGTTTTGTATAGAAATTACCTGTTTAGGAACAATTTGAAAGACTGTATAGAGCTTTTTTTCCCAGGGAAAGAAAGGGTGAGCTACAATGGCTAGATTGTATGGTTCTTATGCCTTAGCAAGGTGAAGTCTATGAGAGCTATCGCCAGACATATAGTACTAACACATCTTTTCTTCTCCTTCAAATACAACATGTTTTTTGAATTTGAATTCAGAAAAAATTATTTCAAAAGAGGTGTGGGGCAAGGACATGGGTTAGAACCAGCTTTGAATGTATAAACTAGGTCCAATATTACAAGGGGGTGACTTACTTCCCTATGGCCACAAGAGTCTGGGTCTGCGTGATTGCAATACTGGTGAGTGAAATGAAATGCATGCTCTGTTTTTCTTTGTGTGCACTTGCTGTTTGCCTCAGAGCTTCATTAGAACTCTGGTTAGTGAACATTCTCTTTGATATCTGTCGTGTTAAAAACATATATATACGTCCAGTGCTGTTAAATATTTTCATATCACCTTTCATTTTGTGTTGTGTTTCAGTGGGAGTACGAGGAGTGTGAGGAGGGGTCAGTCAGGTACTCCTAAATTTCTGCCATTTAACTCAGAAGGCCCTCATTACCAGCACTATGATGTCCTCATTCTGAGTCATTAGTGAGCACTTTTCCGTTTAGGGCTTTCAGAGTAACCTGCTGCTAAGTCATTTCAGTCGTGTCCGACTCTGTAAGACCCCATAGATGGCAGCCCACTAGGTTCCTCTGTCCCTGGAATTCTCCAGGCAAGAATACTGGAGTGGGTTGCCATTTCCTTCTCCAATGCATGAAAGTGAAAAGTGAAAGGTGAAAGTGAAGTCGTTCAGTCGTAGCCGACTCTTAGCGACCCCATGGACTGCAGCCTACCAGGCTCCTCCATCCATGGGATTTTTCCAGGCAAGAGTACTGGAGTGGGCTGCCATTGCCTTCTCCACAGAGTAACCTAGTTGAATGTATTTCCAGTGCCTATCACAGTCCCAGGAGAGAGTATATACTGAAAAAAAATATGAAAAGAGTCAATAAACTAATTTTTTAAGAGATAGTAACTTGTTGTCAGGTATTGATAATACAAAACAAATCATATTTTTCATTTGTCATGCTTCATCAGTTTAGTTGGGACATCTGGTAGAAATAATTCAAAGCAGACACTATTAATACATGAGTAGCAGGGTACATGTGTGTATGTGAATGATAAATATTGGACAGAATTGTAATAAGAAAATATTGAACACTTAGAACATATAAAACATAAATACAATCTCATTTTTAGAAATTAACAATATACGAATTAGTGGAGTTCAATGAATTATATGAGTGGGTAAGTGGAACTTGGGTTAACAATGTGATATTGTCAAGAAAGAAACCATACTTTGATAGTGTATAAGAGAGAAATTGGGCTTCCCTGATGGCTCAGAGGTTAAAGTGTCTGCCTGCAGTGTAGGAGACCTGGGTTCGATCCCTGGGTCGGGAAGATCCCCTGGAGATGGAAATGGCAACCCACTCCAGTATTTTTGCCTGGAGAATCCCATGGACGGAGGAGCCTGGTGGGCTACAGTCAACAGGGTCGCAAAGAGTCGGACACGACTGAGCGACTTAACTTAAAAGAGAAATTGGATCACAAATTGAACTTTGGTTATACTCAAACTGTGAAGTTGGAACATGACCTGGGAATATCACTAGATTTATCACTTTTGATGGTTTTCAGATTATCTAGGCGGCCAGGATGCCCTTTTAAACTCTCCATCTGACTGACTGTCTGCATCCTTTCCTACAGAGCACAGGCTCTGCTACAGTGATACCTGCATTTATCATGTTCACATGTATCTATTTCAACATGTTTTTCTGAAACTGGAGGAAAAAGCCATGTGGAGATAGCAGCTGGTATCTAATGCAGTGCCTCACCTCATGGTATAAGACAATCTCCAAGAGATATTACTCAGATTCCCACGTACACAAAGAGAAAATATCCCTCAGGGAAGATTATCTAGTTCACTGCCTGGATATCTAGGTGAAGATTTTTGCCAAAGTGACATGTAATTTCCAAAAAACCGTACAAGTATCCTTAAATTTTACACGTAACACACAGGCACTTTCAAGAGGATATGTTGTTATTAAAAACACTTACATTTGAAATAACATTTAAGAGATAATTCATTTTATATTAATATCTTCCTTGTATATAGGCATGTTTCCTTTATAGCCTAATGTGTTTGGTACTAATATGTATTTGTGACTTTGGCTTCATAGGATATAATTGTGACTTATGCTTTTTTTTTTTTTTTCATTCATTTAATAAATATTTACTGAGCACCTCTATCTTTATATAAGTTTACTATACTTCATAGGAGATACAAAAATGTTTAAGACAAAAAAATAAATAGACCCTCCAGGGGCTTACAGAGGAGGACACAAAACAAGAATATCACTCAGATCTTGTTATAATATATAAAGCAGTAAGTTCCCTGTGAAAAGTGTCCATCACTCATTCTCAGTCAGCCAGAGAGGGTGGTGAAACTTTCTAAAGGCTTTTCTTGTAAAACCAAACACTGAATTGCTTAAAATGCAGTGAATTTGAATTCAAGTCAAGAATTAATTGTAGTTGAGTACCAGTAAACATAATAGTCCCAGGCCCTGAGGCATATGCATTTACATTTAATTGACAAAAATTACCTGATTGAAAATCATAATATATGAATGGCTAACTCAATCACCTGAGTGACTGATGCAGCATTCAATGAAGAATATTGATATTAAAATAGCTGAGAAAAGAATCAGCTATAAAGAATTCAGTTGGTTGGCTGGGAATAGACTCTCAAGTTCATGTGGCAGGTAGGAATCTCTGTTTTATAACTTTGCTTATTTTCTACAACTACTCAAATTTCTGCCATATTGGCAGACATAGCATTTTAATATATAGCCAACCCATTCTCTTTTTCTAAATGCATCCTAAGTCTAGGGAAATCTTACATAGGACAAGGCATTGGAGAGACTCACTGGATTCTCAGTGTCCTCTTCTTGCCTGAGTGAGGTCCATTGTTTTATCTGGACCCATTTACCAATCCATGTTTTATCCTCATAGTCATCTCTATTCCCATTTCTTCTTCCCCTGTTTTCTGTACTTCCAGGCCAATTCATAGGCATAAGAACCATGCTGTTATATCCATGCAAAGGCACAGAAATCCCTGGAAGGCTGTCTGAGGGCATGCCTTTTTTTCTCCACTTCCACGGTGCTGACTGGGAAGCAAAATTCAGAGTGTTTTTCTGGGAGGAAACCACCCATTTCGGTATCCAGTCCTCATCATGTCTCATCTCTCATTTGCCTCTTTTCCAAAGGAAAATTTTCTATTTAAGTGTGTGTGGAGAGTCCCCTCTTCAATTTACCCCTCTTAAATGTATATTATATACATAGTATTTCTTCATTTATTGAAGCAACCAGTGTCTTGGGAGATAATAGTCAGGACATGTCTCTTTCTGCTTTCTCTCATCTCTTCCATGAAGTACTAAGTAGGAAAAGGTCTAGCAACTTGACATAGAAGAATGAAGCAAAGTAAAAGGAGTAATATCCAAGAAAAATCACAATGAATAATGTCAAATATTGTTATTCCTACATTTATGTGTATTTAAATCACCTCATAGTTTTTTGATCAAATAGAAGTCAAATGTATAATAAACAGAACTATAGGAATGGAACAACAGATCAGACATGTATTCATTATTTTAACATTAATCTTTGAATGAACATTTAAGGCACTGTTTCTAGTGGATCAGGATGCAAAAACCAATTAAACTGTCTTTTTTTAGATGCTTATGGGCTGTTGGCCAACACATAAGTAAGAACACAAAAGTAGTATAGATTATGAAAATATATAGAAAGCAGACTGTGGATGAAGGTCTAGGAGTGGTCAATTCTACTTAGGTGGAGAGGGATTAGGCAAATTTCATAGAAATAAAGAATCTTGAGTTGAGTGTCGAAGCCAGGTGTTCTCTAGCTGGCCAGAGCAGTGAAAGTATTCCAGAAGAGTGAGTAGGAATAGAAGAGCCATGGGATCACCAAGTAGGATGCAGATGAGTAAGGGAGTCTGGTTAAAAAGAAAATAAAAGCAGTTTGACAAAGCAGTGACACAGAGTGGGCTATGTTAACAGTAAACTAGCTGAAGACATAATCTGAAGGACCCATGTTTCATTCTACAGAACTCTGTATGACATTTTGAAAGATCAGGAACTTAGTTAAAAGGTGTTGAGGAACACTGTATGGTTTTATAGGAGGGGGGTTAATAAGACCAAAATGGATCTTAGGGGTATCATGTTGGTGTCAGTTACGGAGGACAAATATGAGGGGAGCACAGACAGAAGCAGGGAGAATATTTTGAAGAATTTTTCAGAGGAAATGGCAAGCCATATTTAAAAGCAACCTGTAGGAGCAATGGGGAAGCAATAGCTTCACAGTGTTATAAAGAGGTTGAATTCACAAGACTTTGAGTGCATATAACAACTACAGTCTAAAAATGAATGCTAGGATAACACTAGATTTTTGGCATGAGTCTCTGGTATACAGTGGTGTATTTTGCAAAGATTAAAAAATAAAAGAGAAGCAGGTCTCTTTGGGGGAGAAAAGTAATCTACTATACAAGTGAAACGGAGAAGGCAATGGCAACCCACTCCAGTACTCTTGCCTGGAAAATCCCATGGATGGAGGAGCCTGGAAGGCTGCAGTCCATGGGGTCGCTGGGAGTCGGACACGACTGAGTGACTTCACTTTCAGTTTTCACTTTCGTGCACTGGAGAAGGAAATGGCAACCCATTCCAGTGTTCTTGCCTGTAGAATCCCAGGGACAGGGGAGCCTGGTGGGCTGCCGTCTATGGGGTCGCACAGAGTTGGACACGACTGAAGCGACTTAGCAGCAGCAGCAGCAGCAGCAATACAAGTGAAAGGTAAATTAATTAGGCAAACTGGACCTTTTTAATGCTGAGAATGATTATTTTTTCATATTATTATATAAATGAAGGTTTTGAAATGTTAAGTTTAGTGCACATAATACCTTATTGACAGATATACTTTTCTCAATAATCTGCTGCAGGTAATTTCAGTACTTCATTTCAAAGTTCTAGCTGCCACATGGAGCTTATGTATCTAGTTAGACCTCAATATCTAGAATCATTATTCTCCTCTTAACTTGTAGCATACTACACTAATGAATGTTTTGTGTTATTTGGAGGGCAAGATTTCAAATTGATCACACTTTCTCTCTCTCTCTTTTAAGATTTATGAACTTTATAAAAGGCTTATTTCAGCTGGAATTGTCCTGTGTCATGTTCTGGACTGTGTTCTTCATCTAATCTCCCATTAATGTTAAACCAAAGTCAACAGCAACAACAGAACCTTACAAGAGAAGGCTTATAATTCTGGGGATGCAGTTATCTTTATGCATTTAATAGCATGTTTCCCTTTATGACATTTAAAAATTAACAGAATTCCATCTTAAGTCACCAGTTAAACAGATGGCATTAACCTATGGGAGTTTAACAAATGAAATTGTTTTTAAAATTGTGCATGTGAAAGTTGGCCATGGCATTTATGAAAGACATTCTGACTCTAGGCCTGTTAAGGGACGGAGCAAGGGACAATAGCATGGTAGTGTCAGCTTCCTTTAGCTGTCACTTTAATTTTAGGGCAAATTTTGTTTTCCATTAAAGAAAAAAGGTACTGATATTTCCTCTCTCTAACCTTACCACTCTCCTGTGCTTTTCATTTCTGATGATTGTCACTGTCCAGACATGCCTACCATAAAATAAATCAAATAACTTTCAATTATTTTGCTCATTTAATAAGCATTCACTGAGCTTCTGAGTAAGAGTGGGAAAGCAAACATAAACTATAAGGGCTGATATGAGGAACAACTTCATACTGGCCTTTGCTACTTAACTACTAGAATAATTGATTTTCTTATGCTAATTTTTTTGGCTCCCCAAGCAGAACAATGCAATTAGACCAACAGTGATGTATTTCCTCTTCTTATGAGTGTGCACTGTGGGATGAGTCAACATGAAATAGAAAAGTGCTTATAGGGGCAGTTCTGGGAGAGGTAGCCCAATGAGGAACAGGAGATGACAAAAGCCATGCAAGGAAACTGAGCTTAATCAGGGGTGGAATAACCTCATTGTGGGTCCCTATGACTTCAGAAAAGCAGACCAACCTTGTTGACCTCCTTGGAGAGAAACAGGTCATAGTTCTAGAAAGGACACCCAGCTCCAGAAAGAAGACCCAGGTTCAAGCTGTGGGAGTATCACAGCTTGAACCAGAGAAGGGAGGGAAGTAGAAACACAACTGATGATGTTGTTTAGTCACTAAGTTGTCACTAAGTTGCATCCTACTCTTTTGAGACCCTATGGATTATAGCCCACCAGCATCTCTGTCTGTGGGATTCTCCAGGCAAGAAAACCATAATGGGTTGCCATTTCCTTCTCCAGGGGATCTTTGCAACCAAGAGATTGAACCCATGTCTCCTTAGTTGGCAGACAGATTTTTTTTTTCTACTGAGCCCCCTGGGAAGCTCAAGGAAACATATACTGGTACCAACGGATTCCTACTATATTGGCACTGTAGCCAATATATATGTCCTGTTACTATTTGTATTAGTTATCTATTGATATATTGCAAACTGCCATATGCTTAGTGGCTAAAACACCCCTCGTATTTATTATTTCATAGTTTGTATTTTGGGAATCCAGACACAGCTAATGGATCTCTATTTCACAGCTTCTCAAAAGGCTGAAGTGAAGGTCTTGACCAGGAAAAGGGATTCATGTAAAAGTCAAATAGGAAAGGATCCACTTTTAAGCTCAAATGATGGTTGGCAAGATTCAAATTTAGTCTGATCATCAGGCAGAGGACTCAGGCTCTTGCTGATTATTGGGCAGAGGCCATTCTCAGTTCTTTGCAATGTAGACCGTTCCAATGGCTGGCTTACTTCATCCAAATGAGCAAGGGTGAAAGTCAAGAAAGTCTCCAAGCAAGACAGAAACTACAATCTTAGAAGTGACTTACCAGTTTTTTGCCTTATCCACGCTTTGCTGGAGCAGCCGTGAAGAGATACCCCACGTGCAAGGTAAGAGAAACCCAAGTAAGACGGTAGGTATTGAAAGAGGGCATCAGAAGGCAGACACACTGAAACCATAATCACAGAAAACTAGTCAATATAATCATGCTAGGACCACAGCCTTGTCTAACTCAATGAAACTAAGCCATGCCCTGTGGGGCCACCCAAGATGGGAGGGTCATTGGTGGAGAGGTCTGACAGAATGTGGTCCACTGGAGAAGGGAATGGTGAACCACTTCAGTATTGTTGCCTTGAGAACCCCATGAACAGTATGAAAAGGCAAAATTATAGGATACTGAAAGAGGAACTCCCCAGGTCAGTAGGTGCCCAATATGCTACTGGAGATGAGTGGAAAAATAACTCAAGAAAGAATGAAGGGATGGAGCCAAAGCAAAAACAATACCCAGTTGTGGATGTGACTGGTGATAGAAGCAAGGTCCAATGCTGTAAAGAGCAATATTGCATAGGAACCTGGAATGTGAGGTCCATGAATCAAGGCAAATTGGAAGTGGTCAAACAAGAGATGGCAAGGGTGAACATCAACATTCTAGGAATCAGTGAACTAAAATGGACTGGAATGGGTGAATTTAACTCAGATGACCATTATATCTACTACTGTGGGCAGGAATCCCTTAGAAGAAATGGAGTAGCCATCATGGTCAACAAAAGAGTCTGAAATGCAGTACTTGGATACAATCTCAAAAATGACAGAATGATCTCTGTTCATTTCCATGGCAAACCATTCAATATCACGGTGATCCAAGTTTATGCCCCAACCAGTAACACTGAAGAAGCTGAAGTTGAACGGTTCTATGAAGACCTACAAGACTTTTTAGACCTAACACCCAAAAAAGATGTCCTTTTCATTATAGAGTACTGGAATGCAAAAGTAGGAAGTCAAGAAACACCTGGAGTAACAGGCAAATTTGGCCTTGGAATATAGAATGAAGCAGGGCAAACGCTAATAGAGTTTTGCCAAGAGAATGCACTGGTCATAGCAAACACTCTCTTCAAACAACACAAGAGAAGACTTTACACATGGACATCACCAGATGGTCAACACCGAAATCAGATTGATTATATTCTTTGTAGCCAAAAATGGAGAAGCTCTATACAGTCAGCAAAAACAAGACTGGGAGCAGACTGTGGCTCAGATCCTTATTGTCAAATTCAGATTTCACTTGAAGAAAGTAGGGAAAACCACTAGACCATTCAGGTATGACCTAAATCAAATCCCTTATGATTATACAGTGGAAGTGAGAAATAGATTTATGGGACTAGATCTGATAGATAGAGTGCCTGATGCACTATGGACTGAGGTTCATGATTGTACAGGAGACAGGGATCAAGACCATCCCCAAGGAAAAGAAATGTGAAAAAGCAAAATGGCTGTCTGGGGAGGCCTTACAAATAGCTGTGAAAAGAAGAGAAGTGAAAAGCAAAGGAAAAAAGGAAAGATATAAGCATCTGAATGCAGAGTTCCAAAGAATAGCAAGGAGAGATAAGAAAGACTTCCTCAGTGATCAATGCAAAGAAATAGTGGAAAACAACAGAATGGGAAAGACTAGAGACCTCTTCAAGAAAATGAGAGATACAAGGGAACATTTCATGCAAAGATGGGCTCGATAAAGGACAAAAATGGTATGGACCTAACAGAAGCAAAAGATATTGAGAAGAGGTGGCAAGAATACACAGAAGAACTCTACAAAAAAGATCTTTATGTGCAAGATAATCATGATGGTGTGATCACTCACCTAGAGCCAGACATCCTGCAATGTGAAGTCAAGTGGGCCTCAGAAAGCATGACTATGAACAAAGCTAGTGGAGGTGATGGAATTCCAGTAGACCTATTTCAAATCCTGAAAGATGATGCTGTGAAAGTGCTGCACTTAATATGCCAGAAAATTTGGAAAACTCAGCAGTGAACACAGGACTGTATAAGGTCAATTTTCATTCCAATCCCAAAGAAAGGCAATGCCAAAGAATACTCAAACGACTACACAATTGCACTCATCTCACATGCTAGTAAAGTAATGCTCAAAATTCTCCAAGCCAGGCTTCAGCAGTACATGAACCGTGAACTTCCTGGTGGTCAAGTTGGTTTTACAAAAGGCAGAGGAAACAGAGATCAAGTTGCCAACATCTGCTGGATCTTCAAGAAACCAAGACAATTCCAGAAAAACATCTACATCTGCTTTATTGACTATGCCAAGGCCTTTGACTGTGTGGATCACAATAAACTGTGGAAAATTCTGAGAGAGATGGGAATACCAGACCACCTGACCTGTCTCTTGAGAAACCTATATGCAGGTCAGGAATCAACAGTTAGAACTGGACATGGAACAACAGTCGGGTTCCAAATAGGAAAAGGCATACGTCAAGGCTGTATATCGTCACCCTGCCTATTTAATTTATATGCAGAGTACATCATGAGAAATGCTGGGCTGGAAGAAGCAGAAGCTGGAATCAAGATTGCCGGGAGAAATATCAATACGCAGATGACATCACCCTTATGGCAGAAAGTGAAGATGAACTAAAAAGCCTCTTGATGAAAGTGAAAGAGGGGAGTGAAAAAGTTGGATTAAAGCTCAACATTCAGAAAATGAAGATCATGGCATCTGGTCCCATCACTTCATGGGACATAGATGGGGAAACAGTGGAAACAGTGTCAGACTTTATTTTTGGGGGCTCCAAAATCACTGCAGATGGTGACTGCAGCCATGAAATTAAAAGACACTTACTCCTGGGAAGGAAAGTTATGACCAAGTTAGACAGCATTTTCAAAAGCAGAGACATTATTTTGCCAACAAAGGTCCATCTCGTCAAAGCTATGGTTTTTCCAGTGATCATGTATGGATGTGAGAGTTGGACTGTGAAGAAAGCTGAGCGCTGAAGAATTGATGCTTTTGAACTGTGGTGTTGGAGAAGACTCTTGAGAGTCCCTTGGACTGCAAGGAGATCCAACCAGTCCATTCTAAAGGAGATCAGCCCTGGGTTTTCTTTGGAAGGAATGATGCTAAAGCTGAAACTCCAGTACTTTGGCCACCTCATGCGAAGAGTTGACTCATTGGAAAAGACTCTGATGCTGGGAGTGATTGGGGGCAGGAGGAGAAGGGGATGACAGAGGATGAGATGGCTGGATGGCATCACCAACTCGAAGCTCATGAATCTGAGTGAACTCCCGGAGTTGGTGATGGACAGGGAGGCCTGTCATGCTGCAATTCATGGGGTCGCAAAGAGTTGGACACGACTGAGTGACTGAACTGAACTTATAGCTTAGAAACAAATAATAGGTCCCCTTCCATACTAAAGGTGTGAATGTCAACTGGTAGCAATAATAAGGGTAGTGCAAGCATACAATAGAGTAGAACATGAGACTAAGACCATAAACTTAGGAGCCAGACACTGTGGGTTCAGATCTCAATTCTGCTACTTACTAAGCTGTTACTTGACACTGAGTTACTTAACTTCTTTGTATCCAGTTTCCCTGTTTATAAGATAGAAAAAACAATCACATTCACCTCATAGGATTGTTGTGAATATTAAATGAGTTCAGATGTTTAAGCAGTAGGAAAGTCTCACTAAATGTTTGTTATTACATTTTGTGAGTAATTGGCAAAAACAGATGTATTTATCACCCAGTTAGACCATGGGTCATCCAGTCAAGAGCATTTTGAGTTTGTAGATAGAAAGGCATGAATATCATGATCAGTGCTTCACAGAAAGAGCAGACCAATAGATCTACCTCTACAAAACAGACCTGGGCCCTCGTTTTCCTCATGGAGAACAGGGTATGGAGGGAATTACATCCATCCTGAGAGCCCTTACGCCAAAATGAGGATGCACGTGGGTCTAAGTCTTATATACTCTATTTTCCCTCTCAGGTAAAGGGATAAGAGTCTTCATATTTCATTTCCCTCCTGAGAAATGAAAATTCTCATTTTTCTGTAGGACCAAGAGGAATAAGAATCTTGTAGTGTCCTCAGCTTCCACCTCAACACTTCCATGACCTATATGTTCTTGTGTATACCTAGCTCTATTCTCCCAGAGAAGGCAATGGCACCCCACTCCAGTACTCTTGCCTGGAAAATCCCATGGATGGAGGAGCCTGGTAGGCTGCATTCCATGGGGTCGCTAAGAGTCAGACACGACTGAGCAACTTCACTTTCACTTTTCACTTTCATGCATTGGAGAAGGAAATGGCAACCCACTCCAGTGTTCTTGCCTGGAGAATCCCAGGGACGGGGGAGCCTAGTGGGTTGCCATCTATGGGGTCGCACAGAGTCAGACACGACTGAAGCGACTTAGCAGCAGCAGCAGCAGCTCTATTCTCCAACATCACGTTACTGCCTCTTTTACATCATCCACTGTCCTCAGCAACTGACTTGTTTGTTCCCTGAGGAAACCAGGACCTTTTTTGCCTCAGGACTTTACATATGGTTTTCCTTCTAACTGAATATTTTCTCCACATCTCTTCATACTGTTCTTTGGTCTCAACTTCAACATCCTCCTCAGGGAGGACACTGCTGAGGGAGTCTCAAGCCTCCCACAAAGCTGTCAAGCATGTGACTCTCTCTTCCATAATTTCTTTACTTCTTCTCCTTAATCTAAGCACCATAATTACCAAACTCTTTTCTATCTGGTTTTGTGCAATACTGGCAACATCTAGCACAGGTGCTTGTAATAAATATTTGTTGACTAATGAATGATACAGAAGTAAAGATATACTTGCTGAATTCAATTTCATTTTTACAAAAGGTAGAAAAGTCATTTTAGCCATTTTAAACTCTCAAGATTTTCAAATAAAATACACTCCCAAAAATAGTCACATAAAGATAGTTAATTTTTCTTTTTGTAACAGTGATTTAAGTATATGTCTTACTTTCCCATAAGATGTTACAGAAAAACCCAAACAAAATTTTTGGTCAACCCAAACTTTTAGACCATCACCAGAGTAGCATTTGAATATTAAAGCTTGACATGTTGCAAAAATGCAATCAGCCACAATATTCAATGAAATGTATAATGCAATAATATATGAAGATAAGTAGGAGAATTGCTATTAATACCAGTAATACAACATTCTAAACTTGTAACTTTGTGGTTGGGTCACAAATAAACAGTTAATTTCCTCACCAAATACATATAAGCTACCCTCTATCCTTTATTATCTTATCTTCTAACTCACCTTTTACCATTGTAATGAGTGTTATTTGAAATACTTTGAGTATTAAAAAGAAAAACATAAGAAATATTATTTTTAAAACAAATTCCCAAAGCTATTTTGTATGATATAGAATAATATAGTGGTCTGTAAACTCAGGAACTTGAAAATACTATTTTTTATTTTTAAAAAAGTTATTATAACATTACAGTAGAATTACTATTATTGTTCAATGTATTTGAGTGTTTAACTTTTTTCACTTAGTAAAATGCATTTGAGATATATCCATATTACTGCATGAATCAAAATTTTATTCCTCTTATTGCCAAGGAAAATTCCATTGTATCAGTTTGTTTATTCAACAACTGAAATACAAATTTCTTGATTTCAGTTTTCATGATTAACAATAAAGTTGACATCCATTTAGAAACAGATTTTGGTGTGATTACACATTTTCATTTCTCTAGGCCAAATATGTCAGAGGAGGTGCGTTACTGGATCATATGTCAAGAAGATGTTTAACTTTACAAGAAGCTGCAAGTTTCCCAAAACAGTTGTATCACTTTACATTTCTGCCACCAAAATAAGAGATATTGCTCAATACCTGGGAAAATTCTCACAACATACAGTATAGCTAAACACCAAGAGTAGTACACAAATTCTACATACTCTGTGAACTCAATTTTTTTTTGAGAGAAAGATTGTTTAGAAATATAACCAATTATTAAGGTAATCATTTCTAGGGGCTGTTTGGAGTATGAGTATTTTAATTTTATATAATCTGCTTTTATGTTTTTTCACGTTACTTCTACTGTAAATTACTTTTAATAAGGAAATTTTCTAAAACAACTACATAAAGTTTCTCTTGAGACATTTTAATGGTTGAAAATCAATGAACAGTTCCTTTTACAATGAAAGACTGATATGAATCAGCTGCATTAATTAAACCTCCAGGATAGGAATAAATGGAGGAACAATGGTTAAATAAACTTTGGACACTAATCTGAAGGAAGTGTTTTAAGCAGTGGGTGGTGCCTGTGTAAAATAACACCCTGCCAAGAAGAGCAGTAGAGCGTTCCCTGGTGCTTCAGGAGAACAGAAAGAACACTTAACAGGAGAGACCCCTGAGGACTACTGTTATATTAATGGCTAAACTCACTACTGAAGTCAGGTGGGAATTTGGCCAGGACTCTGCTAAATCTCAGGTGCTTGATGTAGTTCCCTTTAGACAACAGGTTTTCTGGAGCACGTATAGGCCAAGTTCACAGAATTTGATGGTAAGTGCTTTTCTTGTTATTGTTAGATTTGTCAATTCCAGAGATTTAATCCCACAGGTTAGTTCAAAATTATTTCTGAGCCTTCATATTTGTTAATTTTCAAACACATAGCACAAAGGAAGGAAAAAGTCCTTCTTTTTATAGCTGATTCATTCTTACACTTTTTTTCTCTGCTCTATCCCTGTTCTATTAACACAAAGACTCCTTCTATTTTATATAGCTGTAAAAACCAGCAGGCTTCTCTCTTAATCTGTGCTGTCTAGGTTCATTGCCTGAGGGTTTAGGTCGTTAGTAATAAAGGTCATTAGTTGATGTTTCCAACATCCTAGACTGTCAGATGATCCTTTCCTTTAATCTCCCCATGATTAGAAACAGGCCCCAGCGTGTGCTATTTAGTAATTTTATTTTCTTGTTGTGGGAAAAGTAAAAGGTTACCTCTTGGAAACAAAAGCTTTTTAAAAGTAATAGCTGCTTCACAGTAGACATGAAGGGATAACAGACTATAGATAAAGATACTCAAAGCAGAAACAAGAGAAAATGGAAGGAACTGGTATCTGCTGCACCCTAGGTTTCTTCAAGGAGCTGAATTAAACTGAGCCATAGGCAGCCTCAACTTGCCTGCCCTCATTACCTTACATCTTAGAGCATTGTCTGATTTCCAGCATTCTAATTGAAAAGACCCTTTGTAGTAAAAAGCTCTGTTTGAGTCACTTTGAAATCATGATCCTTGAGTTTTCTTTCTGACAAATGTTTCTTGGCTATCACTAAGCTTATTAAACAGTTCTGTGTTTGGAGGCTTCTGATATTGGAATGGGCATAATCCAGACAGCTTCCTATAAAAAAAAAAATAGCAGTCAATTCCCTGTAGATTCTTTGGAAAGAAGCTGTGTGCTACTTTCCCTCCCTTGACCTGTATCTTTGGAAGTTCAATGCCATGTACACAGGAAATACCCGGTAAACAACTGCAGTGGCAGATCATGGTTATGTGATTATTATTAGTAATAGAACAAATTGCTTTTTGTTCTGCAGTCTTCTTCATCTTATTTCCTCCATGCCCTCAAAGGAAGAATGGGAACTTGCAAAGCATCCGAAAGTTTTTAAAGGAAAAATAGTTCTATTTGAGTGAAATTTAAATAATCTTTAGGGAGTTGAAGTATTTATGAAGTCTGAACACCTAACAAAATTGTTCATAGTTCATTGTTGAATGTTGAAAAATAAGATTAATGAATGTAATTATAGGTTTGTCTCTCTATTTCAACACTTTATTCAAAATTATGTTATAGCATGAATACTTCCATATAATAATTCTCCTAGGAAAGTGATTTTTAAAGAAAGGTCTTTGTTTTCATTGTTATTTTTCAGAACAGAAAAATCGCCTGTTTTATTTTTAAAAATTCCTTGAGACAGGCAATACATGAGCCAGTTAAAAAGAAACTGGCAAACATACAGGATTTAAAGCTCAAACTGGTAAAAAGCATTATCAGTTGCATCACATATGGCAAACTTTGGTTATATACTGATTATCTCAGCTGAATTAGCTGCTCCTGGAAACTGGCTTCTACTCTCCGTAGTTGTGCTGAAGTCCATGGGGTGGCAAAAAGTAGGACATGAGTGACTGAGCTGACTGACTGACTCTACATTGTCAGCATCCCTTTAAACATTCAGGGCCTCATTAATGCAAAAGTGATGCAAAGAATTCTGTAGTCGCCTGCTTATTGATACATATCATCTTTTATTTTAATCTATTAATTAAGGGATCTATTAACTAAAGGGATTTGTGATTTAAATTAAAGGGATTTGTGGAAAAATAAAGAGAGAAAAAGAACTCTGAGTGGTTTCAGTGAAGAAAGAAAGTACTGGGGTATTGAGGAAATATTGCTGGGAGATCAACCAATAGGATGGTACTTGTGTCCAGACCAATGATCATCCATAGAGGTGATCATTCATTTAACTCATGCACTGGATTCCTAGTACATGCCTTCCACTGTGCTGGTACAGGCCTTAACACCAAGCACCATAGCATTTAATGGGACAAGATTTAAACATGAAGGAGGGAACGACAAAGAAAGTGATATGGGCACTGTGATGAGGAGAGACATTGGTGAGGCCCCTAACAAAACTGGTGCTGAGGTAGTGGAAAAAGAAATAAGCTTCGTAAAGAATCAAAACTTAAAATGAATCTTGGAATCCTAAATGAAACATTTAAGTACAGGGTCCACTATGTAAAGAAGAAGATTCATCTTTGGTTCCAGTCTAAAATGTTGGCAGATGCTAGACTGTGATTTCTGAAGGTCACAAACTAGAGAAGATAATTTTCTATAAGCCTAATGTAGCCATGGAAATCAACCCTTAATATCCACTGGAAGGACTGATGTTGAAGCTCCAATACTTTGGTCACCTGATGCAGAGTCGACTCATTGGAAAAGACCCTATTGCTGGGAAAGATTGACAGCAGGAGAAGGGGTGACAGAGGATGAGATGGCAGAGGATGAGATGGTTGGATGGCATCACCGACTCAATGGACATGAGTATGAGCAAACTCTGGGAGATAGTGAAGGACAGGGAAGCTTGGCGTGCTGCAGTCCATGGGGTCATGAAGAGCCAGACACAACTTAGTGACTGAACAATCACAACCAGAAGGGCAGCTGGAGTAAAAAGCTGAAACCCATTTCACTTTGCTACTGCTTCTAATCAGCAGCCACTTTTAAGTTGTGAATGATACTTTACGATTCACAGACAGAACAAAACAGCTCTATTCTGCATTGGCGTAGGTTATATTGGCCCTTCACTTGTTTTGGATATCTTGTTAGGTGACTGAACTATATAATGGTAATCGCAGACCAGTTGAATATGACTCCCCTGTCTGACAAAAGGAATGGGAAACTATGAAATAGATACCTTTATCAAAGAGATGCCACTGTAAGCAACTTATTCATTATACATTTAAAATTAGAAATTTTATCTAAGTAGAACTTCTAGCTATAGACGTTTCCATTATGGAGGTTCCATTATTTATGGCATTGTGTTTAAAATTTGATGAACAACACAATTAAAGAAGTAAATCAAATGTTTTTTTTTATTGTATGCCTGAGAATCACTGAATCTAATGGTCTTGGAAACAATAACTTAAAAAATACATTGTGTCACTTGTGCTTTATGAATTACTGTTTTATGCATGTACTAAAAAAACTGAAGACAGAACCAACTTTATTATAGGCTTAAAGGTAATTTGGGAAATGAAGCATTAAGACACAACCTAACTGGATACCTATAGTCAATAAGAATTGGCTACTGTGTTTAATGCAAGTGATAATAAGTGTAAGTGCACAAAAACCCTTTCTAATACTGGTGAATACAGAAAATGTACATTCCATAAGCATAACAGAATATTCTTTCAAGCATTCTGTAGCATTTCTTTTCTTTTTCTTCCCCTTCCCCTTGTTCTAGACTCCTCCTCTCCATTCTTCAATTTTAAATGGGTATCTGCCTGTGAGATATATATTGATAGGAATTCAAGAAAGTTTTGATTTACCTCTCATCTTTTCAATCCAATTGAAATTTTAACAGCCCACAAATTCTGCATTCAGAATTACTTACTTAAAATAAATTTACAAAGGAAAAAAATTGGCATTTTCACTTTATGAATCAAAGAAAGTTTGAATTTTCCCCCAAAATAACCTTGTATAGATAAGATAGGCTGAGCAAACTAACCCATGACTGTTGATTCTGGTTTAGTTCCACAGATACCTCACCTCAAAGTCTTATCTGGCTGAGCTGCATGCTTGTTTTAGGGGAGAAAATCCTCAGCAGGAGGAGGCAAATACTAAGAGGTGTCCTTGATGGTCTTTGAAGAAACCAGGAGTACTAGGGTAAGAAAGAATGGAAAAAAAAAAAGAAACCCCGTTGAAAAGTTTTAGTTTGTATGAGGTGCTAAATTGGTAGTAACTTTGGGCCAGGAAAGTGACCTAAGCAATTTTATTTAGAAGTTATCAAAAAGAATGTGTCTGCTTGGAATTTTATGCTGAGTAGGCAAAAGATGGTTTGGGAAGGCGTGCATTAGTCAATAGGCTACTGGCAACCCACTCGTGTTCTTGCCTGGAGAATCCCAGGGACGGGGGAGCTTGGTGGGCTGCCGTCTGTGGGGTTTCACAGAGTCGGACATGACTGAATCGACTTAGCAGCTTAGCAGCACTTTTAAATTATGAAGTTATTTATCAGTATCTGAGCTGCTTTTGAACTCTCATATAGATTTACAGAAATAAAAAGACAAATACAAAATCAGGAACTCTAAAGTTCTACTCCAAGAGGCACCATTTATAGAGAATAGAATGGGAATGATGCTTTTGGAACTGTATAACATGGTAAACTTCTTGAACATTTACAGATTTTCTTGAATATTTACAGTAAATTTCTGCTATAATTTGATATATTTCTGATATAATGTATATCAATCTG
>SJYQ01001062.1:455090-485206 GCA_006410935.1 Redunca redunca | reverse complement strand
TAGGCCAACATACAGCTTTATGTTCTAACTTTTATTAAGAGAAAATGATTTTCTTTCTATTCTCACATAATTTACTTTGAGTGAGAGCGTTGTCTTCAGCACATATGGTTGCAAGACAGAACAATGAGGTGTTTATAACAAACTAATGTTGCATAATGAAGCACTTCAAGTTATGAAAAGTGAATCTCCAAAGAGATTAGAGCTGTAATTTGTATTTGGTTCTGAAGATGAACACCTGTAACAGTCATTTTTTTCTTTATGACAGCTATCTTTATAAAATTAACAGTGATTTAGATTTGAAGATTAACCCATATTATATTTGTGTGCTAAGGCAATTTCAAATAAGTAAAAATGTTTTTTCTTCAGGTCAAAAACAAGTATTGTGAGATTATAAGACTATTTTTATAAATGAAATGCAAGTTTTAGAAAAATGACATCCATTTCTTTGGCTAACAAGTTTTTCTTTGAACATGCAATGCCTGTAAAGAAAGGAGACAAGTGGTGTGTGTTTCTTTGTCATTAACATCTTATTGTGTCTTTGTGCAATCAAATGATTTCTTCTGAACACTGAACTGACATAATATGGAAGAATTCTTTTGAAATTTTTTTATTTTGTTATTTCTTATAAAATGCTTTTCTTTGAGTTGATAATAAATATATATGTATATACTTATCCTCTCTCTACATAGAGACATATTTGATCTTTGATAACTATGAGGTAAGTATTCAGGCTATTCCTAAATAGTCATTCGGTAAATAGAAGTCACAATTGTATCTGTTGAATTTGATAAATCAAAATAATTCAATAGAAACAATTCATATGAACCTTACATTTGACCACACAACCCATATATGATCACTGACAAGCCATACAGCAATGGTAGTTAGAAGCTTTACAGCCCATCTGACTGTACTTGCATTGCCTTGAGAACCCCAGGAATAGTATGAAAAGGCAAGAAGATATGACATTGAAAGATGAATCCCCCAGGTTGGTAGGTGTCCATTATGCTACTGGAGAAAAGCAGGAAATAGCTCCAGAATAAATGAAGAGGCTAAGCCAAAATGGAAATGATGCCCAGTTGTGGATATAAATGGAGGTGGAAATAAAGCCCAATGCTGTGAAGAACAATATTGCATAGGAACCTGGAATGTTAGGTCCATGAATCAAGGTAGATTGAAAGTAGTCAAACAGGAGATAGTAAGAGTGAACACAGACATGTTAGGAATCAGTGAATAAAACTGGCTCTGAGACTCAAGTCATTAGTTTAACTTCTTTGAATCTCAGCTTCCTTATTTCTAAAATAGAGATTGATAGCTCTTATGTAAAAAAGCTATGATTGGAATTCAGTATATCAGTACAGGTAAAGTTTTCAGAAGGATGCCCAACTCATAACATAGCAGTTATTCTTATCACCATCTCAGAGACAGTACACAGGAGAAATGTAGTGATGTTATATTTTTATCATCACTAAATTAATTTGCAAGTTGGGAGAATTGGAAATTAACCTTTCAGTTCAGTTCAGTTCAGTAGCTCAGTCGTGTCTAACTCTTTGCGACCCCATGAATCGCAGCACGCCAGGCCTCCCTGTGCATAACTAACTCCCGGAGTTCACACAAACTCATGTCCATCGAGTCGGTGACTCCATCTAGCCATCTCATCCTCTGTCGTCCCCTTCTCCTCCTGCCCCCAATCCCTCCCAGCTCAGGGTCTTTTCCATGAGTCAACTCTTCGCATTAGGTGGCCAAAGTATTGGAGTTTCAGCTTTAGCATCAGTCCTTCCAAAGAACACTGAGGACTGATATCCTTTAGAATGGACTGGTTGGATCTCCTTGCAGTCCAAAGGATACTCAAGAGTCTTCACCAACACCACAGTTCAAAAGCATCAATTCTTCGGTGCTCAGCTTTCTTCACAGTCCCACTCTCACATCCATACATGACCACTGGAAAAACCATAGCTTTGACGAAATGGACCTTTGTTGGCAAAGTAATGTCTCTGCTTTTGAAAATGCTGTCTAGCTTGGTCATAACTTTCCTTCCCAGGAGTAAGTGTCTTTTAATTTCATGGCTGCAATCACCATCTACAGTGATTTTAGAGCCACCCAAAATAAAGTCTGACACTGTTTTCACTGTTTCCCCATCTATTTACCATGAAGTGATGGGACCAGATGTCATTTGTTTTCTGAATTTTGAGCTTTAAGCCAACTTTTTCACTCTCCACTTTCATTTTCATCAGGAGGCTTTTTAGTTACCCTTCACTTTCTGCCATAAGGGTGGTGTCATCTGCATATCTGAGGTGATTGATATTTCTCCTGGCAATCTTGATTCCAGCTTGTGCTTCTTCTAGTCCAGTGTTTCTCATGATGTACTTTGCATAGATGTTAAATAAGCAGAGTAACAATATACAGCCTTGACGGACTCCTTTTCCTATTTGGAACCAGTCTGTTGTTCCATGTCCAGTTCAAACTGTTGCTTCCTGACCTGGATATAGGTTTCTTAAGAGGCAGGTCAGATGGTCTGGTATTCCCATTTCTTTCAGAATTTTCCACAGTTTATTGTGATCCACACAGTCAAAGGCTTTGGCATAGTCAATAAAGCAGAAATACATGTTTTTCTGCAACTCTCTTCCTTATTCTTTGATCCAGCAGATGTTGGCAATTTGATCTCTGGTTCCTCTGCCTTTTCTAAAACCAGCTTGAACAGCAGGGAGCTCACGGTTCATGTATTGCTGAAGCCTGGCTTGGAGAATTTTGAGCATTACTTTACTAGCATGTGAGATGAGTGCAATTGTGCGGTAGTTTGAGCATTCTTTGGCATTGCCTTTCTTTGGGATTGGAATGAAAATTGACTGTATTCAGTCCTGTGTTCACTGCTGAGTTTTCCAAATTTTCTGGCATAGTAAGTGCAGCACTTTCACAGCATCATCTTTCAGGATTTGAAATAGCTCAACTAGTATTCCATCACCTCCACTAGCTTTGTTCATAGTTATGCTTTCTAAGGCTCTCTTCACTTCACGTTGCAGGATGTCTGGCTCTAGGCAAGTGATCACACCATCATGATTATCTTGGTCGTGAAGATCTTTTTTGTACAGTTCTTCTGTATATTCTTGCCACCTCTTCTTAATATCTTTTGCTTCTGTTAGGTCCATACCATTTCTGTCCTTTATTGAGCCTATCTTTGTATGAAATGTTCCCTTGGTATCTCTCATTTTCTTGAAAGATCTCTAGTCTTTCCCATTCTGTTGTTTTCCTCTATTTCTTTGCATGGATCGCTGAGAAAGGCTTTCTTATCTCTCCTTGCTATTCTTTGGAATTCTGCATTCAGATGCTTAAATCTTTCCTTTTCTCCTTTGCTTTCCACTTCTCTTCTTTTCACAGCTATTTCTAAGGCCTTCTCAGATAGCCATTTTGCTTTTTTGCATTTCTTTTCCATGGGGATGGTCTTGATCCCTGTCTCCTGTACAATGTCATGAACCTCCATCCATAGTTCATCAGGTAATCTATCTGATCTAGTCCCCTGAATCTATTTCTCACTTCCACTGTATAATCATAAGGAATTTGATTTAGGTCATACCTGAATGGTCTAGTGGTTTTCCCTACTTTTTCCAATTTAAGTCTGAATTTGGCAATAAGGAGTTCATGATCTGAGCCACGTTCAGCTCCCGGTCTTGTTTTTGCTGACTGTATACAGCTTCTCCATCTTTGGCTGCAAAGAATATCATCAATCTGATTTCGGTGTTGACCATCTGGTGATGTCCATGTGTAGAGTCTTCCCTTGTGTTGTTAGAAGAGGGTGTTTGCTATGACCAGTGCGTTCTCTTTGCAAAACTCTATTAGTCTTTGCCCTGCTTCATTCCGCATTCCAAGGGCAAATTTGCCTGTTACTCCAGGTATTTCTTGACTTCTTACTTTTGCATTCCAGTCCCTTAGAATGAAAAGGACATCTTTATTGGGGTGTTAGTTCTAAAAGGTCTTGTAGGTCTTCATAGAACCGTTCAACTTCAGCTTCTTCAGCATTACTGGTTGGGGCATAGACTTGGATCACCATGATATTGAATGGTTTGCCTTGGAAATGAACAGAGATCATTCTGTCATTTTTGAGATTGTATCCAAGTACTGCATTTCGGACTCTTTTGTTGACCGTGATGGCTACTCCATTTCTTCTGAGGGATCCCTGCCCGCAGTAGTAGATATAATGGTCATCTGAGTTAAATTCACCCATTCCAGTGCATTTTAGTTTGCTGATCCCTAGAATGTCAACGTTCATTCTTGCCATCTCCTGTTTGACCACTTCCAATTTGCCCTGATTCATGGACCTAACATTCCAGGTTCCTATGCTATATTGCTCTACAGCATCAGCCCTTGCTTCTATCACCAGTCTCATCCACAACTGGGTATTGTTTTTGCTTTGGCTCCATCCCTTCATTCTTTCTGGAGTTACTTCTCCACTGATCTCCTGTAGCATATTGGGCACCTATCGACCTGGGGAGTTCCTCTTTCGGTATCCTATCATTTTGCCTTTCCATACTGTTCATGGGGTTCTCAAGGCAAGAATACTGAAGTGGTTTGCCATTCCCTTCTGCAGTGGACCACATTCTGTCAGACCTCTCCACCATGACTCACCTGTCTTGGGTGGCCCCACACAGGTGCTACAAAGTATTTAAGTTGGTTTGAGCTTTAAGGTGCTACAAAGTGGGCTTCCCTGGTGGCTCAGATGGTAAAGAATCTGCCTGCAATGCAGGGGACCTGGGTTTGATCCCTGTGTTGTGAAGATCCCCTGGAGAAGGGAATGACATCCCACTCCAGTATTCTTGTTTGGCAAATCTCATGGACAGAGGAGCCTTGTGGGCTACAGTCCATGGTGTTTAACTGAAAATGACTGAATGATTGACACAAAGTATTTAAAATATCCAAGTGTTATGTGTTAAATATTTGCCCCTCTAACCAAGTTCATGTGTTGGTAAATTCTAACTACGATTATTATGAAGATATGGGATTTTTAAGAGGTAATTGTGTCATAAAGCCCTCATGAATGGAATCAGTGACCTTATAAAAGAGATTCAAAATAGCTCTCTGGCCTCTTCCATTAAGTGAAGACACAGCTAAAAGATATCCATCTAAGAATCAGGAACCAGGCCCTCACCAGACACTGAATGTGATGGAGATTTGATCTTGGGCTTCTCAACCTCCAGAGTTATTAAAAAAAAAATAATCTGTTTTTTAAAGGGTGTCAAGTCTATAGTATTTTGTTATAGCAGCTTGATAGACTAAGACTTGGTGTAATTTGATTATGACCTAATATTGGACACAAATATATGTTTTATAGTTTTTAAAACACTTTTATAAGCAATATCTGTTTTAATTTTCCTGAGGTTGTTTTTATAAAATATATTTTTTTACAAAAGTTTTATAAGCAACTAACTATATGTTATACAGACTGAAATGACTATAATACTAGGCAAAAAAGCAAAGTAATTACACCATCTTGGAATCATCTTGGAATTTTAATACACATAGAAATGAACGTATAGTCAGATAAACAATTTAGACTTTAGGGTAACTGATCTCAAAAGCTTCAATACAGAATAGGCTTAGATAGGACAGGATATTATAGAATAGATAGGATATTCTTAAAGGAGTCGGATCAGGAGAAATGTAAAGTAAATTCTTATAAGACAATTTAAAATAATTCAAAAGATAAAGAAATTTGGCCATATTTTTCAAATTATGGTCTATTTACTATATTCATTAAAATGATGTAGGCTGTTTCCTAAAAAGGTGAATTCTAGAATCATACTCAAGTTTGGCTGAGTCATTATCTGGAGCTGAAGTTCAAATTGACATTTTTTTTTAACAGTTCATTAGGTGATATTCATGTATGCTAAACTTTGAAGTTGGGAAAATGTGAAGTACTTTAAGTAATACAGGATGAACTGGTAAGAGACCAAAGAAGAATCACTCCTCCCAACCTTCCCAAACAAATGCTCTTCAAAATCAAAGGATAAATAAAACTTGGTTGAGAAAATATTTGAATTTCATAAGTGAGTTATTAAACATTAACTTATTATTTAAATACAGTCATCCTTCCATATCTGTGTGGGATTGATTCCAAACCCCTACAAATAACCACATCTGCAGATGTTCAAGTTGCATAGCACAGTGTGCCTTTGGTTTTCCATTCTGTTTCCTTGAAGTCCACCAGTTCGGCACTCATGGATTTTGAATATAGAAATTCAAAGTTGAATCCATGAATATGAAGGCTTATTTTAATTTTCAATTTCTTTCCCAAATAAATTATACTCAAGAGACAAGAATCTTAATTTTAACCCGCTATCAGTGGTAACAGGGTCTTCCCTGTAGTTCAAATGGTAAAGAATCTGCCTACAATGCTTGAGACCCCAGGTTCAATCCCTGGGTCAGGAAGATCCCCTGGAGAATGAAATCACAACCCACTCCAGTATTCCTGCCTAGGAAATCCCATGGACAGAGGGGCCTGAAAGTCATAACTGAAGAATTATGGATAATTTCAAAAGCAGTAGAAAAAAGTTGTCTACACTTTTTTCTTTCCTTTTTCTCTCTCTTTTCCCCTTTCTCCTCATCTTCTTCCCCTGCCTGTTTCACTCTTTTCTTGCTTTCTCTATTTTTTTCTTTTCTCTTTTCTTTCTAATTTGTGCAAGCTGCTCTCTAAAATACAGACAAGTGATCTTAGAAACAACCTCAAAAAATTAAACAAAATCATGTCAGCATTTAGGAAAGAGGATTGGTAGTTATGACTGTCTCTATTCACTGAGAATTTAAAAAGTATATATTTTACTTTTACTGTTTTTTTTTTTCTCCTATTTTGACAAAATTATTTAGCTGGCACAGTGAAGGCCACAGGTACTGTATTTCATTAAGATTGCTTAAGGTGTCTCTTGTTATGAGCTTATGGTTACCAGGGGGAAGGGTGGGGTAGGGGGAGGACAGTTAGAGTGTTTGGGATTGATTTGTATATATGCCTATATTGAAATGGATGACCAAATGTATAGCAAAGGAAACTCTGCTCAATATTTTGTAGCAATCAAACTGGGAAAAGAATTTGAAAAAGAACAGATACGTGTGTATGTATAATTGAATCATTTTGCTGTACACCTCAAACTAGCAAAAAATTGTTAATCAACTGTACTCCAATATAAAATAAAAATTGAAAAAAGAAAAAAAAATGTCTCTTTATATTTTTATGAGAACTCTCTTAATTGAATTTTAAATAAGAATGACCCAGTGGTTTTAATTGATTATAATTCATATTTAGACAGTAGTGAGCTATGGCTGAAAACAGAGGCTACCCCTCTTCATCTTTAACAAGAGAAAGAAAATCAATCATAAGTAAAACAAATTTTTAAAAATTTACAAAGTCACATTTGTCCCCTTACGCAATAATTCTCAAACATGTGATTTTGACTTTTGGTATAAATTTAAGCCTTCCCTTTTATTTTTACCTCAGTTTCTGGGTGTTTAGCCCATGAAATAAATAAAACTGGAATAGGTCAAATCTGACACTAGTTGCATTTGATGAGAGAGATACCAGGAAATTGTGAGTCGTTCATCAGGGTGAACATCAGGCCTTTTCCATACTGCAAGGGCTCTAAGATGGGGACTTTCTCCTGGTTGCCATGAGGGCAGTTAGGACTCTATACAGAAACTGGAAAATGTGAGCTGTAAAGAGAAGCAGACTGTTCTTTTTACTCCTGAGAGACCATAAATGACAATCTGCCAGCAATATCATACAATTTAAGAGTTGAAATATCATTACTTCTACTTTTTTTAAATGGCAGTATAACTTGTCAAAGAAAAGTATATCACAGAATTTCAGTATCTAAACCTGACAACAGCCAATATAAAATGGAATTCTCTGGTTAAAGTCTGAGGGGATAAAAGCCCCACTCTAGTCAATCTCCTCCTCATATCCCCAGGTAGACATTATGGTTCTCCCAGAAATCTGAGTTCCATATGGCCTTGGAATTGACAGAACATGGTTGGAAGCATCTTGCCTATTTCACCTTCTTCCATCTCCTTCTACCGTTTTACAAGTTTGATGCTGGATGAGGAAATTGAGAGCAGAGAGTTCCAATAATTTCCTCATGGTTGCTATTAATATTAGAAGGAGAAGTGAACTTCTGTCTTTAGTTTGTTGTTTCATTGTACAACACTGTCTGGAAACAAAGGGAATGATTCTTAACATTATTTCAAACTCATTTTCAAATCATTTCCCATCTGAATATGTTAAACTACAAAGAGAGTGGCTTCTGTCACATATTTTTGGATTATTTCAGAAACTGAAGAAAACTATGTTTAATCACTGAGGGAGTAATTTAGGGACACAGATTGCATGAAAATTCAAGACAACCACAGACAGTTCAACCAATAAGAATATTATTTATTCATGATCAAGAGTGTGGACAGGATTTTAGAAGATATTAAAGGAACATAAGACATGGCCCCTTAAGGAGCTATTCTGTTAGGCAAACTGTGTGTGTGTGTCTGCAAGCTCATGCATGTGCATGGTCCTGTGCATTGTTGTTTTTAGAGGTATCAACTGAACAGTGTGGGATTTAATAAAAACTTCAGTGCAGTTTGTGAAAGAATACAATCAAATTCTCTTACTCATTAATTTAAAAAATGAGAGAGAGAGACAGAAACAGAGACAGAAGACAGAAAAGTTCAGGAATTTGGTTTTTGATCTTTGAAGTTATCAGTGGGTTGACAGATCTACAACTGTTCAAAGTTTTCTATCCTGTCAAATTCATGGAAAGCAGAAGCCAGAAATTTTGCAGAGAAAAATGGGCAGCATGAGATAAAACAGATTTTGTATGAAAAGAAAAGCTTAAATAGAGAATGCAGAAATGGAATTGCAACTTTGGAATGTTCTAACTACTATATTTCCTAAAGTTAGGCTTTGTAAGATTGCCTTCAAAATTTTAGACTCATGAGTCATTCTTTAAGCTTTTGTGAAGGGTTTTAGTTGCATTCAATCAAACTTTTCTTGAATAATTCAGAATAAATGGATATAAATTGCCTGGTAGAGTATATAGTACGTTAAAANAAATTGCCTGGTAGAGTATATAGTACATTAAAAACAAAACATGATATATATCATTATTACATTGAAATATTATAATTTCTCATACCCAAGATTTCACATAGTTAAGGTTATAGGAACAAAAAATGCAAAGCTGCTGAGTACATTGTGTAAATGGAAAAACACTGAATGGAATTTGGGAGCTGGGATCCTTAGCCTCATTCTTTTTTTTTTTTTTTACCAAGTGTCCCATTGGCCTTTGGTAAGACTAACATAAAGAAGGCTCACTTTTCTTTTCTGATAGATAAAAGAGAAGATGAGTGATTTCAAATATGTATTCTGTCTTTATATTTATGTAAACCTGGGGTTGAATCAAAGGCCTGGAATAAGCTGCAAGCACTTTCTTTATTTGCCTGTGAAACCCTCCATGCATAGATTTATGTGAAGCTATATGTGACAAACCCACAGCAAACATTATCTTCAATGGTGAAAAATTGAAAGCATTTCCCCTAAAGTCAGGAACAAGACATGGGTGCCCACTTTCACCACTACTATTCAACATAGTTCTGGAAGTTTGGGCCACAGCAATCAGAGCAGAAAAAGAAATAAAAGAATTTCAAATCAGAAAAGAAGAAGTAAAACTCTCACTGTTTGCAGATGACATGATCCTCTACATAGAAAACCCTAAAGACTCCACCAGAAAATTACTAGAGCTAATCAATTAATATAGTAAAGTTGCAAGATATAAAATCAACACACAGAAATCCCTTGCATTCCTATACAGTAATAATGAGAAAATAGAGAAATTAAGGAAACAATTCCATTCACCATTGCAACGAAAAGAATAAAATACTTAGGATATATCTACCTAAAGAAACTAAAGACCTATATATAGAAAACTATAAAACACTGGTAAAAGAAATCAAAGAGGACACTAATAGATGGAGAAACATACCATGTTCATGGACTGGGAGAATCAATATAGTGAAAATGAGTATACTACCCAAAGCAATCTACAAATTCAATGCAATCCCTATCAAGCTACCAATGGTATTTTTTACAGAGCTAGAACAAATAATTTCACAATTTGGATGGAAATACAAAAGACCTCGAATAGCCAAAGCAATCTTGAGAAAGAAGAATGGACCTGGAGGAACCAGCCTGCCTGACTTCAGGCTCTACTACAAAGCCACAGTCATCAAGACAGTATGGTACTGGCACAAAGACAGAAATATAGATCAGTGGAACAAAATAGAAAGCCCAGAGATAAATCCAGCACCTATGGACACCTTATCTTTGACAAAGGAGGCAAGAATATACAATGGAGAAAAGACAATCTCTTTAAGTGGTGCTGGGAAAACTGGTCAACCACTTGTAAAAGAATGAAACTAGAACACTTTCTAACACCATACACAAAAATAAACTCAAAATGGATTAAAGATCTAAACATAAGACCAGAAACTATAAAACTCCTAGAGGAGAACATTGACAAAACACACTCTGACATAAATCACAGCAGGATCCTCTATGACCCACCTCCCAGAATATTGGAGATAAAAGCAAAAATAAACAAATGGGACCTAATTAAAATTAAAAGCTTCTGCAAAGCAATGGAAACTATAAACAAAGTGAAAAGACAGCCTTCAGGCTGGGAGAAAATAATAGCAAGTGAAGTAACTGACAAACAAATAATCTCAAAAATATACAAGCAACTCCTGCAGCTCAATCCCAGAAAAATAAATGACCCAATCAAAAAATTATTTGGGAGAATGACATTGAAACATGTATAATATCATATAAGAAATGAATCACCAGTCTAGGTTCAATGCAGGGTGCAGGATGCTTGGGGCTGGTGTACTGGGATGACCCAGAGGGATGGTGTTGGGGCTGAGGTGGGCGGGGAGGGGATTTTGGGATTGGGAACACATGTACACCCATGGTGGATTCATGTTGATGTGTGGCAAAACCAATACAACATTGTAAAGTAAAAAATAAAAATAAAATAATAATAATAATAAATAAAAAATTTTAAAAATGGAGAAAACTTGGATGTTACAGGTGTTTGCCTATGCCAATATTCCATAATAACCTAAATGGGAAAAGAATTTGCAAAAGAATATATATATATAACTGAAATACTTTGCTGTACACCTATACATTGTAAATCAACTATAGTCCAATATAAAATAAAAAAAATTTAAAAATTAAAAAAAAATGGGCCAAAGGACTAAACAGACATTTCTCCAAAGAAGACATACAGATGGCTAACAAACACATGAGAAGATGCTCAACATCACTCATTATTAGAGAAATGCAAGTCAAAACCACAGTGAGGTACCATTTCATGCTAGTCAGAATGGCTGCAATCCAAAAGTCTACAAGCAATAAATGCTGGAGAGGGTGTGGAGAAAAGGGAACCCTCTTACACTGTTGGTGGGAATGCAAACTAGTACAGCCACTATGGAGAACAGTGTGGAGATTCCTTAAAAAAACTGGAAATAGAACTGCCTTATGACCCAGCAATCCCACTGCTAGACATACACACCCAGGAAACCAGAATTGAAAGAGACACGTGTACCCCAATGTTCATCACAGCACTGTTTATAATAGCCAGGACATGGAAGCAACCTAGATGTTCATCAGCAAATGAATGGAGAAGAAAGCTGTGGTATATATACACAATGGAGTATTACTCAGCCATTAAAAAGAATACATGTGAATCAGTTCTAATGAGATGAATGAAACTGGAGCCTATTGTACAGAGTGAAGTAAGCCAGAAAGAAAAACACCAATACAGTATACTAACACATAATTATGGAATTTAGAAAGATGGTAATGATAACCCTGTTTGCGAGGCAACAAAAGAGATACTGATGTATAGAATAGTCTTTTGGACTCTGTGAGAGAGGGAGCGGGTTGGACGATTTGGGAGAATGGTATTGAAACGTATAATATCATATATGAAATGAATTGCCAGTCCAGGTTTGATGCATGATACAGGATGCTTGGGGCTGGTACACTGGGATGACTCAGAGGCATGGCATGGGGAGGGAGGTGGGAGGGGGGTTCAGGATGGGGAACTCGTGTACACCCGTGGTGGATTCAAGTTGATGTATGGCAAAACCAATATAATACTGTAAAAAAAACACAAGATAATTGAAATTTCAAATAAATAAATAATACATGCATATAAAACTAAAAAAAATAAAAGTTAATGAGATAGCCATACTGAAAAACAAAAGAGAGACAAAACACCTAAATCTAATTTGTTATCCTGAATTAGATCCTCACTTTAGGAAATACTTTCAGGAACAGTTAGGGATGGGTGTGCATATATACTATTTCAGAAAAATATTTAAATTCATATTAATATTATATAATTATAGATAGAATGACAAAGCACCCATGGTTAAATGTTAACACTATGAAATCTGGTGGAGGTCTAAATCTGTACTATTTTCTTTTCTGTAAGTTTTATTGCTGTTGAATTATAATTTGAATATGGTGTATTTGTATTTGAAACTTTATTAGGCTTGAAATCACTTGATGTTGTTATAGCATATGATAACCAGTGACTTTTCAACTTCATATTTGTAAAAAGAATACAATGTGTGGCAATGAGGCTAATAAAATAGTAGAGAATGAGTGAAAAAAATAAATTTATGTGACTTCAAAATAAGACAAGTTTTCTTTATGTGAGCTTTTTTATGTTAGCTTTTCAGCCTTGTACTGTATGTGTAAACCTTATTTTGGAGACTTCCAAATAATTATCACTGATTAAGAGATGGGAATTTTAGTTTCTAAATCATAATGTGTGGGAAGTGTGTGCTTATTTTCCTTGACATTAACAAGATCTTAATTCCATCTGAAAAGCTGCCTTAACACAGGTTTAATCTTGTGTATGTGTTATTATTGAAAATGGATATGCCTTTATATTTGATAGAAAATATGATTGTGTTCTGATGAAAGTGACATCTAAAATTAGTTTCCCAGACCCAGTGTGCCCATCGAAACCTCACAGATGGAAGAGGAGAAAAATGTCAAAGAAGCTCATATACTTGGATTTGTTTCTGCTGCCTACACTTGTCTCCTGATACCTGCTTCTTGGCATTGCCTCCAGTGTCTCTAAAGGAAAACATGTTGCAAAATATGTTAGAAAGTTGTATAATATTTTAATACATTTTTAAAAAGGGAATAACTTTCTCTGCTCTCCTATTGCTGACCTCTCCACTCCTATATTTGTCTTCCTCCCTTTTATTGATTCTTCAGGACACTGTAGTGTTTCCTGAGGGACAAAAGCGAAAAGAAACTCCTGGTGCTTTAACAGGTTTAGATACTGCAGGGAATTCCCAGTTTTCACAATCCTTCTTTAAATAGCAGTTCAAGGACTCACTGCTGCAAAGACTGAAGTACGTATTTTAAGCAAAAGTAGCAAGGAAAAACAGGAGGCTGACGTCTCTCTGCCCACCACTTGGTAATGCTGTCTTTCTCTAAGGCAAAAGTTCAGAGCTTCATCTTCTAGTATAAGCCTATGACAAGTGACCTCTGTGGTGTTAGTGGTTGGAATTGTTACAGCCTGTAGTATCACATAACATAAGGGAAAAATCTGACCCTGAAATAAAAGGATATTTTATTTGTTAGACAACTTTAGTTTGGAAGAAGCAAATTCAAAAGAAACAGATTAAATAATCTGGCAAAAATTATGGTTCATCTTGGATTCATGTATTGTTCAGTGATGATTTCATGCTTACTTTCTATTCTGCATTGTCATGATTCATAAGTGCCAACTTGACTGGGTTAAGAGACGCCCAGATAGCAGGCAAGAATTATTTCTGGGTGTGTCTGTGAAGATGCTTCTGGAAGAGATTAACATTCTAATGAGACACTCAGTCAAGAAGATCACCCCCCTTCAGTTCCCAAAGTAAGCAAACATCATCCAACTTCTTGAGGGTTTAAAGAGACCAAAAAAGTAGGAGGACGAATTCTCTCTCTCTCTCTTTCCTTGAGCTGAGACTTGCTTCTTATCCTGCTGTCTTTCTTTGGTCTTCAGATTCTGGAAATTGTACCAGTGCTTCCTCCCCACTACTCCCCATCTGCATTTCTCAAGCCTTCAAATGTGAGCTGAATTATACAGCTGGATTCCCTGGTTCTCCAGCTCACAGACAGCAGATTGTTGAATTTCTCAGCCCCCACAACTGTAGGAGCCATTCCTATATCAAATCTTCTCTCACACATATCCCTATGTATGCTACTGGTTCTGTTTCTCTGGAGAACTCTGACTAATATACCCATCATTCTCCTCTTTTCTGAGCATAGGATATAAAATCCCTATATATTTATCCATTTTCTATGACACTGCTCTTAAAAAAACTTTGTTAGATTTAGTGGGATATTAATCTCATCCAAATTTCAGTAAAAATACAAGGGTTAACACTAAAACTCCTAGGATATAATATCTTTTTCTGCAATAAAAAATTATTATTATTAATGTTCTAGGCCAAGTTTAGTAAAAATTAATGTATTCTTTCCAGAAGCTCAATATTCCAGCCTCCTAATAATTGTGATTTAATCAGGTAGCCTGAAACTGTTGATTTTAATAGAAGTTTCTGAACTAAATGCCTTGGGTAACAAAAATCAGAGGAAGAATACTGTAGTGGCATAGTCCCTTAACAAAGCTGTAGCACTGAACTTGAGAAGACTCCAGTCAGCCTACAGAAACTAAAGAAAAATTGCCATTGTAACAACTGTGAAGTAGGAGGAAACAAGGGGTTCAAGTTACATGAGGTTTTTCCTTCTAGAGTTGAAAAGCAAGTCAATCCAAAAGACAAAAATGGATGGACTTTCTTACAAAATTGCAGGCTCCCCATTATTGTGAGACAACAGATGGACACTCTTCTAGGGGAATCCCACAATAGCTTGGGATTGTACTAGGTGAACTGTAAGTCCAATCTAATGCTGAGATTCCACTGTTGTAAGAACCATATGGTGATGGCATTAAAAATAGGACTGGGAGGAAAGAGGCACTGCTAATCCTCCAGTTATCTTCCTCCAGTTATCTTCCAACTTCTCTGTACTTGCTGGTTCCCTGGAAAGACAGCCTCTCTTTACAACAAAGATGCTAAATTTAACGGGTGTGTCTAACCTCATCTATAATCTACTAGCCTATTTCCCCAAGTCCTTTTCTATACTATTGCAGGCATCATTTAAAAACCATTAATAATTGTGTCCATTAATGTTTTCAAATGTTCTGAGACAGTCTCAGAGATGAGGCATGTGAGGTGTCTGGAGCCTGCATTGGAGAAGAATATGAATTGCACTCAGTTTGTGGCAGAAGGGAAGAACATAGGAGACTATTCCCCAGTTCACTTGGTTTTTACCTGATGATTTACAAGGTATGTAAATTAGCAGACAACCACAGAAGGTACGTTTAATGACATCTTAATGCATCATGGAATTTATGACAAGGCATGAATAGCTTGTGCACTCAACCATTGGAAGCAGATGCTGCAATAATTCTACTTAATACATAGAAGCAAAGTAAAGCATATTGTTTTTTGTACAAATGTTTATGAAACATTAATAAGAATAATATGCACCATTCAATGCTGAACATATAATCTGAAATCCTTTCCTATAAATATTTATAAAGAAGACATTTTGGTTCTTAACGTAAATTGATTTTTAACCCTAGATTCTGAGATTCTACATTCCCCCCCCCGCCCCCCGTCTGGGTATATATTTAACTAGAGTAAGACTAACTGACTCATAGGACAGCACTACTTTTTACTGTACCCACTTAGTGAGAGCCTAAAGAGATTGCTTTGAATTAATTCATAAAATAAATTCTGTATCACAACAGCTAGTCACTTGGAAATGGAACTTTTACTGTTGTGTTAGCTGGTAACTACTTACTGTGTTACAAAGAATTAATGAGCTTCATTAAGTTCAAGCAAGTACACAGTTTCTAAATTACACGGTAATATTTGATATGGATAATACAAATAATTTTAAAAATGCCTTTACCATAAATACCTCAGTATTGGCTTGTTTATTCACAATGACCAATAAGAGATTTTAAAGGAGTTAGAATATATTTAAGAGAAAAATCTACATTCCAATATTATATAAATTTGATTTACTCTGCAAAATGTTGTAGTTCCTTACTACTAACTACAGTTAGCACGTTATTTTCTTTCTGACAGTATCTTTTCTATCTGCAATTATCTTATGTTTCTTCTAGTGATTTTTACTTGTCATTGTCAAGTTTTGTTTGTTTCTTCCCCTCCCCTTAACAGGGGAACCATTTCAGAGAAACAGAATATATGTGATTTTCTTCCAGTTAAGAGTCCTAACTGCTAATTGCTCTTCAACACTGCAGTTTTGTCCATCCTTAGCTTCCTAAATTTTGTTGAAAATGTCAAGATTATGAAGTGAATCATTTTCATAACTTTATTTGTATAAGTATATAAATAATGAGTGAGTTTTACATGCCAAAGTTAGCTTTCCTAAGCAACACAGTGAACTTACTGAAAAGTAACAGGTAAAATGTGAGCCTTGGGAAAAGTGAAAAAGACTTCATGATATAAAGAATATCCCACAGCAACAAAGCAGAAAAAGAACAGATTGAAGGTGGTTAGGAGATACGCATGTGAGCGATTTTTGAACTGATGCAGAATTTGCCTCATTAGTATCACTTAAATCCCTCTAACACTTTGAACACAATATGATTGGTCATTTAAACCAATCGTGGACACATTTTATCACAGTATAATGACATCTCTAATCCACTCCCTCTGGTATTATCATTTAAAGGTATTAGGGTTTGTTACATCTTCTCTGACCTTTGTGTTTGTTTTGGATCTCCAAATTTTGATATGTACACTGGATGTCCAAATCCAAAGAAATCAAGTATCATAAAACTATGCTACATTGGGATATTTAAAAAACTGTTTCTGACCCACCCTTGTCCTCAATTTATGACTACCATAAATTGAGACATGGTAAAAAAGATTTGGTGATTTTTTTTTCTTTTTTATTGCCATGCATGTAGTATATGTTATGAATTTAAAGTTTTTAACAAATTTTATCTCAATTTCATCTAGAATACCTCTGTGATATTAATTTCAACCTTAAAGTAAATGCTTGTAAGAATACAGTAGTAAACAGTTATCTAAGTCATTGGTACTTATGCAGATATTTGTGCTAATTGGAATAAATTAGACTAAAGTGAATGCTGGGAGGGATTGGGGGCAGGAGGAGAAGGGGACGACAGAGGATGAGATGGCTGGATGGCATCACTGACTCGATGGACATGAGTCTGAGCGAACTCCGGGAGTTGGTGATGGACAGGGAGGCCTGGCGTGCTGAAATTCATGGGGTCGCAAAGAGTTGGACACGCCTGAGCGACTGAACTGAACTGAACTGAATTTGTGTTAGAAAGTAACAAAGGTTATTTTAAATCATCAATTGATATTGTAAAATAAAGCCTTCACAAATATTTGAGTTTTATCCATTTCACATACCTTGTCTTGCAGTGGGAAGAGAAAGTTCAGTAAATAACGAATATGGCAATCCACTCCAGTACTATTGCCTGGAAAATCCCATGGACAGAGGAGCCTGGTAGGCTACAGTCCATGGGGTCGCAAAGAGTCAGACACGACCGAGCAATTTCACTTCACTTCAGAGACAGAGATTGTGGTTTAAATAAATGTTAAAGGCTAGGATAGCAGTATTCCTGAGTCCAGCTATGGTCTATATTTATCCAATGAAGCTGAAAGTGTCTTTCTTCTAAGGTTTTACTGTTAATCCCCTCATTCGATTCCATTTCTACAACATTACCAGGAAGCTGGTCTGGTTTATTGCCTAGGTTCAAACCCCATGTCCACGCCTGCTTAGTCACACATACTGGATCATGGGACTCCAACAGTTATTAAAGTACCGTTCTTGTCTCTACTACCTGCATCACTATTTATGATCTGGGATGAAAAAAATTCCTGTCCTCTAGCTATTGGACGTGAGTCTGAGTGAACTCCAGGAGTTGGTGATGGACAGGGAGGCCTGGCGTGCTGCGATTCATGGGGTCGCAAAGAGTCGGACACGACTGAGGGACTGAACTGAACTGAACTGAGCTATTGTCCCCGAAGAATTCCTGAGAATGTCGTCTCTCTGCTATTCATACTTGTATTCTGGGAAAAAAAAAAAGAAAAGAAAAGAAAAGATGGCAACAGTAGCACTGGGAGGAGAACATACAGTTTTATATATTCTAATGTATTTAATATTATCAAACCCCATGAAAAGGCTTTGGGAGGTTAAATATTTTGCCCAAAGTCACATAACTATGAAATGATATAGCTGGTGTTTCTGGACCAGTTTTTTTATTTCAAAGCCCTCTTCCCCCCTACTGGATCACAGTCCTGGCAACAAGAATAACCAGTGACTAAGTATGTCTTACATGCAAATAAACCTCTGACATTTTCACAAGACCATTATCTACCATAATTTCTGTTTCCAGAAATTATCAGGGCATTATAGCATTTAATTTTGCTAATAGATTATGAACTAAGTCTGACATCCTCAATGAGACTTGGAAATTAGCTATTTAATGGAAACTCTAAGTCTTTTTCAAAGTTAGTTTTAAATGGTTATTTTTGAATGATGAACCCCCAAAAATCAGAGTTCTGTGGCAAAGTTCTTAACCAATTACTTCCCTGAGAGTTTATTTCCTCTGAAAATTTACCTTTAGACTTGACATTTGGCATGTGAATAGGAGCTTGAAAGAAGAATAAGCTGGAGGTAATAAAGGAATAAATGATTCTAGGGAAAGGCTTGAGGAAATGTCAAACTCAGGTTATAGATTGTTGGGACCACTATTCATGTAACTTATTTTCCTGGATACACCCTTTGACATGTTTTCATAAATATTTTCTTTGTCTCTCCAAATGAATTTCAAACTCCTGAAGCTTGGAGGGCAGATAAAGTGCTTTATTAGCAATATACCCCAGGTCTCACGTTCACTTGCTGCTTAGTAAATATTTCCTGAATAAATGAATATAAATAAAAGAATCTACTTTAACTTTTGTATATTATATGTCGCATCATATTTGCTTGACTATGCACTGTCAATTATCTTTGAATCATGAGTATAAGGAACAATAATAAAACCTATGCAGCAAAGATATATATTAATCAGAGCAAAATCCTTTAAAAGTACATCTATCAGTTGGCATGTATATGTGTAAGAGGATGCGGATTACATTTATGTATATATGTTGGTGTTTGTACTCTTATCTTCCCATAGTGGGTTTTCAAATGTACAATTTTTTCATAACTCACTTGATTGAACAACATTCACATTATGCTTTTACTATCAGCTATAATGCACAGGTATTCTAGATCTAACTCTACTTTAGGAACTTGAGAAGAAAGCATTCATATGCTGTTTCATCATACCAAGGGTGATTAAGGTGACAAAAGTGGTAAGAAGCTGTCAGAAATACTGGGCTCTAATATTGCTGATGGTAACAGAAGTAAGGCCATTACCTTGGAACAAGGATTAGAAGCCTCAAGTGTGGAGATGCTTGAATTTTATTATTGCATCACTGTTAACCTACATTTACTTTTGAAATTATAACCCCTGACTACTGTTTTACATTGAAACAACATCTTTAAAATTTTTGATAAGCACTATTTATTGGAAATGCATTATACTTTTATAATCAGCCAGGCTAGGGACTTTTGATTCTGGATTAAAAATGGGATAAATTCAATTCTCCTTATTGCTCCTGATGAGTACAGTTAAAAACTCTGGAGATTATATATATACAAAAAAAATTTAGAAAACCCTGGAAAGTGGAGAGAAGAGGGCAGACAAGTAGGGATCTTGGGGACCATGAAACAACTCAGTGATGTTCTCAGAGTCTTCTTTTTGCCTCATATATCTAGGATTGGGAGCTAAGACCAGAAACTTGGAAACACCAAAGGGAGCATACAAAAAAACAAATAAAACAATAAACAGTCATGCTTTAGTGAAAGGACAAGGAAAAGGTCAAAATAGGAAGAGAGAAAACTTTTAGTCAATAACGTTCTATCCCAGCCAAACAGCACCAATAAAAGACATGCCTCAACTGACCCCTGCTAGTAAAAGCTGAGTGAGGTTGTATAGATGTTCCCATCACTGTAATGAGCACTACCCCTCACACTCCTCTCCTACCCTCTCCACTTCCCCACCAGGTGGGGATCAGGGAAGACTCAGTGGGAAGCTGGGCCTTTTATCCCTGCCTGGTGGTATTGAGCTTCCTGCCCTCATGGTGTTGGTGCAGGCCTCAAGGAGAACCTAGACTCCCATGCCAGGCTGCACACCCTCTTCCTCTCTGACACAACGTCAGAGAAGACCTGAATAAACAAGATTTAAATAAGACACAGTGCCTTACAATATAATACCCAAAATGCCCAGGATACAGTCAAAAGTCACTTTCACAGTAAAAGCAATGATATTATAGCTTGAATGAAAAAAGGCCATTACAGATGCTAACACTGAGATAACACAAGTTATCTGACAAAGATTTTAAAGCAGCCATCATAAAAAGGCTTCCAAGAGAAATTATATACTTGGTGCCTGCTCAGTGACTACAGATGTGTCTGACTCTCTGAGACCCAGTGGACCATAGACCTCTAGGCTCCTCTGTTAATGGGATTCTCCAGGCAAGACTACTTGAGTGGGTTGCCTTACACTCCTCAGGGGATCTTCCCCACCCAGGGATTGAAACCTCATATTCTGTATTGTAGGTAGATTCTTTACTGCTGAGCCACTGGAGAAGCCTTTATATACTTAATAAGAACATATTACAAAATAAAAAGACAAAAGAGACTCAGATCTATAGAGTGATCTTTTGGACTCTGGGGGAAAGAGAGAGGGAGAGGGTGGGATGAGATGGGAGAATGGAATTGAAACATGTATACTATCATGTAAGAAACGAATCGCCAGTCTATGTCTAATGCAGGATGCAGGATGCTTGGGGCTGGTGCATGGGGAGGACCCAGAGAGATGGTATGGGGTGGGAGGTGGGAGGGGATTCATGTTTGGGAACGCATGTACACTCATGGTGAATTCATGTCAATGTTTGGCAAAACCAATACAGTATTGTAAAGTAAACTAAAGTTAAAATAAAAATTTAAAATACAAAAAAAAAAGCATAGACAAAGAAATATAAAATGTAAATAGTAAACAAACAGGAAGTTTAGAACAAAAAATAAGATAATAACAGCAACAAAAGCCTCAGTGAATATGCTCAATAACATAATGTAAAGGGCAGAGGAAGAATTAGTGAATTTGAAGATGTTGTTCAGTTGCACAGTCTTGTCCAACTCTTTGCAAACCCATGGACCGAAACACTGCAGGCCTCCCTGTCCTATCTCCCAAAGTTTGCCCAAATTCACGTCCATTGCAGCAGTGATGTCATCCAGCCATCTCATCCTCTGATGCCCTCTTCTCCTTCTGCCCTCAGTCTCTCCCAACATCAAGGACTTTTCCAATGAGTCATCTGTTTGTATCAGCTGACCAAAATCTGGAGTTTCAGCTTAAGCATCAGTCCTTCTAATGAGTATTCAGGGTTTATTTCTCTTAAGATTGACTGGTTTGATCTCCTTTCTGTCCAAGGACTCTAAGGAGTCTTCTCTAGCACTACAGGTCGAAGGCATCAATTCTTCGGTGCTCTGCCTTCTTTACTGTCCAGCTCTCACAACCGTACCTGTCCACTGTGAAGACTGTAGCCTTGACTATATGGACCTTTGCTGGCAGAGTAATGCCTCTGCTTTTCAATACACTGTCTAGGTTTGTCATAGCTTTCTTGCTAAGAAGAGACTGTCTTCTGATTTCATGGCTGTAGTCACCATCTGCAATAATTGTAGAGCCCAAGAAGAGATCTGTCACTAGTTCCACATTTTCCCCCTCTATTTGCCATGAAGTAATGGGGCTGGATACCATGATCTTAGTTTTTTTTAGTATTTAGTTTTAAGCCAGCTTGTTCACTCTCCTTCACCCTCATCAAGAGGCTCTTTAGTTCCTCTTCACTTTCTTCCATTAGAGTGGTATCATACACATATCTGAGGTTATTGAACTTAAAGATAGATCAATATAAATTCCTTAATATAAACAAGAGAGAAAAATGAGTTGAAAAACAAAGTAAGCAAGCTCTGGGATTATGTGGGACTGTAAGAAAAAATCTGATATTCATATTACTGGATTCTCAGAAGCAGAATTGAAAAAGAATGTGGCTGAAAGTTTATTCAGAGAAATAATGGCTGAAAAAATTTCCAGATTCAGCAAAAATAAAGTTTTGAATTCAAGAAGCTGAATGAACCATAAACTATATAAACATAAAGAGTGTCATGTCAAAACCAATTATAACTTAATTTTTGAAAACTAAAAATAAAATATTGAAAAAAGCATAGGAAAAATAATACCTTACATACATTAGAAAAACAATTAGAATGCTCTAGACTTCTATGTTCAATTAAATATCCTTCAGGGTAAATCAAAATAGTCTCAAGAGAACCAAAACTATGAGAATTTGTCATCAGCACATCTGCCCTAACAGGATGGGTAAAAGTAGCTCTTGAAGCAGAATGAGGACAATTAAAATTGATAGCAACAGAAACAACAAACCTTAGAACATAAAGAAAGAACCACAGAAGGAAAAAAAAATATGGACAAATACCATACATTTTCCTTCTCTTGATGAATTTCCAAATTGTGCTTGTTGGCTGAAGCAAAACTTATTCCTTTTTTTGGATGTGGTTCTCTATGTAAAGGAAATATTTAAGACAATTCTATTGTAAATTAAAAAGGGATTTAAAAGAAGGTAAAGCTTCTTTCTGGTGATGAAATTGTTCTTTATCTTGATTTTGGTGGTTGTTATACAAATACATACATGTGATAAAATGATATAAAACTATATCATACATTATACCAATCAGTTTCCTGATTTTGATATTGTGCTACAGATATGTAAAATGTTACTGTTAGGGAAAAGGGTGAGGATATGTGGGATGTTTCTGTACTATTTTTACCACATCCTGTGAATCTAAACTTATTACCAAAAGACAGTTAAAAAAGACAGGCAGTGAATGTATTTATATATATATATATATATACACACACACACATACACGTACACACATGTGTATATATATATGTATATATAATTTTTATATACATATATATATATATTTGTCTTTGAAAAATAAACACATTCCATGTTCTGTACACAAAGACCTGTTCAGGACAGGTCACTCAATCTGGCTCACATCCAAACTTGGTCCTGATCCAATACTGGATCTTTAAAGGTGAAAGACTGGATCAAAAGAAAACTCTACAGGACATCCCTGCTGGTCCAGTGGTAAAGAATCTGCCTGCCAATGTAGGGGACACAGGTTCTATCTCTGGTCTGGGAAGATTCCACAAGCTGCGGGGAAGCTAAGCCCATGCACCCCAACTACTGAGCCTGTGCTCTAGAGTCCACAAGCCACAACAACTCAGCATGATTTCCACAACTACTGAAGCCTCTGCTCCCTATTAATCCATGTACTTCAATAAGAAAAGTCACTGCAGTAAGTCTGTGTACCACAACTAGAGAGTAGCCCCTGTTCACTATAAGCAAAGAAAGCCCGCACGCAGCAATGAAGACCCAGCACCGCCAAAAATAAAATAAACAAATATTTTAAAAGGAAGTTCTAAAGAAATATCTATTATTAATATAAAGTGAAAGTGATGGTCATTTAGTTGTGTCCGACTCTCTACAACCCTATGAATTGTAATCTGCCAGGTTCCTCTGTCCACGGGGTTCTCCAGGTAGGAATACTGGAGTGAGTTGCCATGCCCTCCTCCAGGAAATCTTCCTGACTCAGGGATCAAGCTTCAGTCTCCTGCATTGCAGGTGGATTCTTTATCATCTGAGCTACCTGGGAAGCTCATTATTAATACAGGGATTCTTCCTAATAGTTTTTTTTTAATACCTACCATGTGCCATGTACATTAAATATACCATCTTATTAAACTTCACAACAGCACTGCAATGTGTATATTATTTTGTATCTCTTTTATTCAGAGATAAAGATAAAGCTTAAAATATTTAAATAACATATCTGGGATTATCTATCTAGTTAGTGGCCAAAGGCAATATTTAAACTTAAGCTGTATCAGGTAGCTTATAACCAGGAAAACAAACCATATTATGTATTTCAAATAGAAAATAATTTAACATAGGGAATTAGTTATGCAGGTTTTGAAAAGAACAAAAATTGAAATGTATACTAATTCAGAAATTAGAAATCATGAGAAGCCATTATTATCTGAAGGGGTGCAGAATACAAGGGTAGAAATGTTAGTACCAGATCCTGGCACACAGGAGACTCCTACCTTTGGTGGCCAATGCTCCAGAAAGAGTAACGCAATAAGAAAAAGGGATAGAGTGAAAGTGGGTGTGAGGGAGTATGAGAGCAAGAGGAGAGACAGGGAGACAGAGATAGAAAGATGCAGAAAGGGGATTATGGTTGTTTCTTACCTGCCAGCAGTGCCTTCTATGGGGCACACTCAAAGAGATTCCATCTGGAAAAATACCCTTGGAGACAGTTTGCAGACCTCCAGTGCAGATGGGTGAGGGGATAGAACAAAGGGTTGAAGTGATAACAAAAAAATGGCATAGACTGATTTTTTTTTAAGTTATAATATTTATAGTGGAATACGCTGCCTGCCAACAAGGGACTATGTACAAATATCTAAAATTTGAAATCTAAAGGCCAAATTCATTTGTTACATTTTCTAAGATTTTTAAAATGATGTAAATAATATATAATTTAATCTTTTTTCATCCTTTCCACCAGCCTTCCAGAAATGCAAAGATATAAAATTTAGCTTTTATATTTAAACAGTTGTGTACTTTTTCTTTTAACATTAAGAAATAATTCTAAACTTTGACATAATCCAAAGACAAAAAGTGCTGACTGGCTTCACTTTGTTTTCATAGATCCCTGGTTAGCGTTCAAAGTGCTAATAAGGCCAAAGTCTCAGGTATATTTCTTTAATGTGCCAGTTAGCATCACTGCCCTCATGCCCATAGATGATCTTTAAAGTTATTTAGACGTGTTAACATATGCTATTGTTCACTGGAAATACCCTGGGGGTGGATGGGTCACTGCAAAACTCACTTGGTAGTATTGGTAGAAGCTGTTATGCCTGCAGATTGGTAAATATTTAAACATCAAGAAAATACACTCCTCTTCTGTGTATTGGCATTCAATAAGAAATAAAGAATTCTAGTTATTTTCTAGGGGCAAAAAGTTCTTTTTAAAAAGCTGACTCTCAGAGATGTCAATGAGATTTAACCAATGGACTCTTGTCCTCATCCTCTTCCCTCCTCCCGCACCCCGCCCCACATATGTGTTGTTGTCTTTGGAACCAACATTGAATGAAAGTAAAACAGTTTTGTATTTACTGGGTTTCTTCTATAAAAAGTCAGTGTTGTCAGGATACAGTTTAGATTTTGAGATAATTCTATATGAAAAGAATGAGGTGTATTAGAGAAGGATTTTACACTTGGGAAGTGCACGCTAATTATTTATATAAATCACCAAGAAGCAGAAACTAAATGGGCAAAAATATGCTTGCACCTCCAGTGGCATAAAGGAAAGCAAGAGAAGGAGAAGTTTATTTTAGTACCATAACACAACATGTCAGATATATGAGAAGTAATAAATGATAATTTGAGAGAAGAAAAAGCTTTTCTCTGACTTTCATTTTTATTTTTATGAGCTAATTTCTATTGAGGTATAATTAATACGTAACTTTTATTTCAGCTGAACAACAGGATGATTCAATATTTGTACATAGTGTGAAATGCCCACCACAATGTATTGTTAACATCCATCACTATACATAGTTAGAATTTTTTTCTCGTGGTGAGCACTTCTATGATACTCTCTTAAAAACCTTCAAATATGCAAAAAAAACTTTGTGGAATATATAATACATTATTATTAACACAGTTGTCATATTGCATACTACATCCCATGACTTATTTATTTTATACCTAGAAGTTTGTACCTTTTGACTCCCTTCACCCATTTCTCTACTCCTCATCCTCCTACCTCTGGCAACCACCAATCTGTTCTCTGTATTTATGAGCTTTTTAAAAAGATTCCATATATAACAACCTTATGGTATTTGTCTTTCCTTGTCTGACTAATTTACTTAGCATAATGACTTCAGTTTCCAACTGTGTTATCATAGATGGCAAGATTTCATTCTTTTTTATGGTTCAATAGTATTCAAATACATAAATATATATATATATGTAATTGTGCTATAAATGGTTGTGATATATATATATATATATATATGTATATTCATCATGTTTCTTTATCCATTCATTCACTGATAAACAGTTAGGTTGTTTCCATTCTGACTTCTGCTTTTAAAACTATGTTGCTTAAATGGTGATGGTGACAGCATGTAATGGGAGATTTAATTCTAATTATGTCATTTTAGACTGACTTTGATCTTGTAAATATGACTAATATGAGAACTTGAGCAACATCTCACCAGCAACTTGAGAGTAGGTGAGTGATTTCCATAGTACTAATTAGTAAGTCATAAAATAATTGCAATGACTTAGTAGACTTGGTACGTCATTTTGGAAAATGCATAATTTTGGAAATTGCATAAAATATGATAGAACAAGACAGGATGGGATAGGATAACATAGGATGGAATGGAGAAAAAATATAGAATCCAAATGGATCAGGTGGTGAATAATATTTGGTGAAATGCTTACTTTGGTTGTATATATATATATATATATATATATATATATATATACACACACACACACACACACACACACACACATATATACATATCTGTGTGTGTTTTGGGACATGATATTAAATGAGCTGCTCACCGTAAATTGTGGTCAAAAATATTTTAATCTGAAAAATACAGTGACAGATATCTAACTGAAATAATTGTATAATTCCTTGTTATTTACACTAGTCAAACCACTCTGGCTAATTTTCTTCCTCTGAAGGTAAAAGAAGGGTGAACTTGATGTCTTAAAATGCTGCTGCTGCTGCTGCTGCTGCTGCTGCTGCTGCTAAGTCGCTTCAGTCATGTCCGACTCTATGTGACCCCATAGATGGCAGCCCACCAGGCTCCCCCGTCCCTGGGATTCTCCTAACTCCTCATAAAAATATCAATTTTGACTTGAGCAATTCTTTCTGTCCTCATTTTACTATAGATAAAAGTAAGAATTTTTGAACCTGTTTCAACATTTTTCATCACCTGTAGGATTACTGTTACTCCAAATCACATAGGTCCAAATCACAAACCCATAGATCTGAAACTCCTTTTATGTGGTGATATTAGTTTTTAGACTGTCTTTATATCTAATTTTACAATGCATTCATTACTGGATATGTAGGATATGATAGGAATGGAAAGAACAGTTTTGATTGTTCTAGAAAGTAGAAGACTGAATAATACTGATGTATTGTAGTTTGTGAGTTTCATGTTTTGCCAACTTGACTGTGGTAAGCAGACTTGAAGATGGCTCCCCAATATTTCCCACTTTCTAGTGTTCACAGCCTTATTAATCCTGTCTCCTTTAGTAATGATTCTTACTAATAGACTATAGCAACATTGAGGGATACTACATCATATTACAAAGACTATGACTTCTATATTGTTGGGAGATTCTCAGTATTGCTTTCTCAGCTTGCACAATTTGCCATGTGGAAGAGGTCCACATGAGATGGCCTCCAGACAATAGCCAGCAGGGAACTGAGGCCCTCATCTCTCCAGAAACCATTCAAGGGGAACTAAATGTTGTGAAAAACTAAACATTCAGAAGCAGATTCTTCTCCAGTTGAACCTTCAGATGAGACCTCCCACTCTTGCCAGTAACTTGATCATGGCTTTTGGAGAGATTCTTAAGGAGAGGACCCATTTATGCCATATCTAAATTCTTGGCCCATAGAAATTGCTAATGTGTTACACAAAGCCATGATAATTAATGAATTGGCATATAATGTGGTTCTCAAACATGGGTCATTTGGCACTGGCTGGAAATACTTTTGGTTTTCATGACTTTAGGGGTGCTACTTGAATCTAGGTGGTAGAGGCTGAAGATGCTGGTAAATACAGGAGAGTCCCCTAACAACAAAGAAGTTTCTGACAACATATGTCAATAGTGCTGAAGTTGAGAAATCTTGGTCTAAAGCAAGTTACAGTAACTTTAGATTGTTGATTTTAGATCTCATTTTCCACCTATTTCTAATATCTACTACTTAAAGCAAAATTGCTTTTAAATACATTTCTGGGAATCTTGTAAAATCATTGGAATTTCATTCATTTCTGAAACATTACAACATTTTTCCTTAGGAATGTCACAACAAAGAAAGTATGAAGTATATCTCCATTAAAATACTTTATTAATCCTAGAGCTATGTCCATTCTGAAATACATAGGCAAGCTAGAAGCTGATAATAAAGCATCTAAATGAGGCAGAGAAATTTTACCTCATATTAATCTCACTAAGGTAATACCTGAACTGCCAAATTTATCTTTCTCTATATTTGGTACGTTTGCTCCCCCTCAGGCTAAGGCTCATTATGCCAAGTTATATCTTACACTGAAATGGTTGATATACAATGAAAGGAGATCCTAAAATCCTGGGGGGCGTGCCTGTAACTTTTCACACTTAAAGTGCTTCGTGAATAAATCTATGAAGTTGTCACAGAGAGAGGCATACATTTTTCCACAAGTGGAACTGTAAGCAACCACTGCATACCGTGAATAGCTAGTATGTTTCATTTATGACCTGTCCTATCAGAGAAATGGCATAATTTGTATTGCACACAGTTGATATATTTCCAGGATATAAAAACAACCTGAATAGTAATATAATAAGTACTGAGATAACTATGTTTCTGCCTTATTCAGAGCAATACAATAATATAATTACCATTTTTTTTAAAGGAAACAAGAGTGACAACTGATAGTTCATTGAAGAAATAGCTCCTCACACTAAAGCCAAGAATTGTATTGCTAAAAGTTACCTTAAGCACATGGTACCATGTAGCCATGCTCCATCACTGTCAAATAAGCTATAGAACCCTTTAGTCTTGAATGCATATATAACACTTCACTTTTGCGAGCATAGATCAGGAGATACTGGATAAGGACACAGCTGTTAAGGTCTACCCTTCAAGCATATTCCTGTCCTAAATGTATTATCTAGGCTAAAGAGAGCTAACCGAAAGGCTGTTTCAAGCCCACATTGTGGTTTTGACCATGATCATGAGAAATTATGACTGATCAGCACAGACTTGAAAAGAGGTTAAAATGTACAACATGCGAAATGAAAGATATAGGCTCAGTATCCCTTCTGTTCACTATTCAAAAACTCTAATGGCTCCTTAGCCTCTACAAAAACGTTTAAACTCTGTCTGATATTTAATGGTTTCCTTCCAACTACTTTTTAAAAAAATTTATTTTTAGTACTTCCCATCTTGAAATCTTTACTTCTGTTAAATTGAATCAGACTCCTTTCTCCTTCTTATGTCTGTGTCACAGCTTACGGGGTTCTCTAAATCTTAACTAGCATTTTCTCTTCCTGCACAAATTGTAATCATCCTCAAAATTCTAGGTAATATACTACTTCTTCAATGATGTTTTCTTAGATCTATAGGAAGAAGATAGTTCTTTCCTTCCTCTAATATCATAAAATACAATTTATATATATGTTTCAGTTCTTATTTTACATTTAATTGCACTTCTGAATTACCTTTGTATTTCTCAAATGCATAATGTCTGCATATTATATACATATGTAATTGCCTGACCTAGATCCTAGTGAAATCTAAAGCACTTAAATTTGCAAATTCACATTTTTATTGCCTAATTATTAAAACTATATTTCTTGTATGACTAGTTTGACTTGACTATTCTTGATATATCTTTCACTTTACAGAAAAAGAATACAAAACTGACAGAGAGTAGTATTTACAT